>CAOLHI010000820.1:0-506154 GCA_948474755.1 Ctenosaura bakeri
ACCTTTCAAATCAAACTAGCTTGACATGAGAAGGTTTAACACAGGATTACTATTATTGTGCTCTCAGTATCTAATTTTGGCTTATTCAGGAGGATCAGCTTAGAACTGGACTTGGAAGGAACTGAATTATTGTCTGAGGAGAAATTTTCTGTTGTTTTCCCTGAGCTGATTACTAAGCCTAAAAGGGGGCATTCCCTCCATCATGATTAAGTATGTCTTTCTTTCTTAGGCCCTTTCCACACCATACCCCATTAGTGTATTCTTCCATTACAATCCCAGCATTGCCATTTGCACAATGCTGCAGGTTAGAAACGCTGTCTTTCGCACCCTTCCTCCTTAAGTGGATGAGTAGCAGTATTGCCACTGGTGTTCCTTCCACACTACAGCATCCTCAGCCATTCCCTTTTCCCGCCTTCACCCTGTCCCATCACCTTTGATTGGGTGTTTTTTTTAGTTTTTTTTTAAAGCTGTACTAGCGCAGCAATGTTGTAACATCATGACACATCAGTACACTATTGCACTTTTGTGCTACAATGCTTAAAAATGTATTTAAAAAATAAAAAGTTTTAATTCAAAGGAAAAATTTAAAATAAATGCAGAAAAGTGATAGATTCCAAAGTTTCCATGTCATGGGAGTAGCTGAGGGAGGAACAAGCTGGGCAAGCCCACACCTTACCTACTCCTGGATCCCAGAGGACAGGAAGTACTATCAAGAACTATTATGGAACCACACTGAGCCAGCTGATGGGATTGAAACACTAAAGGAGGCTCTTGGTGAATTTTTTCTTGAAATGGTATAAGGTAGTTTTGCAATGGATAGCAACGACGTCATGTGGTAGCACAACTCCTGGACCAGAAATAACCCACTCCTTTTGCCAAATGTGGGGCTTGTCAAAGTTAATGGCAGTTCTAATTCATGCATAACGGGTTGTAAAATGATGGTCTGAATCCCATTAGTTGTCTCAACTAAAGATACCTATTGTCTCAGTGGAATTTGACTCAACATTCAACAATTGATTCAGTAGGCCTACCCTGGGACTAATCAACAGGACCAATCAGACCTGAGTCTATATTTCCTGAGCTTAAGTAAAGCCTTACATAATTTATGTCCTAGATGAGATTTTTAACTGCTTCAAGGGGTCTAATTATCCCAGTAAGCTTTCTGCTTAGTTTGTATCTATTCTGTATCAAACCAGTCCATACAAAGTCTTTTAAGTTTTCTGAAATCAATTGTACCATGCATTATGAACCATATGAAGAGGTAGTATAGCCTTATCAGCAGTGAGCAATTAGAAAGAAGTTAAAAATTGCCTCCATGTTATCCTGTAAGTTAAAAATGCACATAATATGCTTGGAACTCTGACAAAATCACCTTTGCTTAAGCAACTTGAGACACTTTTAATTGCCATTCCATTTCCGCACTACAGTGTTAAAGTGCTGCTATTCCACTTTCAACGCCCTGTGGAATTCTGGGGTTTGTAGTTTAGGGAAGGGCACTTCGAATTCTCAACCAAAGAGCTCTTTGGTCTCAGTAAACTACAAACCTTCCACAGGGCGTTGAAAGTGGAATAGCAGCGGTTTAACACTGTAGTGCAGAAGAGGTAAAAATCACTATTTGGTTTTTCCAACAAAAGATAAAAGCATAACATATGAAGAGCTATGATGGACCAGATCAAAGTCCTAGCTCAACCAACATCCTGTTTCCTACAGTGGCCAACCACATGTCTATGGGAAGCCCACAAGCTGGACATTAAGACTATGGCATCTTTTCACTTATGTTTCCAGGAAACACATTCACAAACATTTTCTCTCTAATCTGGAAGCAGAATACAGCTATTATGACTAGAAACCATTCATAACGTTATTCTCTATGAAGTGCTGTAATCCCCTTTCAAAGCCATTTAAATTGGTGGTCATCCTCATATCCGATAATAGTTCTAAATGCTGGAGAAAACAGAACAAGGTTGCATCATTTGGGGCTGCTTAGTTTGGATAAAAGGAGAATAAGTGAAACATGACAGCAGTGTATAAAATTATGCATAGTGGAACAAATTGATAGAAGAAAGGTTTTCTTTGTCTCTCAAATACTAGAACCCAAGGGTCATCCCGTAAAACTGAAAGGTGATAGACTGAGGACACATAAGAGGAAGTACTTCTTCATATAACCCACAGTTGATAGGTCTTAGACTCATCCAGTATCTCTTTTATGTCCTTAACATTACATTTCAGATCAAGAGATTATATTTTCATCTATACTGAACCCAAAATACATTGACCTACTGAATTTCAGGAACTTGGAATTTCTATTCCAAATTACAAACTGATAGTTAAAGTCCAGCAGTTTAATCTTCTGTTTCCTTTACTATTTACATGCTTACATCAAAATAAGTCTCTTTGATTTCAGTGGGATTTATTTCCTAATAGGTGTTACTATGCTGTTTGTATAATACTCAAAAATATCTGTGAAAATTTCAGGCATTTTACAAATATCATAATCATGAAACCTAATTAGCCACTGAAATCCTAAAGCAGGAAAATATGAGGATATTATGGCAAATTCAAAGATGGTCCCAATAATGTTACCTAAGTCAGCCAAATTATTAATGAAAACCTTCCTGCTCCTCTGGGAAATATATAAGCTTTGAAGACATACGAACATTTATTATTTATCTATTGTCATTTCAAAAATAATCAGCTACGTGCAATATTTTACATTTGGGTCCAGCATTGTTACTGCACCTCTATCATGAGACTTCTTATCATGTTTGACATGAAATAGATCTTGAACAAACCAAATCCTTTGGACCAGAAACCCATGTGAATGAGTGAGTAATTTTAAATGGGTGGAGATATGCAGTAAACTAATTTGTTCAGCCATATCTCAACAGTCCAAGTAAATGTCCCAACTGCAGTTGTACTATTATCAAGTTCATGGGTTTATTAGTCAAAAACCTAACAGTCATTTTGTGGAAACCCTGGGGCAGGAAGCAAGTTAACAAAAGTACCTACTATTGTTCTAAGACAGTCTGATGAAGAAAATGGTTAATCAATCATGTAGGAAGAGGGGTCCAGGGGGGATGCTTTGCCTGGGAGGCAATGTTTTTGGGGTGTCCTGGCTTGTAGCCATGCCCCCGCGTACCCTGGCCATGCCCCCATGCACCGTAGCCCTGCCCCTCCCCCTCCCCACACTCCAAGCTCCACCACTGTGGTTAATGATCCTTCCAAAGCTTCATTTATTTCATTTTCTTCTCTGAAGTACCTAAGTCAGTCAAATTAATAATGGTAAAGTCACCTTTTAGACTTCAGTTGAATCTATAGGGGAAAAAATATAAACAAACCAAAGTGACATTCCATGTGGTAATTGAGATATTTCCAACAGTCTTTAAGTTTCTAATGATAATAATGCAATATCCCACATTATTGTTGCTATAGTTGTATGCCCTCAAGTAATTTCAGATTTGTGGTGAATTCTAAGGCAACCTTGTCACAGGGATTTCTCGGACTGAGAATGTGTGTGATCCACCCAAGATCACCTAGGCCCTTTTCGCATTGAGGCTTCTCGCGCGAGCGGGGAGGGCGGCTTGCGCGAGAAGGCTCCTCCGGGAGGCTGCCGTTCCCCCTCGTTCCTTCCGCAGGCGAAGGAACGAGGGGGGAAGTGGCAGCCTCCCAGAGGAGACTTCTCGCGCGAGCTGCCCCCCGCGAAGCAGGAGGCTGTCGCGTCCATCCCTCCCCGCTTGCACAAAGCAGGAGGCTGTCACGTCTGCCCCCCCGTGCGCGCGAAGCAGGAGGCTGTCGCGTCCGTCCCCCCACTCGCATGAAGCAGGAGACTGTTGCATCTGTTGCGCTAGCGCCCCGCCCCACCCCTTCCTTCCGCAGGAGCGGAGGGAAGGAAGCGTGACACGGCCGCCTCCCCGACGCTCCGCACAGGAGGTAAGTGCGCGTGGACGCCGGGAGCGTTGCGCGAGCGCGGGTGATTTTCGCTTTGAGGTGAAAATAAAAAACCCCGCGATCGCGCCGCTGCAGCCCCGTGAGCGCGGCGGAAGTGGGAGTGCGTCGTGCAGAGCGACGCTCCCACTCCCGTGAGGCTCACGGGGCTGTCGCGCGACAGACAGACCGTGCAAAAAGGGTCCTAGTTCAGGGCTTTCCAAACAGTGTGCTGTGACACATTAGTGTGTCACCTGAAGTGTATATGTGTGTTGCCTACAATCTTGGGAATGTATGTTATTATTTATAAATCATATATTTTTAAAAATATATGAAAGTTTTCATGACATATGTTGTTTATGGAATGTATGTGTGTGTCTGTATCTCTTATAAGGGGTTAGTTTAACCTCCAGTTTGCTGGTAAAACTGAATTACTGTGGCACAAAATAATGCATGTCTAAAAAGTGTGTCACCAACATGAAAAGTTTGGAAAGCTCTGACCTAGGATGTTTTCATGGTCAAGTGGGGGAATCCCACGGTTGTAGGCCAGTGATCGAACTGCTACACCATGCTGGCTCTCCCATATTACCTCTCCTGAAAATCAAAGTTTAAGATGCATGCAGTCTTAACTTATAGGGACAGGTGTGGATCAGACAATTTTCAATTCACATCAGTTTTGTACATGTTCATTTGTAAGTCTATCCCATTGCCATGCTCATTTGTATTCATTTCTTTTAAAAAGCCATGAAACATTGCGCATATTTTATAGGCACTTTATAATAAAATAAAATAAAATATACTCACCTTATATGGACTTTGCTATATTTTTGAACCCATAATTACACCACAAAATTCAGACACATGCAGAATCAGAAGAATGATGGTATTCCATTTCACACTTTAGTTTCAAGTCACACACTCCTTTGAGGATGTGCAAAATAAGTTTAGCTGGCTTCCAAGGTGGGCCAAATGAAATCCTCAAGCAGAACAAATGGAATCCAAGAAAATTAGAAATACCTAGAGTAAAAGCATTATAAAGTAGCCTTCTCTGTTATATTATCTTGTTTGAGCAGATATACAAAATTTCTGGGGCTCAGATGTAAAAGCCCCCAAAGAAACCTAAGGGAAAGGGGAGGACAGAAAGTGTGGCTCCTACACACTTTCTTTCTTAATAATGTTTTAGACTGCAGCTCCCAGAATCTCACAGCCAATGTGGCTAGTGACTATATTGGCTAGAAGATCCTGGAAGTGGTAGTTCACAAAATAACTTTTCCAAGCTCTGATTTTTGGCACTGATTCCCTGCCTTCTGGGTATGGCTCATGGGACCTTTCCGCAGCACCCTCCAATCCCGCCATGGGGGTGGGAGAAGGATGGGACCACACCAATGCTTCTGCATGACATTGTCCTTCTCCCGTCCCCAGGCAGTGTGATCATGGGTTAAATCATTGATGGACTTTCCTTGTCAATGACATGTGATCACACCACCATCCCACACTTACCAGTCCTGCAGAAAGGCAGGAAGCACGATGGTGGCACTTCCTGTCCCAGCGCATCTTGGGAAAGTACCTGGATGAACTGCGGAAGGAAGCAAGATGTCTGCTGCACTCCCTTCCACAGGGAGCCCCTTCCGTGCAGAGGGGAGCACTGCCGTTGCTCTCCCTTCCTGGCGGAGCTGCTGCTAGGATTGCCACCAGACGCTGCTGCAAGAAGATAAGCTGTAGAAAGGGCCATTGTGTCTAAATTACATGCAGCCTGCTGATCTTGAAAGCAGCAGCTTTTCCATAAAAGTTTTTGGGGAAAAGACATCTTCTCCAAGTGTCCTGATTTACTAAGACAATCCTGATTAATCCTCTGTCATCCCACTTTTCCAACTGTTTTTAAAATTTTCCAGTTTCTCTCTCCTCTTCCTCCTTTCTTCTCCATCTTTGGCTTACTTCAGTTGGTGCAAACTGAGTTCAAAGTGTAAAAGTAGTTTGCACGAGTGGGAAGAGGAAAGAAGGGGACAGAATATTGTCCTTCCCAGTAATTTAAAGAAAAAACAAATTGGTGCAGCCTTTCCTAGCCTGTGTGTCTTCCTCATTAATAACTTCTACCAACTTGACTATATTCAGATGTTGCTTGTTCACATATGTCCCAGTTTTCATCAGTGAAATGCTGGAAATATGTGAAGGGATGAGGAAGACCAGCCACAGAAGTTAAGCTCTTGATGTCAAGAAAACTTATAGGCCTAAATCCAGTTGTTAGTTTCAGCTGAAAAAGACCTCTTGAATTAATAAACCTCACTGATTCAGTGGATCCACTCTAGTTTGGGCTCACAAATGGATATCAGCCTTAGATTAAGGATGGGAATGAAGCAGCCCTCCAGAAACTGTTGGAGGACTGCAATAACAGCAGTTCTAAGTAGAACAGTCAATGGAGAAGGATGTTGGGACTTGAAGTCAAACAGCATCTGCAGGGCTACATGATTCTCACCCCTGCCTTCCAACAGCTGAGATCTGGATAACAGAAGTAAGACTATCAATGATCATTTTTTTTTTTCCTGTTGAAGGCTCCTTATATGTTTCTCTCAGAAGCTTTCTCTGAAAGAATCCCTTGTATATGTATAGCTGCTTCTGTATTCCAGTAGAGTTGCAAGTGGCACATCTGAACAACAGATTAGCTGTGGTTTTGATTAGCATACATGTTCTATATCCTTTGTATTTCTGTCCTGGACTAAACCTAAACATCTTCTGCAGAACCAAGTCTCCATAATGCTTTAGAATGAGATCCTCCATATGTATACAGACATGCTACATTAAAGGAAACTTGGCATTGTGGAATATTTGAAAAGAGTAAAGTGCTGTGGGTGGGGAAATCTACCCTCAGATGTAATCATTCTACCCTGAAGATTAATGGTGTCCAAGGAAGCAGCCACATGTTCGTTCCTGTACCTTTGCCTCCATTGTGTCATGATGATTTGTTGTTACAGATGCTAAGAAGCCAAAAAATTTTAAGGTTAACAGGACTTCAATGCAGGATTTTGTTGCTTTAAAAGACAAGCATTATTGTAACACTGTGATCCTTTGCTAATAATATGCGAGAAGCGAATTTTAGTTCATTTTTACAAATATTTACTAAAATTTGCTGAATTCTTCATATTTGGGATAGAAAGAATTTGTTAACAAAGGGCCTTTCCGCACTACACTGTTATAGTGCTATTATTCCAATTTCAACATCCTGTGGAATTCTGGGGTTTGTACTTTACTGAAGCCAAAAATCTCTCTGGCTGAAAATTCTAAAAGCCCCTCCAGAAACTACAAACCTCAGGATTCTATAGGATGTTGAAAGTGGAATGATAGCACTATAACAGCGTAGTGCAGAAATGGTCAAAATCAGAAAATGTGGGGAACCAAAAATGACAGATAATCTGTCCCAGTCTCAAGCTACAAGTGTTTAACTCTTAAAAGTGTGATTTTGAATCCTTATGTATCCAACCAGTTTGGTGCTGAATTATAGCTGACATTTTTTTTTCTTTCAAATAGGTTCCTCATCTTTAACAGCTCTATAATAGGTAGGTACAATACCATCATTTCCATTACTGTACCTAATAAATATTGCCAGCGCAAATTGGTGAACATTCAATTTCTATTCACCTTTGAGAAGAATTTATATAAGATTGAACATTTCTTCATAAGCTGGAAAGACCTTCAATAATAAAATTTTAAATGTGACAGAAAAGGAAACTAACATGCATGTGCACACACACACATGTAACAATTCCTATGCAAGATTATTCTCCTCTTATTAGAAAAATAATATTGTATGAAATAAACCAAATCCACAATATGATATTTATGTCAATTAAGTTAAACAGAATACCTAACCAGACATAAAAAGAAATGGACAGCTAGCACTCTATTTTGAACAGGTATTTCTGAGAAATTTTCCAAACACAGCCATTATCATGGAAACATCTAAGAAGCTGTGTACCTCCTTCTGTACTGGTCAACAGCAGAATCCCACTTCTGATTGGCAACAACTCTATCAGGATTTCAGGCAGCTTCTTTCCTAGGCCCTTTTCACACGTTACCCATTTGCGCAGCTGGGGGGGGTGTCTCATGCAAAAAGCCTCAGCAGAAATGCTGCCGCTCGCCTGCTGCTTCATCCTGCAGCTCGCTTCCTGGTCGCGCGGCCGTCGCGCTAGCACCCCGCCCCTTCCTTCCACAGCGCAGCCTGGGAGCTGCAGGCTGCGCTGGGGGAGGGAGCGAGACCAGCCCAATCGTCCAACGCACTGCACGGCAGATAAGTGCGCGAGGGGCCCAGGAGCATTGCGCGACCGTGCAGATTTTCGGCTCCCAGCCGAAAATAAAAAAATTCGTGTGCAACCCACTTTAGGCTCGTGAGCGTTGCATGAATGGGAGTGCGTTGTACGGACCGACGCTCCCATTTACATGACGCTTGCGGGGCCCTCTCGCAACAGAAACTGCGTGCGAAAAGGGCTATAGTCTTACCCGGATATCCTTGGTATTCCCTGGTCGGCTCCCTTCAAAATTCTAACCAGTCCAACCCTGCTTAGTTGCCAGAGTGAAATGAGATATAGTCATTTGCAGCTACTGCTTAGACTGGAACTATGCTGCTTTATCACCACCAACATGCTTCTTCATTGTTCCCCATAATAGCAAATTCATGCCCCCATACTAATGGACATGGAGCCAAAATAGGTCCACAGAAGAAGAGGAGGAGATTTACAGAAAACCTAGGTGTTGCTGAGAACACTGATAATTGTATTTTCTGAAATGCTGGCTTGGGATTTTCCATCACTCTTCACTAAAAACAATTATTTCCCTTACCACCAGAGTCCATCTCTTTCCACTCATTGCAGCTCTATCTCTTCCCATTTGCCAATATTTCTTAAAGCGGTAACAGCACCAAATGTACTTTATATTGAAAGTAGGAGAAATTATGTGTAAAGACCAAGAAAATATTATATGTAAAGACCAAGAAAATAAAATACCAGTCTTTGAATAGGTGTGCTTTCTCCATTATTTTAATAGTTCCCACTTGGCAAGCCACATGTGTGCTACTTTCTGGGTTCTACAGGGGCCAACTATAACTGAATATTGCAAACATAATCAAATACAATTTAAGTCCCAGAATATATATATTTTAGCAACAATGCAACAAATTATATACTATATTTAACACATATCCACTGTCCCAAAAGTTCCCTGCATCTAATAAGGTACCAGTGGAGAACTTGATTGCAGTATTCTTTTACATGTGTTGTTCAATAGCATTGTGATATTTAGATGCAATCTTAATGCCATAAATAAAAAATACAAAAAGATGAAAATGCCATGTAGAAGTTTCACTACAAAGAATTGTTCATTGTTCCCTTTCAAAGGTTCTTACTGTGCCATGGCACCATCCCAGCATGGGGATGCGTTGCTGTCAGTCCATGACACATCCCATCGTATGACATTGTGGTCCCACGGCTGTGATGTTCCCAGTCATTGTGATCATGCCGTATACCATTATTGGGGGGGGAAATCTGGTAATGACCTCACTTTGCACAATGATTGCATCAGCTGCAGGCCTCCAGGAAGGGCAGAATTGTTATCAAGTGCTTTCTTCCTCAGTACAGTGCAAGAAGAGGCCAGCTGTACTGTGGAAAGAGGGAGCACGTCCCAAACACTACCCATCTGCCAGCAGCTGACCGGTGCGGTGGGGAGTATTCAAGTTTCAATCATGATGGAATGATGATTCCATCTGGCATAGTGCGGTAAGGGCCAAAGATATAGCTGAAAATCCCCCTATCTAACTCAAGGTGAAAACGGATCACTCCTTAGGCCTGTCAAATGCAACATCACTGCAGGTCCAGCTCTCTCTCTCTCTTTCTGAACTCAGCTGGTAAGTACAGCTTCTTCCTTAGGGTATTCCCACCCATTGAGCCAAACTGATAATTCATGAGTTTCACATGCACAACCATTTATACAGTTGCTCATTATGGGAAGTCAATTCTGCTTTTAATATGAAGTTCATTGAGTTTTCTGAGTTTGGGCAAAGATTGGGAACACACAATACAGAAATTACTTTGAGCCTTCTAATTGCAACCTGTCACACCAGAGATTAATCTGACAGAACCATGGCTCCCATGTTGCACAACTGTACATGAATTTGCTTGTTCCAGGCAACTTTGAACCTTATTTCTCAGTTTCCAATGGTCCATCTTTGTCATTCACACACATTGAAACATTATTCTCCACATTTCATTGCTCTTTATATCCAATGCTTTGCAGAAGCTATGCAAGAGTGAATTCAGATCTCCATAGAATTTTTAAAATTGATTTCACAGTCAAGTCAACAGTGGTTGTTCTCATAGTTGTACAGGAAGCAATCTCTGTACTTATTCTCATTCTCCAATAGTATGGCCAATAAGTTTGCAATTAATGGCACAACCTGGGAGAATAGGAAAAGCATGGGCACATAAAGGTGGGTTGACAAAAGAAGAAGAAAACAGGAAAAGGAAGAGTAGGACGTTTTATCACTTGTAATACTATTACCTTAGCTTGTGATTAAGTGTAGTGGTGCTGGAATGGCTAATAGAATCCCTATATTAATTGTAGCTAGGGCTAGGGATAAGAGGTTTGGGATCAGAACTAGAGACTGGGGAACAGTGTCAAGAAAGTCCATCCTACAGTAATGTAGTAAAGCAAATAGCCTTGCTTTGGGCAGCCTACCAAAATGGCTTGCTGAAAGCAAGGGTATTATGGAGTAGGAATAGTTTGGATGATTTAGGTCAGATGTATATCTTGCTGCATAGCTACTGCAAAAGTCATAATGGGATGGGAGTTTGGAAATATCCAAGGTACCATCAGCAGTTGAATAACATTAGCAGAAATTTGGCCCAGAGCCTTCATTAACTGCAGTCAGATTTCAGGAGACTATCTACTACTAACATCAGTGCTCATAGTCAAAGACACGTAGGCCATTTGAATATTTGGTTAAAGATAACAGGAGGCTAGGTAGGCATTGGCTTAAGAAAAAAGGACTAGAATGCAGAATAGTCCCTTAAGACAAGTTTGGACAAGCTCGGCAGCATGGGCCAATTGCAGCCCGTGATACCTGTGGATCTGGCCCAAAATATCATCACTATGTAGTATTTAGGCATTAAAGGAAAATGATACAATGATCATTTATGTGAATCAATTTTTTTTCTTGTTCTTAATTACCATAGAGGGGGCAATTTGAGGGTGGCCTGCTACTTGAGAAAGAACAGCTTCTTCTGCCTTCCCTACCTGCTGTTCAGAGCTGAGCCAAAACTAACAAAATCAATTTTAACAGGGAGAAATGTAGGGTACTACACTTAGGAAGAAAGACTGAAATGTACAGATATAGGATGGGTGGTACCTGACTTGAAAACTTGCACTGTGTGAGAGATAGTATGTTTTCTGACCCTAATGAGAATTCATATCTATTGTGATGTATATAAATGGTTCACGTGTAAAGAAAAGCCCATGTTTCAATGTCAAGTGTGTTTCACCTACATATCCAAAACAACAACAACAAAAAGGTGGAATAAAAAAATAAAATAAAATAAAATAAATAAAAAATATACCTTGCACATGGTGTATTTTCTGGATCTTATAAATTCCAAATTTCACTGGTGGCATCAAGCCATCTTTCTGGTTTCTTGATCTTTTCTTTTTCTCTAACATTAAATCAGTCAATCTTTTTTGCTCCTTTTCATTCCTAGCAGTAGGGACACATACAAATGTCACAGGGAAATTCTCTCATGCATTGTAGCCATCTTAAAATATTTGGAGGAATGTCATGTAGAAGATGGAGCAACCTTGTTTTCTACTGCTTCAGAGACTGGAATACAAAACTGTGGATTCAAGTGACAAGAAAAATTATTACACCTAAATGCTAGGAAGAACTTTTATGGTAAAAGCTATTCAGCAGTGGAAAAGACTGCCTTAGAGGATGGTGGTCTCTCCTTCTTTTGAGGTCCTTAAATAGAGGTTGGATGGAAGTCTTTTGGGAGTACTTTAGTTGTCTATTCTTGCATGGCAGAGGATTGAACTAGATGGCTGTTGGTCCTTTCCAGCTGTATGAGTCTATGATTCTATGTTCCACTGAAATGCTCTTAGGTCCTTTCTGCAACTTACCTTCTTGTGGTGGCATCTGGTGTGGATCCCAGCAGCGGCTCTACTGGGAATGGAGCACAATGGACATGCCACTTCTTTCTGCAGTGCAGCCAGGCACTTTCACAGGCCGTGCTGGAAGCGCCTCCATCACACTTCCAGCACTTCCGCAAGACAGGTAAGGGCAGGATGGTGGCACGATCTTAGGTCATTGATGGAGAAAACCTGTCAATGATTTAATCCATAATCATGCTCCCTGGGGACAAGAGAGGAGTGGGACCGTGATGACATAATGCAGAATGTCATTGTGATTCCCCTTCTCTCCCATCCCCATGCTGGGATGGGAGGTTACTGTGGAAAGGGCCTAGGTGTAAGCAACCAGAAAGCTGCAGGCTACATCTACCTACTTCCTACCCACTGTAGGCCATATTTCCAATTTTGGAAGGTAGGTGGGAAAAAACAGGTGCAGGAATGTGTCTCCTTTTGGCTGAGAATCACATCTCAGGAGGCTTCTGGAGGTATCTGGAGGTACGGTGACCCTCAAACATGGGTGACCCACAATGCTAGTATCTCTGTTCAAAGGTGGGGAATTCTTAGCTCAAATTCGGAGGCCTGTGAGAGCGGAGTAAACTAATAAGATCTTTCCACCAATGTTTATGGGGTCTCATGCAGGGAAGAACTAGCCAGAGACCCAAAAATAAACTGAACTGTATTTTATTAGGGGGTTAGCAATCACACTAAAGACACAAGCATTCACATGATCACACAAGGCTAGCTGAAGGATAGAGGAAGGAAAATTGTCGATAAAGAGGTCTTAAAGATGACGAGGGTGATATTTACTGATCCAGAAGAAACAATGATGTGGCTTAGACTTGTGCCTAAGAACAATACACAAATCAGAAATCAAAGCAGCAGATTGGCAACCAGCAATCAGTGTACTGCAAGCTAGCTGATCAAAACTGGTATATTATATATACAATTTCTACCTGGAGGGCAGAGGTGCAAATGGCTCTCCAGCCAAGAAAACAATGGAGTTCGCAGAATGGACAGTGAAGTCTGGACTGTGTTAATGATTCTAGTGTTAGGTGACAAAGAGTTAATGGCTGTCATTATAGTTCTGTAATGGTGGACAGGTGTGTGTGTGGGGGGGGGAATGCACAGATCAGTGGCAAGAAGGATTGAAGCAATTAGCTGATTGATGCGAACTTCCCTGTTGCTATTGTCCGGGACCAGAGTTGTTACAGCTAGTTTAAGCCTATTATCTCTGGAGTTACCTGGTGATTTCCTGACTTTCCTGGCTATGCCTAGAGGAGATCTCTAACCTACTTTGCAGCACATGTGTTCAGCCAGCATCTTCCTCTTATCCGGTCTGGCCATACAGTCACATCAAGGTACATTTTATATCAAGGCCAATTAATATATCTTACTAGTTAAATCATATTTCACTAATTAAACCATATCAAAATGTGGGGGTGTATGGCCTGATAACAGTACAATTTTCTACTTTTCTGAGTTTTTTTGTTTTTTTTTACTGATGAAGGACTCAAAGGGGCCACAAGAATGGCTTTGACATGTTGCATGTACCCCACAGGGTGCATAATTCCATCACAGATCTAGTGGTTATCCTGGTCCTATAAGCAGCAGCGACACTATATTCCAGAAAGACTGCACGGTGGCTGGAGGTGCTTTTTCATCCATGTGCTAGCTACTGAAGGGTGGACAGTAGGGAACTGAGAGAAAATATTTTGTTTGATGACTGGACGGAAATGACCAGATGAAAAGACAGCAACCAGCTCCCAGTAGTGAGCATTAAAATCAATTCAATAAGCATAATAATGGACATGGGGAAAATAGATTTCTGCTTTATAGATACTATGCTAAACAGTAGTCAGGAATATATCTGTGATTTAAAAGATGCTTACCCCTGAGTAAGTAGGTAGGGTAAAGAAGTATAGTTAAAGTTTACATATATTCTGGATGTGGGTCAAAATAGGTACCCTTGACAGATGCTGAGACACATTGGGAGATTGGATTTACTAGTGTGACTGTCTGACCTTTGTGTCTTATGATGCATTCATTAATACCTGCAATGGGGCTTTGGAAGGCTATCCTAGAGGCCAGGGTTAATTGTTTTTAATTGATACTAAGCATTACTGCTGAAAACCCCAGTTGAACCAAGTATCCATTGTTTTCTTTTAAAACATTATGTTAAGTCTCATGAGAATATTGGGGCCTTTGGAGAGAGATGTAATTATTGGTAGCAGCATTATGAGAACACAGTAGTGGACTTGGCAGCCATCAGGGAGCTATCATTGCCTCTGCCACAAGCCCCGAGTAAGACCACCGGGGCAGTGGAGATAAACATGGCAGGAGTCTGAGGGATTTCTGGATGCAGGACCAAAAGGAGAGCTGTGATGTATCTTATTTATCTTGAAATTGGGACTGAGCTTTCTTACTGACTGCTACTGATTGTGGAAGTCAGCTACAGAGATAAGGTTACAATTCAATTAAATATTGCCTTCAGATACATAGAACACACACGTCTATAAGAAGACGAAGGAAACACTCATTGCTCAGGGATGTCAAATTCATTGAAAATAGATGGATTCCAGTTTTAATTCTAGCCTGTGGGTATAGTATATGGACATTTATGTGTTTGTGTGCACATGCATACTCAGAGAGAGAAATCTGATTGGCATCATTGTACTCCGCTCAACTTAGGCTCAAGACACACACTTGTTTTGAAGAGTTTTCCCAAAGACGTAAACATATATAAAGCATTACAAGATATACATTGGTATATATTTTTCATAGATCCTCTTTTCTTTTCTCCTTCCTTCCCCTCCCCCATTTTTTTTTTTTTTTTTTTTTTTGGCTTTTAGCTTTTGGCCAAACGGACATTCAGGATTTTGATGCATAAAAATACAATAATTCAAAAATCTCTCTCCCAAAACTGAAGGCCTTTTCATCCTACACTGTTATAGTGCTGTTATTCCACTTTCAACATCCTGTGGAATTCTGGGGTTTGTAGTTTACTGAGGCCAAAGAGCTCTCTGGCTGAGAATTCTAAATGCCTCTCCCTAAACTGCAAACCCCAGGATTCCACAGGATGTTGAAAGTGGAATAATAGCACTATAACAGTGTAGTGCGGAAAGGCCCTCAGTCTTGACTGGGCATGGCTTTGTCATTATTGGAAGTAGCTGTCCCATTTTCTTGCCATAGTGCTGGTAGTAGGGAAATAAAGTCACTATGCAACAGAGAGAGAGGGGGGAAACCATAACAACAGGGAAATTGGTGGGTGTTACACATTTTAAAGTTTTAAAACCCCAAGTGTGTGCATATTGAACTATGTTGTTCTTCCAAGAATCCTATGGGTATTTAAATTTGGCTTCATTCATGAAACTATTGTCAGACTGTATAATTAATTCACTTGCCAGGCATGTCATCTGCAACAGCAGGAAGAATTATTTATGCGGTGGGGGATCTTCATTCAAGTTCTTCTGAACATGGAAAACAATAAGCAAATGCCTTCAAGAGAGCTGGTGCAGCTTAGTGGCTGAAGGCCAAAAGGATGGGTGACATGCAAATGAAAGTCCAGGACTGAAATTTCTGATGTATTTTTTGTATTCCTAAAAGCTGCAGCAGCCTCTTACTTTGGACCAAAGTAAGAGGGACAGAATTAGGTCATACAGCTTTCCTCCTCAATTTCAACCCCTGATGTAAGCTGCTCCCCCTAAAGTTGCTACTCAACACGGAGGAGAATATTTACAGGCACTAATATATTGACGCATTAGCCATTTCTGCACTATACTGTTCTAGTGCTATTATTCCACTTTCAGCATCCTGTGGAATTCTGCATTTGGTAGTTCACTGAGGCCAAAGAGCTCCCTAGCTGAGAATTCTAAATACCCCTCACTAAACTGCAGGTCCCAGGATTCCATAGGATGTTGCAAGTGGAATAATAGCACTATAACAGTGTAGTGTATAAATGGCCATTCTCTCCCATTCTCTGTGGAAGGATAGTATTTTCTTAGGAAGATGAATTCAGCTCTCTTTCCCCTTGTGCCATGGACTTGCTTTTCCCTAAAGAATACAAGAATATACAATCTAGGATGAAATATGAACCAGAAAGAGGTTGAGCTGTGAACCAGAAGAGCGCATGTCTCCATCTTTCTTCTAACTTGAGCTCATTAGAGCGCTATAGAGGCCTTTTCCTGCTTCCATATGGGCTCATGTTCCACATGTGAGTTCAGCATTCCTGACCTTCACATTTGGTTTGAGTAGGGTTCAAAGGTTTGTATAAGCTCTGTTACTACATTCAGTTGAATTCATAGAAGTCTTGTGATTGGAAGACAGGTTATCAACGGAGAACCTGAACATGGGAACTTAAGAACTGTAAGTTCAGCTAACAATCTGGAGTGCTGCTTTGGCATATGCAATGGAAGGAGCAGGGCTTTCCTGCACTTCATGTACACCTTTACCAGAGATGGAAAACTGTAGGAGGCTAGGGGCCACATTAACCCCCAGAAAACCTGCATTGGCTACACTCCCCACTGTAACCCCATAACAACCCAGTTTTCCTCCAAAACCTCCCTCAAAATGCTTCTTAGGACCTTTTCGCACGTTTTTTTTTTTAGTGCGAGCACACCTTGAGCGCAGCGCAAATGGGAGCACCACCCCGTACTCATGAGGCTGCAGTGGGGCGTGCTTGCATTTTTTTATTTTCGGCTTGAAGCCGAAAATGCCCTGCGCTCACGCAATGCTTGCGCCACCCTCGTGCACTTACTTGCGTGCGGTGCGTCGGTGAGCCAGGCGGGAAGCGCTTCCTTTCCCCACGTGGCCTACAGCTCCCACAGTGCCCTGCAGAAGGAAGGGGCGGGGCGCTAGCGCGACGGTCGCGCAATCAGGAAGCAACCTGCGGAAGAAAGGCGGGGGGAAGCGGCAGCATTTCGACGGAGGCTTCTCGCACGAGACGCCCTCCCTCGTCGCGCAAAAAGGTAAGATGAGAAAAGGGCCCTAGATGGGGAGCATTTTAACCATCCTTTTTTATCTCTATGGGCCACTTTAGTCCAGGAGAGACCTTTTTAGCAACAGGAAGTGATTATATATGGCTACCTTTTCACTTCCTATTGTAGAAAAAGACCAATTCTGGACTTAAAATTGCCCAGGCAAAAACATGGCAGAAATTACCACTAGAGATCTTTTAGGGGGATTTTAGTGTGAGAAAGGTTTTTTGGGGGGAAAAAAGTGTCTGTGTGTGTCTGTGTTACCATGGGTGCCCTTGTGCCTGATGGCCATATGTAGTCCATAGGCTGTACTGTTATCATTATTGCCCTACACAGTCTGCTGTACACTCAGAGTAAGGGATCTGCAGGGGGGGCATTAGTTAAATTTCCAGCAGTCCTTTGCAGTGATGCAGTAGCACAGGATTGCAAGAGTGAAACCTGGTTGTTTAGAGAGGGAATTTCAGCAAGTGTTGTTTGTCATGTAACCAGGTAACACGTAAGACCTGCCGAAATTCCCTTTTCTACACAACCAATAAGGCTACAGTTTTCACTCTGGCAACCTTTCACATGTCCACTAAATCCTGGAAGTGACATTTGGTCACTGAAACTTTGGTCACTTCTGGTCACTGAAACAGCATTTTTTTTATTTTGGGAAGAAAATAGTCCCCTATCCCTAGAATAGATTTTCAGGAGGGAAAATTATGTTTTCAGCTAATTTTTTCCTCAGTTTTTGGGGTGGATGGGGTGGTTGTGCAAGGCTCCAGGAGTTTCTGTGGGTCTCATGGGACTCCACAAATTTAAATTGCTTTAAATTCAGTTGTTTTAATATGATATTCTGTTTAGTTATGTTGTAAATTTGTATTTATTGTATGTTTAGATGCATCTATTGCTTTAATCATGCTGTCAGCCATCTTCAGTCCCAGTCCTAGGAGAAAGATTGGCAATAAAAGAAAATAAAAATGTAAAGTGAAACTTAATAAAATGCTTGAGCAAGTCACAAATATAGCCAGTATTGACTGAATCTGAATTTTAGGGGTAGCCTGGACTCTCTCAGGCCTTGAGGCAGCTGAAAAGGAGCCACTGTCTCTCTGTCTCACCCACTTTGTATCTTTTCTCCCTTATATACCTCACCTTGCCTATTTCTCTGCCTTACTAGGACTTTGCTATAGGTTTAATAGGAACTAAAAATGCTTTTCAAAGATGGAACATCCATACCTATTCTCTACCAGTCTAGAAACATGAGGTGGTCAATCAACTGGTGATACAGCTGCTTGCCTCCAGAATGAGGCCATTGTCCAAATTCGTAGGGTTGCCATTTGCAGTTCAGATTATGAATTGAAACACATGGTTATGTAAAGAATTCTCACTGGGCACATATTTTTACTTTATTACAATGCAACATGCAGATTGAACAATCAACCATAACATTCAGCTCCCAGGCCTCACTGGCAAATCACAAATGCGTCCTGCATGTCCAAATCACAATCTAGGCTGGTATGACAGACCAGCAAGATTCTATAAAAGACCAACAAGATTCATTGAGCAATTAAAGGGGAAAAAACCCACTCCTGTATTCACCAAAGGTGAATTTAAGTATGTGTCCTTTTTCAAAAATCCACAAAGAAGGTAAAGCTCCTTCTGACTGTGAACCTTTTCCAATCTCTTGTCCTCATTAGTTCACTCATAATGAAAGTAAAGAAAAGACAACAGAGCAAAGGAAGATCTGTTAATATTTGCACTTGGTCAAATCCTATTTCTAAATGTTTGCTCAGTATCAAAGCATTTAAGATCTTTCGCACTGCAGTGCTTTTAAGGATCAGCTGGAGACAGAGAATAATGTTCATTTGATATGTCCCTCTAGCCCCAACTAAGGAATCTCTTGCTTCACATTCCCATCAATTAGCTTACTATGTAGCTACATACTAGTAGAAGAAGAAATTGTGCTAAACATGAACAGCCGGATAGCTCAGATCAATCACCTTACAAGTACATCTTGTACAACTTTAGAAATGTGCTAACATTTAGGACCCTTTAAAATGACACAGTTATAACACTGTGATTTCACTAACTGCCAAGGCAATATCTATGGAATCATGAGATTTGAAGTATAGGGAAAGGTACTTAGAATTCTCAGCCAGAAAGCAGCTCTAGTACCTAACTAACCTACAAATGCAAGCATTACATATGATATACCTATGGCAGTTAAGCTGGAATCATAGTGCTGTAAAGGTGTAATGTGAAAGGGCCCTTAGAGAAATGTTATTAAATTAACTTGCAACCAATTGCTAAACCTCCAAAAGACGTGTGCTGAGTTTCAAACTGTTTTCCTTTGGTTTGTCAAGGAGAGCTCATTCATGGGCAAGTAGTCTTAATCTGACAGTACTAGTGCTCCAAAAAATACATTCCAGCAGACTTGGGCCCTTTTTGCATGGTATTCACCATGCAAAAGGGCCTCTGGAGTATAGCACAATTGCAAGGAGCCGTCCATATGACATCCTTGCAATTGCACGATGCTGCCAGGGCTGACGGGTGCCAATCACACACTATTTCATTTTCGGCTCCTAGTCAAAGATGGTGCGTGATTGTGCATTGCTCCAGTGCCCCAGGCTGTGCTGAGAAGGAAGAGGAGGAGCCCTCATGCTGCCTGCTTGCCAGCAGGCAGTGGCTGTGGAGGTGAAGCAGTGGGGATGTGAGAGCCTCTTGCAAAAGGCTGCTCGTGCGATCCCCACACCCTAACACAGAGAAAAGGTAAGGTGCAAAAAGGGCCTTGGTCAAGTGCAAAGGAAAATCAGGAGACCAGTTCTAAAACTGATTGGACTGAAAAATTCATCGTCTTTCATAGAAAGTGACAGTGTTGTCAAACTTAAATCTGTCTGAAAAGTCTGAAATACCTCTCCTCTAGAATTAAATCCATTTGCTGAAGATGGGATTCTTCTGTGGCCATGATCCAGGAGCATGGTATAAACCAAGGTTGCTAGTGGCAGCCCATAGGGATTAGTTTCATTTTCTCCAGAAAGAGACAATGTGTCACACCCAGTTACTCTCTTTTTCATAAATCAAATCTCATATTGTAATTATTTTTTTAAAGAGGAGCATCATGGCTCTTTCCTGCTACTTTTGCCATCCAAATGACCTTTAGACATTGGAACTGGAATTTACGTGTGTGGGTGTAGGCTGGAGGCTCTCATAATTATCAAACACACCTACATTGCTTTAAGTGGAAATAAAAGGATAAGAAAATTAAATCCTGACATAAACAGTACACAAGCTTGCTTGAGTATAGTGAGGTAGAGCTGAGTTTCTTTCCTTCTTTCTTTCTTTCTTTCTTTCTTTCTTTCTTTCTTTCTTTCTTTCTTTCTTTCTTTCTCTTTCTTGAATATGGAAGGCTGACTAGTTATAAAGAACCTGTGGTTTTAATGCACTGGTCATTTTCAGAGTTTGAAGAAGCTAATTTTTGGGCTACAGCTCCTAGAATCCCCACCAACAGTGTGGTAAAACTCTGGCTATTAACAACATACATGGTGTCCCCATATTTGTTCTCAAGTGCCCTCAACTCTGACTTATGGCTACTCCTCTTCTATAGTTTTCTGGACAGAATTTATTCAGAGGAAGGTTTGTTTTTGCGTTGCTGTAAGGCTATGAGAGTCTGACTTGCCCCAGGACACACAGTGGGTTTCCACGGCTGAGAGAATATTCAAACCCTGACTTCCTAGAGTTCTAGTTCTATGCTCAAATCACTATATCATACTGCCTCTGGATCATATGATTAAATTAAATTCAGGGTCCTGCTCTGTCTGCAACATATGTATAGCACCAGGAGGAGTTGACACCCATAATATATCTTATATAAGCCTACCTTTGACTCATTCTGTCCTGACAGTAATTTATAGTTTAGCCCTTGATGCACACAGAGGTATTAGATGGATGGGTTTCTTGTAGAAATGAGTAAGAACAGCAATTTAATCATTCATTAACCTATCCTGATTTTTTTTTAATTTGAAAGTTGTATGTGATACAGTATATCATCCATGATCAGAAATTAAGAGTTAAAATGACAATTGCACCCTCGCCAACAGGGGACCCAGAGAAAATCACTGTAAGGATTTATACAAATGATATCTTAGTCCTTATGCAAGCATAACTGAACTAGTTTAGGTATGTGCTGATGATGTTCAGAAATAAAAGGAATCTCACTCTCTCTCTCTCTCTCTCTCTGTGTGTGTATATGTGTGTGTGTGTGTGTGTGTATGACAATTTATGTTGATAACTGCAATTCTTTCCAAGTTGTGAATTTTTAGAAAGATCTACCATATATACACATATGTACATACATAAATGGCAGATCTTTCTGAAAATTCACAACTAAAGAATTGCAGTTATTGACATAAATTGTCATATTGATACCCCTCCTTGCATATATGTCCACTAATGTCAGTGCACCCCTTCCTCTCATTGGATGGGAAGATAGTGGAGGAGGGATGGCACTTGAAAAGAACAGGAAGGTTATCAAAAAAGCAAAAACAAAACAGTCTTCCAAGGAGGATTGGGCAGTTGCTGAGGGACAGAGGGGCACATCTCCTCCATTTTCATATACATCTGAACTTTGGTGGGTCATACTTGTCTCTTTGTCAAAACTGGATGTGATTGAAGTTTGAAAAAAATGCTATTTGAGGCCTAAAGTAGGCATTTGGAGGGCTTACCATTTTTCCTGGAGGTTTCTGAAAGTGTGAGTGGTCATTCATATGGTGGGTGAAGCGCATGTGGTTCATACTTGGGCCCTGGGACCACATTTGGGGGCTTGGAGCCACACTTGGAACCATCATCAGTCTGTATAACATGAGCCCTAGTTAACACAGCCAATGGTAAAGAATGCTAGGACTTGTAGTCTAACAGCAGTGGGAGGGGTTCTTACCCCAGTGTAAGGATTGCAGATTAAAGCATGCACAGGCACACACACACAAGCACATACACATGTGCACCAATTTAAAAGAACAAGCCACCAAACAATAAAGAAATAATATGTGCACTTTTGAACCAGGTATAGATACAAAGTTCTCAAAGGATGCTACGTAAGGAGTGCAGAGGATAATATGTTAAAGGGGGTTACATGCCAAGGAAAGAAGTTTAAAATACACCTGATCTCAGTGTGGTGTAGTGGACTACAATCCTGGAGACCAGGGTTTGATTCCTTGCTCAGCCATGGAAACCAACTGGGTGACCTTTGGTGCATCACACACTCCCAGCCCCCAGAAAACCCTGCAATAGGTTCACCTTAGGGTAGCCATAAGTTGGAAATGACTTGAAGGCACACAAAAAAACAAAAACAATCTTACACTGTTAGGAAATAGACCTCAATCTGGTTGTTAGTCCTAACTAGACTAAATGCATTGAGTGAATGAAATCTTGGTCAGACAATACTTAACGGAAGTACCGCTGACTGAATGAGTCTAATCTAGTTGTGATTGACAATTGGGTTTAGGCCATATTGGGATTAAGCACCCTGCTACTGAGTCAGACCATTGATCTGTCTGGTCTGTCTAGCCCTGTATTGCCACCTCTGCCTTGAAGAGTCTCTTCACACTTTTAGATAGACCTTTTTCTAGACATAGCTGGAGATCCTTGGTGGATCTCCCATTAAATGAAATTGAATGCTATCAGGAAGTTGTGGGCACAGCAAATAATGAACAAGCAGAATGCCACAGTAATACACACTTTTGTTATCAATAGGTTAAATTTAATTTTGAAGAGAAGTATATTTGTTTTAATTTAATTATTTCTACTTTATAGACAGAGTTCTGTGCAGAGATTTCCCTGCTCGTTGAACTTTATGGAAATGGACAGGCAGTATGTGTATACCCTCTAACTGTCTCAATTGGGCAGGAACAATCCTGATTAATCCTCTGTCATCCTATTTTTTCAGTGGCTTTTAAAATACAGTTTTTCTTTCCTTTTCTCACTTTCCCCCTTTGCCCTCACCTAATTTAGTTGCTGCAAACTGAGTTCAAAGTACAAAAAAAGTTTGTATTCAATTAATTCAGGAGGGCAACATGAGAGGTGGGAGTGGAATCTTGCATTTCTCCATACAATGAGACAAAAGGAATTTGCTGTGGCTTCACCTATCTTGTCTCTTTTTCCTCCTGAAAAACTTTTGTGTCTTGACCACTCTCTGATGCTGCTTGATGACATGTGGCTCAGTGAAATGTATGTATTTGCCCTTGACCAATTTGCAAAACCCTTGTATAGACATCAAGAGAACTCTCGATTTCTTCGGAATGAGGATCAACTTAGTAGCAGCCTTTCTGTAATTCTAACATTCCTGATCACTGAAATTTCCCCCAAAAGATTTCCCCAAAATGGCTTGCTCTGGAAGAAATCATCTCCATTGTATTGCATTGTATTGTATTATTCAGTTGTCCTAACAGTGCAGCTAAGGAGGTTAAAGTAAAGCTGTAAACCACTATTTTTACCTTCTTTACTTGGAGAGCTATCAAACATTTTTATATATTTAGCATCAAAGCATTGTTCAGAAGAATGGGCAATCTTTTTGGCTCATGCAATAAAAATTGCAGGGAGGAGACTTCATATCAGAGGATGTTCAGAGGACTGAAGAGGATGTTCTGTGGGAGAAAACACACTCACAAAGAATACCCACAGCTTTTATTCTGATCCAGTTCAATAGACAAATAGTGTCTATTCAATTATCTCAAGCATGTGGTTGACTGGAACTGTGCAGAGCACATGTTTGAGACAAATAGCTCTTCCTTTGGAATGCATTTGAATTTTGCACAGCTTGGATGACTTCCATTTCTGACCAAGGCCCTCTCCACAGGAGGCTCTCACTCTGCCATGGGGATGTGAGAGGAGTGGGACTGTGACAACACTTCTGCAAGACATCATCACAGTCCCATCCTTCTCCTGTTGTCAACCGGCATGACCTCAGAGTAAATCATTGATGGGTTTTCCCCATCAATGACCCCTGATCACACAATGGTTCCACATTACCTGCCCTGCAGAAGGCTCAGAAGCACAATGGCGACACTTCCTGATCCAGTGCAGCATGGGAAAGTTTCCCACTGCACTGCAGGGAGCTGGTCTGGTGCAGAGGGGAGTGTTTTCATTGCGTTCCCTTCTTGGCAGAGGCACTGCCAGGATCGCAACCAGAGAACAACATGACAAGGTAAAGTGGGGAAAGGTCCTAAAACTCCCAGAATCCCCAAGGTTGCATGGCCAGCAATTACAGGTTGACAGAGGTATAAATATAACAACTTTTGTAGGAGCCTTGCTGTACATAGCAGCAAGGGAGATCATGTTTCTCTATCGTCACTATTTCCCATTGTCTCATGCAAGTAGATGGATGAATGGAAAGAGGGGCCTTCAGCTTTATGAAAAGAAGAACAATAAGGACTGTGACCACTACTTATCTGGTTAAATTGAGGTCCTTTTAAAAAAGCCCCTTTATTATTGGGGCAATTTAAAAGATACCTCCAATAAGTTGATTCCTTACTGAGAGGCCAAGAGGAGCCACATGTCCATACAGGAGATGGAGTTAAATGTGCAGCTCCACAACCCTTTTGGTACCAGTGTTGTCTTTTGGTAAGGAAATATGACTCCTTCTGATCCCTCACAGGAAGGTAAAGTCTTTTATATCCATGTTACAAGGCTTGAAGTGTTACTTTCAAAGAGTCCCAGGGAATCGTCCTACCACTGCTCAGTTATGGTTGAAAACAGTGTTTTTTAAAAGCAACTTTCCTAGCTCTACCATGTTGTCCCATTGTGCAAGTTATGCATGATGAGAGTTACTCTCACACATTGTGAATGTTAGGTCACAGTCCTACACTTATGTGAGACTACTTTTTGCTGAATTTAGTGGGAAATAACTTCTAAGTAGCATGCATAGAATTCCACTGCTAATCTATTAACACACGAAGAGGACTTGAGATTTCTTCAGTGAGGTGATGAAGGAAGGAAAATTCTCAAATACAATGGATAAGAGAAGCACAAAGGAAATGGATTACAAAGAAGAAGAAGAAAAATATTGTTAAACTAGTAGAACATCATAGTGTGCCTGTTAGTAATCTCCATTTAGAAAGTTGATTGGTACATATCTGTGCAAGCTTATACACGCCACTCCTCTTTTGAGTATGACACTCAACAGTAGGGAAACCTATTTTACTTCAAATGGGTTATTTCATTACAGTGGCACCCTCAGTCTTTGAAGTGGGAAGAACAGATGTGCTCCATTACAGAGCTGCAAGTCCAGTATGGTTGACTTGGATATGAATTTGTCATGGCAGTTACAGATGATCAGTTTAGCAGCCATATTACCACAACACACATAATGTTTAGAGTCCTCTTAGATAGTCCCAACTAGAGTTAGATCCACTGAATCAACTGTTGAATGATAAGTCAGCATGTAGGCAAACTTCACTGATACAGGCCATTTCCACACTAGACTGTTATAGTGCTATTATCCCCCTTTCAACATCCTATGGAATCCTGGGGTTTGCAGTTTAGGGAGGGGCCTCAAAGTCTAGTGTGGAAATGGTCTCAATGAGTCTGTTTCTGGGTGTAAGTGTAAGTAACAATAGGATTTAGGTCTCTGTGTACTACAACTCCTGCCCTGTCACTAGGCAGAGCAGGTTCGACACCATGGACAGCACATAAGAGATATCATAAGAATGCAGGAAATTGTTAGTGCTCTTCTTTGCTATTGCTTTATTTTTACTAAAAGGAATGAGAATAAGTGCTTATGGGATTCATAGCTTCATAAATTAAAATAATTTGGTCATCTTTGGTGCTATATTCCTTGACTAGGTAGGTGTCTCCACTAGCTACTCCATCTCAGGTAGCAAAATACCTTGGGTCACACCTGGTAGAGTAAATTAAATTCTCATTACTATTTGGTTAGAAAATAAATAACACTCAAGTATCTGAGGAAGAGGATTTCATTCTGGTATAGTTTTGTTATCTCTGTTGACCCTCTGCCACTTTCCCGCTATTCAGACCACACTGTTAGGAAAGGTGTAATCTATGTACATACATATATGTATATATATATGAACGTATGAATGTATGCATTCATGCATACACATACACAACATTATACTGATTTTAAATGAATTGGGAGGCACTCAGTGATTTTTTTGGTCCAACACTGACTGAAATCTAAGAAAGAAAGGACAGGAACAAACGTATGAATAAAATAACAATAAACCCACTCCTTCAATTTTTATAACTTCCTGGCTGTTGGACTGAGACTTGGCTTAAAAGATTTAGACACATCTGCAAAGCTTAATCCATGCTTCTGTGGAAATGGAATCCAATTACAATCTTCCCTCTATTTCTCCCATTTCATCAGCCTTGTGTATATTAAAATCTAGAGAAAGATTTGGAGTAAACCACATCAAAAACTAAAAAGTGAAATCTTTACAACACTTTTCCGGGACAGCCCATGTAAGTCTATGGCAAAGTGAAGCCATTGTGAATTAAACTCCATTTACTAACATGCAGGGCTAATTTGATTACCCCAGATAAAGCTCTTATTGCAACCCTTTGGCACTTACTGTAGTGTGAAACTAGATAGATAATTTGCTAAGAAGAAAAAAAATGCAAGCTTGCCTTGGCACCTTCCATTGGTTTTGTGCTTTTGCATTTGAGCGAGACTTGCAGCATAAATTGAACACAATTAGCAGCACATTTTAAAAAATACAGCTCAGTTCTGGTGCTAATTTGTCTTTGCAATAACACCAATTTCCCTTTTATTTACACTCAGTAAGCGTACAGAGGCTAACAGTGAAGAAAGCTTTCGACAATCCTCACTTGTATAGGGTAGAGCAAAGAACTCATTGTGCACTATGTGAAATGAATCGGGTATCTCAGTCTCCTTTCCAATGAACATGTGTCCAAATCACAGAATCTACCACCACAGTTGGCACTAATTGGCAGGCTCATCAGAGTGGCCAAGAAATGAATGGACCATGGATACCAAGCTAACATTTTACCCTACAGGTGGTCCTTTCAGATCAAGATTGAGGTAGACAGGAGAAATCTGTTGGGGTGGTACCTGTTAACACTGGATTTTTTTTTTCCTAAGCAGTGCACACATATTATTAAAACTTCTATAAAACCAAAGAAAACCATGGACGCAGAACATACTCCCACCTTAATTTCAGAAATAATAAAACACTGTACCATTCCTCATATTCATAACCAGTATTCCCTTATGTTCAGCTTGGTGAAACAACTATCCGATTTTTTCATGCCTAAAGAATATGTTATGCTATGTTTCAAGTGTTTGTCTGTATGTGTGTGTGTGTGGGGGGTCATCTCGCATTATTTTTGTGCCCAATTGGTCACCTTTATTTATTTTAGAAAGTTTTATATCAAGTCAGTCGCAGATGTTGTAGCTGCTGTTTTAAAATTGTTTTTCATGATTTGGAATATACAGAAGTGTGGGGGAGCAGGGAGGAAGTGGAAACAAACCATCCAGCTCAAGCAAACTGGGCAGAATAAATAAAATGAAAACTAACAGAGCCTAGGCCCTAGCGTTTGCCCAACTACAGGGAAGGATGATGTGGCCTCCTCAGCCAACAGTGGCTACAGTTGTAAGTGGTAGTAATAAGATACAGGGGGATTTGTCAGCTTGTTTTTCACTACCCAAACTAGCCTGCTGCCCTCAAGTATAGTGGAAGATGCTGTTCCAACACCAGTGTGGGAGTAAGACTTGACTGCCTCAGGCTAGCCTAGCCAGTTCTCCACCCAAGGCATAATATGAGAATGAATCACTTCCTCACAGCTTCCTTTCCACCTCCTGAAAAGCCTCACTTTTCAGAAATTCTTCCTAAAGCTCTGGCGAATTCTTACCCCAGCCACAATGTGAATGAATGTTACTGGTTGTGTTTACCAAACTGAACTTTCACATTCAGACCCATTTTAACACTGACTACCAGTTTGGGATGGAAAGAGACACAGAGAGAAAAAGAGGCTGCCATTTTTATGCCTTGCTATATCAACTTCCTAGAAAGGTCCAGCTAGCTGTGCCACAAACAGAATACTAGGCCCTTTCTGCAGGTTACCATTATCTTGGTGGCATCAAGGCACTAAAAGCCAGCATGTATTTCTCAGAAATAAGTCATACCAGACTAATCTTATCTCTTTTTATGATAGGGTTACAAACTTGATAGACGAAGGGAATGCTGTAGATGTGGCATATCTTGACCTCAGGAAGGCCTTTGACAAAGTTCCCCATGACATTTTTACAAAGAAGCTAGTAAAATGCAGGCTGGACAGGGTTACTGTTAGGTGGATTTGTAATTGGTTGACTGACCGCACCCAAAGGGTGATCACAAATGGCTGCTTTTCATCCTGGAAAGAAGTGACTAGTGGGGTGCCACAGGGTTCTGTCCTGGGCCCTGTGCTATTCAACATCTTCATCAATGATTTGGATGAAGGAGTGAAGGGCATGCTGATCAAATTTGCAGATGATACCAAACTAGGAAGGGTTGCTAACACACCAGAGGATAGGATCAAATTTCAATACGACTGTGACAGATTGGCGAGCTGGGCCAAAGCTAGCAAAATGAATTTCAACAGAGAGAAATGTAGGGTCCTGCACTTCGGCAGAAAAAATTAAAGTCACAAGTATAGGATAGGGGACGTGTGGCTGGATAGCAATACATGTGAAAAGGATTTAGGAGTCTTGGTAGATCACAGGCTGAACATGACTCAGCAGTGTGACATGGCAGCCAAGAAAGCCAATGTAATTCTTGGTTGCATCAATAGGAGTACGGTGTCTAGATCGAGGGAGGTAATGGTACCACTCTATTCTGCATTGGTTAGGCCTCATTTGGAATACTGTGTCCAGTTCTGGGCACCTCCATTCAAGAAGGATGTCGACAAGCTGGAACGTGTCCAGAGGAAGGTGACCAAAATGGTGAAGGGTCTGGAAGCCATTCCCTATGAAGAACGCCTTAGGGAGCTGGGTATGTTTGGTCTGCAGAAGAGAAGGTTAAGAGGCGACATGATAGCCATGTTTAAATATTTGAAGGGATATCATGTTGAGGAGGGAGCAGGCTTGTTCTCTACTGCTCCAGAGACTAGGACAAGGAGCAATGGATTCAAGCTGCAGGAAAGGAGATTCCACTTGAACCTCAGGAAGAACTTCCTGACAGTCAGAGCTGTCTGGCAGTGGAATATGTTGCTTCAGAGTGTAGTGGAGTCTCCTTCTTTGGAGGTTTTTAAGCAGAAGCTGGATGGTCATCTGTTGGAAATGCTTTGATGGGTGTTCCTGCATAGCAGGGGGTTGGACTTGATGGCCCCTGGGGTCTCTTCCCACTCTATGATTCTATGATTCTAAGTGATGATGGCAGCAGCAACTCTCTCAGGAATGGAGCATGATGGAGTGCTCCCCTCTGCACTGGCTGCCTCTGGGAACCAGGAAGTGTGATGACCATGCGTCTTCCCGCCACAGCGCAGCTGATTACTGTCCCAGGCTGCACTGGAACAGGAAGTGCAGCCATTGTGCTTCCAGGACCTCCGCCGACAAGGTAAGTGTGGGAGCACAGTGGGAGGGCAGTATGATCACCAGTCATTGACAGGGAAAACCCATCAATGATTTGCAGTGTGATCATACTACCTGAGGATGGGAGAAGGACAGGACCAATACGACATTGTGCATAAGCATTATCCCAGCCCCCTCCTTCTCCCATCCCCATGAAATTATGTGCTGCATTATCCCTATGCATTGTTTCTTAATGGATATGTTTTAAAAATTCTGTTGGTGGCTTAATCATATTTTAATTTTTGTATGTTCTTAACAATGTTGATTTTCTTTGTATCTGTTTTCAATTTTCTAAGCCATCTTAAGTCCCAGATCTGGAGAAAGGGGGGAATATAAATATAAATAGAATAATAACAGCAGTAACAGCAACAGAACCAACAGCAACAATACATGTTGGGTGAGAATGCCTATTTCATGCACAATGACACCATATGTACATTTCCAATTCCATGACCTTGAACTGAATGCAAATGTTGCACACAAGACAAAAACATCCAAGAACTTTCTTGGGGAAGTTGTTTGTGTGCAAGGCAACAAGAAGATTCTGAAACTAAGGCCCTTTCCATAACCTATCTTATCCCAGCAGCGTCCTGTGGGGATCCTGGCAGTGGCTCTGCCAGGAAGAAGGTGCAGTGAGAGTGCTTCCCTTCGCACCAGCTACCTCTGCAATCCGAGAAGCACGATGGCCCTGCCTCTTCCTGCCACAGCACGGTGCGGTACTGTCCCAGGCTGCACACCAGGTAAGTGCATGATGGCAGCATGATCATGGGTCATTGATGGGGAAAACCCATCAGTGATTTACTCCATGGTTGTTCCACCTCAGAACAGGAGAAGGATGGGACCACGACAACATCACGTGTAACCATTGTCATGGTCCCATCCTTTTCCTATCCCCATTGCAGGACAACAATGTCCAGCAAAAAGGGCCTAAACTATTCCCACATGCTGCTCACAAGCAATAAGCTATGGAACCTCTTGATATATGACCTGGCTCCTAAGAGATCTAGCTGCTCTGCTGCTGTTTCAGCTTCTGTGTTTTCCATTCATTTTGTATGAAGTTTTGGGCATGCTCTTAGATCAGACCTGCCAAATTCTATCTGCTTCATCCTTTTTATTTGGAGTTTTTAAAAGGTACATAGCTACAGGCTTTTCCCATTTATTTGACAGGTTAAGAGCCGGAACACTGTCAGAATACAGAATTGGTTGAAAAGGAGCACCTGTGTACTGTGCTATAGGGAACATGAAGGACTTATGGAGGATCATTGCGGCCACCTACCCACCTGCTGCTTCTGAAGTCTGTCAACCAGCTTAGTGCCTTTTCCCCCTCTCACCTTGCTTTGCAAACAGTGTGCATATAAGTGGTTCCAAGTTAGCCTCCATAGGCAAGAGGAATTGATAAAATAGCAGAATCCCTGTCAAATTAATGGAAGTCATCCTCAATTTGGAAGTATCAAAACAGCATTGTCAGATAGCAGAACATCAGAAGGCGAGGACTTCGTCTACACTATATTGAATAGTTAGTAAAAGAGAAATTATATAGGTCTTGGATGGAACAACTCAGACACTGAAAGTGAGAACCACATTCCCCTGGGGAAAAAATAATGCCTTAAATACAAAAAACAAACAAACAAACAAAAACTAGCCTTCCAAGCAACTCTTCCCTGAAACATGAATTTATATTTAGGGGGTTATATCTAGTGATGAGAGCCAGCAATGGTGTAGTGGTTTGAGCATTGGACAATGGAACTGGAGACCAGGGTTCAATTTCCTGCTCAGCCATGGGAACCCACTGGGTGATCTTGGGTGTGTCATACATTTCCACCCCAGAAAATTATATGATAGGTTCACCTTAGGGTCACCATAAGTCAGATATGATTTGAAGGCACCTAATAGCAACAGCAAGAATGAGCAACAGCATCCAGTGATATTTTCCTCATTTCCTTACTGAGGCTTTTGTGAAGACTAAGGAAAAGAAGCAGTTTTCACTGGTCCTTTCTCCTCTCACCACAAGTGTGCTCCAGTGGGTTCCAGTCTTCCATGAGCAGAAAGGCAACAATGGGTACAATCCAATTATCTTCCAATGCCCCATTTTCATTTTTTTTTTCATTCAGGTATGACTTTCCCCCTTGTCACAAACCAAATATGTAAAATTAATGGATAGTGTCATCATGTGCTCTGTTGTTTGTATAGATGAGCCCACAGTCACTGTGGCATCTACAAGGTCTGGAATGCCTGAGCAATAGACCTTGAACCCAAACCAAATCCCACTGGTGGGATTTCAAGTGAAAAGGATTCAGGACTTCAGATTCATGCCCATTTCTAGGAAGTAGCTTTGAATCTTGAACTTCACTATTCTTTCTTCCTTTTTAAGGAAATCAAGCCTAGAAAATAAGTAATAATTAATTAATGAGGGAAAATTGATCATTTGGAAAATCTACAACACCAAGCTGTAGGTGTGATGTGAATAGTATGTACTGAACATATCATTCTTGTCAGTGAAAGCAAAGTGACATCTATGGAGCAGAGACAGAGGCACACCATCACTAATCCGGGAAGTTCTAATCATTTCCTGAGAAGAGAGGAGAATTAATGAGAGAAACCCAATGAATAGCAGCAGGATGGCCTAGAACAAAGACCACTTAGACTGAACAGCAACTATGAGCAAGGCTTATTGGACTGTGGTACTGTCTCCTGAGGAAAGAATGAGAAGCCTTATCTGATTATGCCAAATTAGAGTATCATTAAGAGTGATTCGTAAGAACAATTCAAAATTTTCTTGCGAATGGACTGGAGAATGAACTATTGCCCTGGTTTATCTTAGCTCCTCAGATATGGATGGGAGAAAGAAACATCTTTATAAATAAAATGAAAATAAAATATACTACCTATAAATAATAGTTTCACAGTATTGAAGGAGTAAGGTGTATTAATTTGCACTGGAATATAAAATAAATCACCTTCTTCAGAAATTGTCATTGCAAAATGCAAATGTTTCAAGATCCAGCAAAGTAATAAAGAATTATGACTTTGTGATACTGGGAAGTGGGACAGGCTATAACTATTCAGCCAAATTATGAGATTAAAAGTAGCCCTGGTAGATGGTTTTGGTCTCTCTTGAATATGACGGCTTTGAGAATTCTTAGGCCATTTCCACATTACACTCTTACAGTGCTATTATTCCACTTTCAACATCCTCTGAAATCTTGGGGTTTGCAGCATTTAGAATTCTCAGCCAGAGAGCTCTTTAGCTTCAATAAACCACAAACCCCAGAATTCCACAGGACGTTGAAAGTGGAATAATAGCACTATAGCAGTGTAGAATGAAATGGCCTTAGTTGCATCTGATGAAGTATGTAAAATGAAACATGCCACAAGCATATTTCATGTTTTCACTGCATCAAAATAACAATGGTTATCCTCTGCAACAAACATAGAGTTAAGCCTTCTCAGTGACTTTTGACAGAGGGACCACAGTAGATGATAGGATATGTTGAGGTACCTTAAAATTAGGTAGGACAAACACAAACACACACAAAGAGACACTTGTCTGCTATTCTCCAACACACAGGTAAATTCTATGGCGATTTAGCATGCTCGGTCCTCACTGGGCTACTTTTGAGTGTTTGGTCTCTTAAAGTTCCCTCCAGATATCTTTTTTTATCTCAGAAAACTTTGGATTCCCCCCACCATCAACAGTAGAAACTTCCTTCCTTTTTTGCAGTAGTTTCAGTTGTAACCCCAAAGTTCTTTTACCAGATCATCCTAGTATAATATTTGTGAGAAGGAGGGGGGCACTTTATAAAGACTAATTGTCCTCAAGCTATTTATATTTCCTTCAGCCCTTCCCACAACTTGCCCTAACCAGATGCACCAGTGGGCTGAGAAAAATCCTGATGCTACCACAAGTGCCATATTGGATTTACGCCTTGGTGGGGTAAGTGCCTTTAACATCTAATTTACAACGGTAACTTATTCTTTTCAAATGCTTTTATTTATTTATTTATATTTTCTTTTGCTCTTTCATATAGTCTCCATTTGCTCCTTCATATCATCGTATGTTATTCCAGAGGGTAATAAATGTACCATCAGCCGTGTATACTTAGGTGGATGAACACATGTGATAACTATGCGTTAGTATGTTTCACTGCACCTCCATGGTTTGTGCACACATTGGAAAACCATGGCCAATCATAATTTCACAACATACACACAAAGGGTGCACGCTTCCCCTATCTGAAGTGCATCATTGGAAGCAGCGCTTCTAATTTGTCGCTGTGCACATTCACAGTAAAGTAAATCCTACGTGAGTTCAGTGCCCTTACTTAGAAGAAATTCTCTGTCGCAGAGTTTTCCAAATGGCTTAATATGCTGCGTATTTCAGTTGGCAAGCTATTTGTATTATTACTCATGATACAAACTCTGAAAGAGGCCAATGTGGCAATTTACCCAAGAATTGTGCAACCAACCCTTGCTCATCATTAAGCTGCTACGAAACAAGCATGAGAATTTAAGAACTGAGACCAAAACAAATATTGCCTTGGAAAGTAGAGAAAGACTCCAAAGGGAAGGACGTGCTTAACTGGCTGACATAGAGGAGGTCCAGGTTTTGTGCTCTTCCAAATGCTACCAAGGGCTACCTCATAAATTTGCCAAGCTAATACCTCACTGAATGAATATTAAAGCAAAGCAGCCAGTGACAGCAGTCTATGCTCCCACCCCTCCCTTCAGCCAATCCCTGTTTTCCTTTCACAAAACGGGCCTTGTCTTGGCTCTGTAGATGGAGAGAAGCAACGTAGTTGAGCCTTGCTTGCCATCAACAATTAGGTTGTTATATACTATTTATACATGCAGAAAGAAAAGCAGCCAGAGAAGGGGGAGGCTTGAAAGTAATGAGAATTCTGACATCTTCTTTGCTAATATGCTGGTTTAAATAAACAGACAAAGAGATCACAGAAGTATTTCTGCACCAAAATTTCTGCTATCCTCTAGGAGTCTAACACCACTATCCAATACGATGCAACGTTTCTCTTTTTAAAATGTCTGTCTTCTGATATCCCAATACAAATATATATAAATAAGGACACATTCTAGATCCCAATGCTCAGAGCCTGCATAGGAGACTCTAAGGCCATTTTTGCACTAGACTGTTATAGCGCTATGATTCCACTTTCAACATCCTAAGGATATTGAGGCCCCTCCCTAAACTGCAAACCCCAGGATTCCATAGGATGTTGAAAGTAGAATAATAACACTATAACATTCTAGTGCAGAAATGGCCTAAGGGTCCAGAACACTGTTTTAGAAAGAAATTGATGCCACAAAATACTAATCAGGCACTAGAACTCTCTGGCTGACAAGTCTAAATGCCCTTCCCTAAATGGCAAATCCCAGAATTCCATGAGATGGAACACTGGCAGTTAAAGTGGAATCATAGCATTATAATTGTAAAGCAAGAAAGGGCCCTGGATGTAGGATCAAGCAAATCACTAGGCCAGAAACACTACCCTATGTGTAGTCAATCTAATAGTCTGTTTCAGCATTCATTTCATCACAAGTAATCATAATACAAAGACTGGCACCATCATAAATATATAATGTTTCTTAGACAGAACTCTGTTTAGTAATGCTGTGAAACGGTAGTATTTATTACAGTGTTCAACTGTTTCTTTGCTACTGTATTAGAACATCAGCATCTGGAGGACCACATGCTTCCATTTGAAATTTGTTTCTTTTCTTTTATTTATTTATATCTCAGCATTCTCCCAAAATAGGCCCCAAAATAAGACCATAAGGAAGAAGCCCTTCTCTTAGGTTCCACCACCCTCACAGGTACACCTAGAAGAAATGTGAGAGAGGACTCTCTCAGTGGCTGTTCCCAGGCCCAAAAAGGTTAGACTGGCTTCTTCTTTGACATCCTTCCATCATCACAAGAAGACTTCTTTATTCCAACAGGCTTTTGAGAAGTGACTGTTTTAACAAAGAAAGGGTTTAATTAGTGCGCTGTACTATTTTTTTATCCTTTGTCATTTAATGGAGATATTTTAATTTTTTTAAAAAATTCTATACAATTTAACTGTAATAGGTTTTTGTATGCTTTTATGTAACGTAATTTGTTATGTTATATAATGTGTTATGAAATGTTATACAATATGTTTTACTTACATCGTTTTGTATTTTGTAAGCTGATTTGGAGGAAAAGTGGGTTATAAATAAACAAATACAACAAAACGCAATACAATACAATACAAACAGAACAGAAAAGACATACATGTCTGTGGATGAAAACGAATCAGGACATGTTGGTGAAAACGAATCTGGACATGCAGCTGACTTTCTTTTTCCTCTGGAAAGCATTAGCTGCAGCTTCAAAGACATATTTGGTTTGATCCAGTTAGCATACTTGCACAGAAATCAGGTATTTATTCATTTCTGATTTAAGGTTTCAGGGGTATCTTGAACTGAACTCTAGCAGCCACAAAAGGTTATGCTTGACTTTACAGACTGTAGAAAAAGAAATAGGAAAGGGAAAAAAGGGCACAAGAAAGAAGGACTGATTCCTACATCTCATCTTTGTCTACTGTGCCAGAAGCACAGCCAGGGTCAGTCCTGCAGCTGTCAGCAAACTTAGTCCAGATTGTTGCAGCAAATGTTTTCTGAGAAGTTTTGCACCATTGCCAACAAGGCCTACTTCCCCTTTAGTGGTGCACTATGTTTGCCTTGTCTTAGAATTCCCATTGTATGACTACATAATCTCTGGACAGACTAAAGGTTAGCCTTAACAGGTTGCTCTGTGACTATTGTGAGACATGTATGAAGGAATAAAAACTTAGAGGTGCCCCCTACTAGGCAGCTGCTGTCTTCAGCATTCCCACAAATTTCTCCAATGCAGATTAAGAGATAGAAGAATCCAGAAGCATGAGAGCTGAAGTAATAACACTGATACCTCCTCACAGATTTCCTTCCTTTCCTCCCCTCTCCCACCCCTTTTGAACAACTTTGTATATTCAGATTTCCAGGGCACTTTGGGAAGGAGGGGATACCACAATAATGTTTAATCCTATTACTAATGCTTATTTTAGAATCTACTTGTCTATAAAGGCATGATAGGGATCTTAATTACTGTCTCCGACATGTATTTGCCTGAAATAATTATTATACTTCATTCCTACAGAGACAATGAGATAAAAATCTAATTTGGTTTTATTGGCCTTCTCTCCTTTAAGAAATGAGCTGCTTCAGAGGGCTTTGAAGTAGGTCCCCCTTCACAGATTAAACCCCCTTGAAAGTACATGATCAGACGGGAGGCAATGGGGTGACTGGAGTAATTTACATCGCAGTAGACGTAGAATGGGAATCAACAATGCTATGAGACCTACATGATGGCTGAGAGGAAAATGTTGAGACATGCTGATCAGGATGGGGGTGGGGAGGCCGCTTTGGAGCAGCATTTTGTTCAGGAAACAGTCAAAGGCTGCACTAAGTCAGAGGAAATAAGTAGCAAAAAAGCTTCCCTAATCATATTTTGCTATGTTTTTTTTAAGCACACATCACTGGATAAAAGATCATCAGATGTTTAACTGTCAGTTGGCCAACAGCCAAGCTTCCACTAGAAGGATTAGAGGTAACGGTAAAGAATATGGTGAAAAGACAATATAGATTTTTCTTTCTCCTTCAGCATCTCTCTCTCTCTCTCTCTCTCTCCTTTTGTCTCTCCCCACTCTTTTTTCTCTTTTTCACATACACACACACAGACACATATATACGTGTGCGTTATATCTCTGGTGTAACAAAACCAAGGGATAAACAGAGGTCTAGCAAAATATAACCAGAGGTTTACCCAAACATTTTAAAAATTCAAAATTCTCTCACTATTTTTCGGAAATTTGCCCTCTTCTCTTAACAACACACACATACCTATCTTCACCACTGTACATTCATAAATTTTATAAAATATATCTCCAATAATTCAGACATTTGATGAGAAAATATTCAAATGAGATTTAAAAGAAAATATAACAAAAATTTGAGTTTACAAAATTGGTCCTGGCTGTATTATTTGAATGCATTATTTGATTTAGGATGTTGATATTATGGTATTGGTCCTGCAAAACAAGAGCTGTCAAAATTGTCATACTTGTATCTTTTATGATCATACTTTTATGAATAAAACAGACTCTAGATCATTATTTACATTGTACAAAAACAACTTAAAATACCAAACAAAAAGCTTATCCTGGTATTTTACAAGTTTGGAGCAGTATCAGGTTGGATGCTGATATGAAGGCTACATCTAACTCCATTTTGTGGACACCTCATAGGCAAGATGATCACCATCAGCCCATATCCTTGCATGAGACTACTTCTTTACTTCTGGCCATTGTGTTGCATCTTCCTCTGGGCCTAGTTGCCACCACCTCCCAAAGAGAGGGAGGACAAGGTGCATAGACTGTTTCTGTTTTTCTTTTTTTTCCATTGCTTATTCACTACTCACTTTGACAGATAGTAAGTGAACAGAAAAGAACAGAAAAAACAGAAGCAAGACTAGGCAGCTCCACAGATTGTCAGTGGTCATTGTCAAGTGCTATGAACTGCAGATTAAGGACTGCAGGGATGCTTGAGTCTCCCAAACAGTAGGCCAGCGGAATCTGATCCCTCCCCAAAATTGGAGCCTATTTATGATTCTTATGTAATTGAGGCTCTTTAGGAATTATCAACTGGAGGTATACTATAAAGTTTACTTTTAAAGAGCATCTTAGAGGGATTCTGATGGAAATTTTTCAAGTTGCATGCCCTTTTTCTTCACAATCCTAAGTCCCCACCCCCCATTAAAAAGGTTGCATAATGTAAAAGAAAAGTAAAGGAGGCACAAAATATAACATACACTGGCATTCTGTATCACAGTTATGGATCCATAATTTAGAGTTAGGGATCCATAACTGCTCCATATTCAGTAGAACTACATAGGCCCTTTCCTCAACTTACCTTTTCTCGGCACTGTGGCGCGGAGATCACATGAGCAGCCTCTTGCAAGAGGCTCTCACGTCCCCACTGCTTCAGCTCTGCAGCTCATAAAGGCTTCGCCTCTTCATTCTGCAGTGCAGCCGGGCATTTTCTCAGGCTGCGCTGGGGGAGGAAACACGAGTGATGCAGCTCCAGAGGATCCGCACGCATAGTAAGTCCATGCGGGGTCCTGGAGCGATGCACGATCACTCACCATTTTCGGCTACAAGCCAAAGATGAAATAGTGCGCAATCGGCACCTGATGCCCCGGCAGCATTGTGTGATTGCGAGGACATCATCTGAAATGCTCCTTGCAATTCCACGATGCTCCGGAGGCCCTTTCGCATGGCAAATGCAAATGCAAAAAAGGCCATAGTCAAGAACCCATGTTCACTATTGCCACAATTGTAAGTGCCCTTTGAAGTCCACCTTAACAGACTGTAGCCACATTAGGTGAAGGAGGTCTGGTTTGACTGCCAGTTGGGATGCAAGGAGAATGACTTTTCCAGTCCCTTCCTGTCAGCAAGCAAGGCCATGGCAATTAGAAGCAAGACTCCTGTTGCAATTCCTCATCACAACCTCACTCATTGGCCATTTCCACACAACAGTGTTGTCCTGCAATATGGAAGCATTGCTGCCAGCCCACGAGTCATGCTTTCACATGATGTCTTCATTTTCCCACTGCCCTCACATCCCCAGCCATTGCAATCATGAGGTATACCATTACTGGAAAAAATCTGGTAATGGCTTTTGATCATCCAACACTCCCATCATCAACAGCCATGCAGAAAGGCAGAAGTGCAATCTAGGCACTTCCTTCCCCAGGAATATTTTTAAATATTTTAAAAAATGGTTGAAAAACATGTTTCTAGAGTGTTGGGAAATCCTCATGAAGAGAACTCTAGACTATGAGAATCTTCACACTTCAAGACTTATCTGTGCAAATTTTTCACATGGCTTTTAAATACAGGAGACAGCATTTTCTACACAGAAAATAATATTTTGCACATAATAAAGTGCTTACCACTATATTCTGCAAATTTCATGTGGAATAAGTTCTGGACTTTGGACAGTCTTTGAAAACTTCTCTTAGTGGGAAGAAAATTGCCAAAATTAGTTGTTGCTTCCCTGAGAATTAAGTTAGTGAAGAAATACCATCTCTAACATGCACATGTCACACTCCTGAAGTAACAAACCAGTTGCTCTGTGATGTTTCAATTACTTCCTGCACTAGGGATGAATGAAGCTATCAGTCTGCTGTATTCCACATTTTTTGTTTAAAAATCTCACGATTTTTCTCTTGAATGTACAAAGAAATTTGATAACTTTGCTAAGTTCATATTAAAAACAAGCAAAATACCGAGCCATTTGCTTTGGCCAAATTCATAGTTAACAGCTATTCCCAGCACAGAGAGGGCTAAGTTGTTCTTGCCTCACATATTAAATATGGAGAGCCTATAAGAAAAGAAAAGAGGTTGAAACATAAAATCAGCAGCATAAATACAATTGAATGCATAGAGATCTGAAGTTGGATTTTAAAGAGTTGAGTAATCAAAGCCGTGGGCCCCAATGAAGCAGCCTGCTAGTTTTGCTGTCTTCTCCATTCATTTGTTTTTCAACCTCCCATTCTATCTGAAAAATTTATGAAGAGATATGTGATTTTTGGTAAGATCAAAAACAAACTAAATGAAATTCTCACCTGCCTCTAGTCTGCACCCATATGTGTTAAATTTAAGGGTTTAATTCAAATGGTGTCAGAAAAGAAAAGAGGAAATCAAATCCTGAATTTCTAACGTTCTGGGAAAAGTAGTCAAAATGGCCCCAATGTCATAGAAACTCCAGTTTAATAATGCAGCACTAGTTAACCTTGATGGAGCAATAAAAATGTGTAAACCACAAAGGAGGAGGAGTTGTTGTTGTTACTTCTTGTTACACCAGGATATTATGAATTACAAAAGTGTATTCATCAAATAGCAAGAATTCAAATCAAGGGATATCATTATTCCTTTTCTTTTGGTATTACAATAACCAGTTTGGGCACTTTTTGATCCCAATATTGGATTAGGAAAATGGTGGTTTTTTTGGAGATGTTTAAAAAGAAGGGATGAATGAAAGAATGCCCAGAGGGAGAAAGGGAGGGGGGAAAAACCTTGATAAAGAAAAACAGGAGAATTTATTTGTCCAAATTATTTGTGAACATGTTTGCAAGATGACCAGTTTGAGCCCAGGTACTCTAAAGGTATTTTAAATTAGGTTTTATGGTACTCTTTAGAATTCTTTGTCAAAGCCCAGATTACTAGCCCTTCTATTCATTCCCAAGAGTTTCTTGACTCAGAGCCATGATAATTAAACAGGCTCAAATGTGCAGTACATGTATCATTGTCTTTCATGAAAGAAACCACTGAATGGACAAATTATCAGGGACAGTCAGTAATAAGGCATTCGGTGACATCTTAGCAACAGCATAAAAAAACATAACACTAATAAAGCTTTCATAAGTGTAACCTGAGTATTCAAAAACCAGCCAAAATAATAATAAAATAAGATTTGATAACATTTCTGAAGGTTTTGACTGAAGCTGCACAGAAAGAGCATTGTCTCATCAATTATATGCCTACTTTCTTCATGCCAGTCCAGTGCCTCAACCAACAGATGTGACATTTTTCATCTGCAACATCATAAGTACATAATGCAATTAGAAGAACTTCTTATTCACTTAAGCACTGGCAGCTGCTGGCTTCTATGTCATTGGTTAATCACCCTGGGTTTCTGTCTGAACTTCGAAGGAGCTGTCCAAAGTACTGAATATTAATCCCTAACATAGCTTCAGTACTTTGGATAACTCCTTAAATGTTTAAGATAAAACCTGGAGCAGATTCACTGCCCCAATGACATGGGAAACAACAGCGCTCAATGTTTGTTGTTGTACTTTCAAGTCATTTCTGACTTAGACAATCCTAAGACAAAGCTATCACAGGGTTTTCTTAGCCAGATTTGTTCAGAGAGGGTGTGCTTTTGTCTTCCTCTGAGACTAAGAGGTCACCCAGTGGGTTTCTGTGGCTGAGTGGGGATTAGAACCCTGGTCTCTCAGAATTGTATACCAGTACTGAAACCACTACATCATGCTATCTACAGAATATGAATGTTGATTTATCAGGAGAAAAAATATATTGCAATTCTTTCAAATTAACAGTGCAAGTGTAAGTCCCTTAGATGACTTTTCAAGGGTGTTAAGTAGCTTTGGAGGGGGTGGGGTGCAGTTCTACTGGAAGAGAAAACTTGTGCCATGGAAAGGGGCCTTATTCCCCCAAGACTTAACAATACTTCACAAAGCTCAGTGGGCACAAAGCTACCACTGACTGGATCCAATATTTTCTCTGTTCCTAAGAGGCCTCAGGATCCGGCCCTTTAGCTTTGCCAGCCTGGAATTGCTGGAGCTAATTTGATTTCACTGATTGTATTATTGGGGATCCAAAAAAAAAAAAAAAAAAAGGAAATTTAATGGGCTGAAAAGTTTGGTAGGTTTGTTGCAATTTTTCAGCCAGATCAATGCAAACCAGCTTGAGGTAGGAACTGGTTAAATATCCACCACCCTATTCCTGTCCTCAAAATTAGGATTATCTTCATGTTGTGATATCTGGAGGCAAATCAGCTTGCAGAAAACACCCAGACAAAGTTGAAGACCAGCAGAGTGATTTAGATAAAGGCATGTAAAGTACAATATGCAACTGTACAATCCTGCAATACTTCAGTAGGGCAGAAGTCCAGAACAAGGAAATCCTGGGCAAGATGAGCAGCCATTCAAATGAATAAGCTCAAGATCCGGCATTCCCAAAGCATGAGTTTGCCCTGCTGCATTATGCAACATGGGGAAACAGTGTGTCTCACTGCTGTAGAATTCAGCCACATCCTTTATGGGTAAACCATTAGTAACCACTAGAACTAAAGGATGGAGAACAGCCCTTGTAAAGTCTAGTTTTGCATTTGGTGAGTGACTGGAAACCTGAAGATAGAAAGGAGTAGTAGCAGTTAAACCACACTTTTATAACCTTCATTCTTTTACATACTATTGGAAACATCCTCTGAACATATTGGGACTTACTTCTGAATAAAACTGCTGAGCTGTCCAGTAACAGACACTTAAATGTGTTTTATATGCCTGCAAGACTGTCAAGGAAGTATACCAAGTCTATACTCTACCAGTTATATGAAGGAGTGAGCTTTAGAGAAAGGTTGAGATATTTAAGAACACAAGAAAAGCCATGTTGGATAAGACAAAAGGCCTTTTTAATCCAACTTTCCATATGCATGTTGTCCAAAAAGAAGCCCACAAGCAGGACAGAGCTGTAACATCACCTTCCTGATTGTTTTCCTTATAATTTCAGTATTGTCTGCTGGTATTACCTGCTGATACTTGAGGTAATATGTATGTTAGCAACTGAGGTTTTTTTTAACATATTTTACATATTATGTGAAGAACAACTGAAACTTTGAAGCAGGTTGGATACCTGTATGAAAATGCCACCATTTTTCCAGCAATGCAATCATTCAGGATCAGAGTAGACAGGAAATCACATTTGAACATCTCAACTATCTAGAGCTTTCTTCTACTGTATACTAGACCAGAATGTACAGTTTAAGAAATAATAAATAAAGACTTCTGAAAGTCCTCCAGGTTTCAGCTCCTAGAACTCTGCCAGATAGCCTGGTCCAAAGGATGCAGTTGAAAAAGACTTTGTAGCCCTGTTTTTTTAAATGCCACTCAGCCACAGAGCTCTCTGGATAACCTTGAACAATCATAAAAAGGATGTTTTTATGATTGGCCCAAGGTTATCCAGAGAGTTCTATGGCTGAATGGGTTTAAAAACCCAGGGCTACTGTTTTTTGTTTTGTTTTTTTATTTTAGCATGAGCTTTTGTGGATATAATCTCACTTCTTCAGATGCAGTGCTGGGTGGTATTAAGGTCTCAGGAATAAGCATATTTATACAGTTGTGAGATAGAAGGTAACAGGATCCAGAGAGATGTAAATCTTCTTCCTTGCTCTAAATTTTCAAAGGGCTGGATGAGGTGATACAGATCTTTCAGATTTGTACAGTGGTCAATTAGAGTTGATATGTAAAAACAATAAATGCACTTAATCAAAAGTCAGTTCTGCTAGGTTCAAAACTCTCTCTGAGAAGATTCCTTTTGTTATATGTGCAGTGGTGAGGACTCGTGTATTAACATAGGTAGTGTGTAATGGACCAATCTTTATTCTTTATAAATAACCAATCTCACAGGTTGTGCAGGTGACATGAGAAAGCAGCTGTTACCCCCATTAGCAGGCCCCGTCCTGGTGGGATATAAAATTAATATCAAAAATATCAGCTATGCCAGAGAGGTTGCCCAGGTGGGTGCATAGACAAATAGGTCAAGCGACCGGACATAGGTCAAGACCAGGAAAACCCCAGTCATGTTTCCCCAAGGAGACCTCAGGCAGGCATGTCTGCACAGACAAAGGGTCCTCTGCCACAAAGCCAACTTGAGAGGATTACCGGGTTTTGCCCTGTTAAGCAATGCTTGCATCAGCAAATCCTATGAGGATGAGTTCCATTTACATGAAACAATCAGGCAAGCCATCCAGTAGCCATTGTGCAATATTCTCCTTCTGTTTCAACCATTGTTCTTCCCAGGAAAGGGTTTGCTCCCAAGATACGTTCTGCCCTATAAATAGTCTCCTTTTTTTGAGACCCTCTTTGGAGAACTCCCCCGCTACGCTAGCAGACCAGCCCTCTGGCCCTTTCCACATGGAGTTAAAAAAGCGGTGTAGATCGACCTCCACGGAGGTCGTCTACACCGTTACGTGAATTGGGGTGGATTACTCTCGAGTAATTCCACACCGCAATCCGTGGTCGGGCGCCCGCAAGTGATGGCGCCACATGCTTTTGAAAAACCACATTTATGTGGTTTTTCAAAGGCACGGGACGTCCAGCCCCGTGCAGCCCCGTCGCAGCGCCCGTATGGATTTACGGACGCGTGAAAGGGCACCCCTGCGGATCGGGTAGGGGGCAGGATTTCCGGCTGGCGGGCTTCTCCGATTGGTGGAGAGGCTCCGCCAGTCAAAATTCGCCAATTTGGGTGCTGGCGGGTGCTGAGGACGCCGCGAGACGCTGCTGCGTGTAGAGCGGCGAAATGCTCTCCTCCGCTCGGCAAGGGAATGAGGTAAGCCCACATTTTAGCGTGGCTTTCCCCGTTTCCCCGCCCGCGTGTGGAAAGGGCCTCTGTTAGTCGAGTGCTCCCCTCAGCCACCTCGCTTCACTGAGTTCCTTCTTTCTCACCACTTCCCAGACTGAAGACTTCTGGACAGGTGCAGTATTACTGCCCTTACCCGCTTTCTGCCTTATCCCCTATAAGCTTTCACTTCTTTCCCTTCTCAATAGTCCTTGCGTGTGTGAGTGAGTGAATGTGTTTGTGCATGGGAACATATTGCTAATAAACTTCATTCATTGACATGTTTGGCTGGTTTTTGCATGGTCTGACCCTGTAAAAATTGGGTTGAAGGTCTCGCTGGGTTACCCTGCCCTTCGTTCTGCCATGGCCAATGCTCCACTATTCCCCCAGTCTTTGCAATTTTGGAGTGAATCAAGGTGTTCCCCAGGGGACTCCCAGAAGTCAGGGTAACACAGCATATTATATAACTATTATAATAATGTAATACATCATATTATAAGTCACCTTGAATCCTTCACAGGAGAAAGGTGGGTTATAATGAAACAGAGTAATAAAGTAATAAAACTAAATCCAGGAAGGTGTACAAATAAAAGGCTGGTGTTAGAGTAAGGTCACAGCAGTTTAGCAAGAAGAAAAAGACTGACAGGGCACCTGGAATGCAAAACAACACAACTCATTGTTCACCAGCCCTCACCAAACTAGTCAGATCCTATGCAATACTATTCAGAAGTTATTGCTGCAAAGTTCATACATAGTAGCTTAAATGTGCTTAGGACAGAGTTTGAAAAAGTTACTTTAGGGACTACAACTCCCAGAATGCCTCAACCAGCATACAAGACTGGCTGGAAGATACTGAGTTGCAGATTTTAAAAAAAGCAACTTTCCACACTCTGAAGTAAGATTGCTGCTTTGTTTCCTTTTTCATTTGCCTGTGCTGCTGAAACACTGGCACCAGTCAGCAAGAATCATATATGGTGTCTTTTCTGTTTGGTCAATTAGTAACTCTCCCTGCTGGCTAGCATATCTCACCTGCAGCTCTTTGTTCCTCATTCTAATAGAGTTTAGCAACATTTTCATAGGAAACTATCCCTCCCACGCATTCAGCTTTTTCCCTTGTGCCTTGCCTTCCACAATCTCTGTATAAGGAGCCATAAACTGTGTCTTCTGTTCCCTTAAAATGCTGCAGTAGATTCCATTTACTAATACTAACAGGAAATCCCATGAATCTGCCTCATGGCCTTTTACTGACTTCACAAATCCAATTGATACAGACAGAGCCAATTTCTGAAACTGCAGCTGTCTACACTTACAAAGCTCTAACTGTTAGATAAGGAAGTGCCAGCTGGAACAAGAAGTTTCCCTTACTACTCTCGATGCCATATTCTTTGCCAAGTGGGCAGCTGTCAGCTTGGGTGGTGGCAAAAAGGACATAAATGGGAAACCCTGGGATATGATCCTGCACACTCATCCCAAAGCCATGTAACTGTTAAGCTCAAACCCACAGAGAATGGAAAGTGAGCTAAACCCAGGCTCAGAAGAACCAAGGGACACTTATGTCTTTGCCTCTGATTCCTTGTGTGCCATTGTGTTCTCTTGAAGGCCAAAGGGAGGGAAACGTGGCAGCCTAGTAACTGAGAATATTCAGCCCACAGGCCAATGCAACTTTGTTTTCCCCTTAGGGAGGCAAAAAGAGGCATTGGCAAAGCAAAGGATGTTTATGCTTGGTTTTAGATGGCTGTGATCATTGTGGCTTTAATTCTCCATGTGTTCTCATTAGTCCATCTCTCAGATTTCAAGATGTTTCAGGAAAAAGGCAATAGACAGAGACAAGAAAAGATAAGTCCATGGCTAGGTAGTGAATCCATCTGTGTGGTGATGGATAATTTGCTTGTACATTAGGAACCAAGCAACCAATAACTAATTGAAAGAAGTTAGAAATGTAAACCACAAGATCACCCAAATGCCCACGTCATCTAGCCTTTTTCCACTTGTAATTAAGCATAATTTTGAGTATTCACAAGCAGTATTCAACAAATCAGAATATCCAAAAAACCTACCAGAATATGCTTAGGCTCAGACTTGGGAGAACCTCCAAGGAAGGGAATAGTGAACAGAATTCTCTATTTACATATTCTCTTTTGACATGGCAAATCATGAAGATACTATCAATGAATCATAGAGATGAATGGGGAACTCATACAGATGATGTATAAAAGAAACACATTTCTTAGATATGTAGAAGTTTACTGTTTCATGCTTGTGTGGGAAAATACAGTTATGCCCAGGTTTGCTAGCTTCTGCAGGAAACAGAAAACACAGAGATATAATCAGGATGGTTTTTTTTTCTGAATTCCAGCAGGTGCAACTTCTCAGTCTAGTGCAACAGTGGCATAAGAAACTCCTTCCCTTTGTACATGACAATCTTGGGGCCTGTGTCCAAGAGCCTACAAGACAGACCTGGAAAATCCTTATTATATACTTCTTTCATTTGGAGTATTTGCCTTCATAGTGATTCTGTGCAGAATTTCACTTGTTTCTCGTTAAAATGGGAAACAGTTCAAATGACCTCTGTTTTTGTCACCCCTTCTACAAGACTGTGGTGATGGTGGCACATTTTGTCTATTTGTGAAGTGTTCACTGAAAAAATCTCAGTAAAAATGTGGGTCTTCCAACCTCACCTACCTTTGACAGCAGAAGCAGCAACTGCTTTTATTGTTTCTCTTTTTGACAACCTAGTCTCAGGAGTGCTGGAGCTCTTCCAGGAATTCTACTCAGGCAGATCCCTGGGCTGATGCTATAGCATAACATAGACCATTTCCACACGGGGGTTTTTAAACGGGGCAGAGCATCCTCCAGGCCTCCTGGGACCAGACTGGGTTGGACCTACTTAACGTAGATCTGCAGTTCAGCCTGCTCCCGAATGACCCCAAGTGGTCGTCCAGCATGCTTTTGAAAGACTGCTAAAAACAGGTCTTTCGAAAGCATGGAGTGCGCCACTGTGAGCCTGCTCCCATATGCAGATTCACAGGCTTGCATTGGTGTGAGCCTGCAATCTGCCGGGGGGCAGGCTTTAGGCTGGCAAGCTTCAGCGGTTGGTCAAGACCCTCAACCAACCAGAAGTCACCATTTTTGTCCCCAGAGCAGTGCAGAGCGGCAGCCATGGACTGCTACGGAGAAGCGTGGACCAGACCGGGGAGCCCAAAAGTCCGGTGAGTAGCATCACGGGTTGATTCCCTCGCCCCATGCAGAAATGGCCAAAATTTCATTCCAAGGACAAAAAGTAAAAAAGGCCAATATCTATGGAAGATTGCCATTTTCCTTCCCAGAGACACCTCTGAATGACACTGCATCACAGTGTAACATCATTCTGGGCACAGTTTGGAAGAAAGAAAATTGAGGTTGGAAGTTTCCATCCACCAGGTAGACCTACAACGTTCTAGAAATGAGATGTTAGCAGCTTAGCCCTAAACCTGGCTCTGTAACAAGCAGAGTCTGCCTGTGCAGTATGTGTAGGATGGTTGTTTTTTTTCCCTCTCATCATCATCATCATCATCATCATCATCATCATCATGGAGGATGAGAGGAGGCTCCTTCTAGTAATAATACTTTGGTAATTTCAAGGGGACAGGTAGTGTTCCATGGCTCCAAAGTTTTCTTCAATGTAAGCCATTAATACACAGAAATATCCTATATTAATTATACTACTGTGATATGATGCTAGCAGCTTTTGAATTGGGGGAAAAACATGCTGGGGTGCAGGAAGTAACACGAGGGAGTGCTGAACCCCAAGGGCCTGTCAGATCCAGCAACATTTTTCAACAGCAGTGAGATAGAAACTCCCCCCCGCCCCCAAAAAAGTTTCATGTACAAGCAGGGCATGAAAATATCAACTGCCTTCCCTTGCCCCTGTTTATTATCAGCATCTGACATTCAGAGATACTGCTGCAGAACCTGGAAATCCCATTTTAGCTCTCAGAAATAATATAGTGAGAAATAAAGAGGAACACTACACGGGTAGCCTTGTTCAGCCACTATGTAAACAGACCTGCAGGCCACAGGACCACTTGCATTGGCTCCACTTCTACTGTGCTTGACTAGCTTGGGCTAAGTCTCTACCTGGAGCAAGTAAGATCTGAAGAGGGCTTCTGCCTGTGTTTGCTTGAATAAAAATGGAATTATCTTTGGTACAGTTGGAAACCCTTATAAAGCAGGGTCCCTGGTAGCATGGTCAACGCTACACATGTTCAGATGGATATAACTGCCCTCTACATCCTGCTTTCCAGCCTGACAGGCTTGAAAACAGCAATGGCTCGGCTGGAGATATTGAGGCCAGCCTCTGATCCATATCCAGGCATAGTTCCTGAAGTGGGCTACAGAAACCTCCCAAACTAGGGCCCTTTCTGCACGAAGGGAGGGAATTGTTCCATGCCGTTACCTACTGCTTCTTCTGGGGTCCAAAGCAACGCGGAATGTCCCTGAAGCCCTTCCACAGGGCTCCTTCTTGGTCCAGGGCAAATCAGAGCAGTGCCGAGGTCTGTAGATCCGCACTGCTCTGGCTTCCAAAATGGGGGCTTCCGGCTTCCAAAATGGCAGCTTCCAGCTTCCAAAATGGCAGCTTCTGGTTGGTCGTGGGTCCCAACCAACCGCTGAAGCTTGCCATGCCTAAAGCATTGGTGCGAGCCTGCGAATCTGCACAAGGGAGCAGGAACGCAATGGCGCGTTCCAGGAAAATAAAGACCTGTTTTTCACGGTCTTTAGAAAACATGCTGAAGGACCACTTGGGGTCATTTTGGAGTGGACTGAAGTGCGGATTTCCGGTAAGTAGTCCACTCCTAGTCCACTCCAAGGTGCAGACGACCTCCGTGAGAGGACACACTGCCCCGTTCTAATTGCCTGGTGAGGAAAGGGCCTATGCCTTGGTAAGTTGCCACTCCATTTCATCTCAGTGCTAGTCTGTAGAGAAATGCGAGTTTGCAGTTGAATTCCATCTGTGGTGAAAATCAGCTGGCAACTTTGTATAAAATTACTCTGATGGTCATAGAGTTCTCTTTTCATAATCTGTACATTCACTGTTGTAACTCACTGCCTGGGAAAAAGGTTCTTGAAGGGAATAGTAGCTAGTGGTTGAAAATAAACAGCCAGATCTCAAGCTGTAAATAAAGCACTACATATGTTTTAGTGGAAACTTTATATAGGGACCTATGCAGGTTGCGTCGATGGAAAGTAACTTGTGGCTTTGTGGGATTCCTAATATAAATATCTTTGACATAAAAATTACTATCTTAGAAGGCAATGTGGATGGATTGGAAAATACTTTCTTGTATGCAGACCAATGTAAACTGTTTAATAGCTAAAGAGAGACTTCTACACATTTTCTGAGAGAAGCCCTTCACTCCACACACCCCACCCTCCCACCACGGCCAAGGCTTCTGCCCCCATACAATCTTCCACCTCTTTTTACAGAAATGATCCTTCCAGCATAGCAATCAGTTCCATGGCTTGTTTTTGGCTCAGCGCAAATTGCCTCTTCTGTCCTCAGATTGCTAGCTCTTTATTCCTCGAATTCTTTTCATAATGCCATAATTGCAACATTAGAAGAAGAGCTTAAGAGAGCCACTTCTGAGTGCCAGGGCCGCATAGTAACTTAATTAAATAAACAGAAATATAATTAGTATGTAAATATTTCCTTTCTTTAATTCCTAGATATCCTGAGAGTGTGTTAAGTGAGATAAAATTATTGAAGAAACAACATTCAGCTGTTCCCCCTTTCCCCTGTCTATCCAGTCTTGTCTGCCTTTATCAACTGTAGTGAACATAGCCATTTTTTGTCAAAAGAAATGTGCCCTTGAACATAAAAGGCTCTGATAACTAAATATGTTTATCACTGGAAAGGAACCAGGAGGAGTAAAATGTTCTGTCATGTATAACTGCTGAGTTCCTTCCTCAAATTATTTGCAACAACTGTTTTCTCTGAGCACATAATGCTTCAGTTTCATAAAGGAAAAGATGAACAGATTATAGTGTCTCCTGACACGTACACCACCAATGGACACCTCTCAGAGCTGTCTTAAATGAAATGATATGCTTTGTGTCGGGGGGCACAAGTGAACCTATCACAGGATTTTCTTGGCAAGATCTCTTCAGAAGGGGTTTGCCTTTAACTTCCTCTGAAGATGAGAGAGGATGACTTGCCCAAGGTCACCAGTGGATTTTCATGGCTGAGTGAGGATTAAAAACCTGGTCTCTAGAATCATTGTCCAATGCTCAGGCCACTAAACCACAGTATGTACATGATATTCTTTGAACCTGGTATTTCTTACATCTGGTGTTCCTACTCACCTGGTATTCCTTGGTGGCCTCCCATCCAAGTATCCAGCCCGCCTGCCTTTGCTCAGTACTAATCCAGCCTGCCCTTGCCCTAGTTTAGCGTCCAACATGAGATGAGATCTGGTGCCTTCAGGGTATTTAGAGGCTATTCCATTTGTCTTCTCAATAACCGATGGTCATTTGAGGAGCCCATGGCTCGTCACCTGGGCTTCTTCTTTTCTCAAAGAACTGCATATCTTCACATCACGGAGAGACTGTGGTAGAAGAAACCACATTTGAAATCTTGTGGACAGGGCTGCAGACAGAGGGTTCAGGCCCTGGTGGAAAAAAAATTCAAACCCTGGAGGTTCATTCCTTCCCATTCCTTCTCTTGAATCTTCATAGGGAGGGGGAAAATACACAGCTATCCCCACCCACAACCTGCACTGTCGTCCCATCACCTGCCTAAGATCACTCTTTGACCTGCACCCAGAGGTTGCTCCCTCTCCATGTCACATGCTTCTCAGCTGCCACTCCAGGTCAACTAAGAGATGTTTGGGAGCTGCTCTCTTGGGTAGGTGATTTTGCAGACAACTGAGAGAGATGCTCCTCTTGCTGTGGAGATGGAGGTGGTGGTGCTGCTCTTCCTCCTCTTGCTGCAGGGTAGATGAGGCCACAGTGGGCTGATCACCTTCAAGTCTCTGATTCCAGCAGCCATCACTGTCCTTGGATTTTATCTGTGGCCTTTTCCAGAGCCACCCACTCATCATGCTTTTACTTCTGCTTGCTAGTACAGCTGTATCCCTTTGCCCACCTGTAACTTCCTTTCCCTCACTTGGGCCCAAGTCCTGCTCTCTCTTGCAGCAAAGGTGCCCTGGCTAAAAATCACTAGCATTTTGTAATATAGGATTTTGTATATCATTATTATTTTGTTTGAAATTCACTGATTTTACAATAGATGTTTTGAAAAAAGGGCAAATAATGACATTACTGAGAAAAACAAGGATATACACAACATATTCAGATATTAGCCTTCTCTATGGACCTCTAGAGCCTGGTAGTTTGTAGTGTCTCCCTCTTTCCTTTGGGAGAACACAGGGCAGGTTTATTAATCAAGCCAGAGTCACTTTCTCCTACAGTTACTTAATTGGTTGTCTACTTTTTTCCAAGTGATAATCAGTGTTAAAAAGATAGTAGGTACCAGTTTACATTCTATGCATGCAAGGAAAATAAAAACACAGAAAGATTGTTTCCTTGAATGAAACTCTCCTGTTCAAGCTGTAAAAATTTAGGATCCAAGCCATCAAGAAACTAGAAGTTTATAAAGGAAAAAAAAATGAAAATGGTGGACCGTTACTTCTTTGTTTCTTCCTCTACGAACTGCTCCCAGTTTCTTATCATTAGATCAAGACCAATATTTTCCTATCACTTCATTTCCATGCCAGGGGAAAAACTGTCTAACATTTCTGTGCATTGATAATCTAACATTACAAGAAAAGTGATGAAAACAATTATTAGCAAATTTACGTTTGTTTTAGAAAACTGGTACCTCACTTTTTTCAATCCATTTGCATCACTCAGACAGCTTACAAAAATTAAATCATAAATCACTGGCCTGTAGTTTAAAGTTTGGATTAGGAGTGGGGGAGGAAAAGGGCTGTTCCATCATTATTGTGTTGTATATTTGTCTTAGAACAAAATCAATAAAAAGTAATTTTTAAAACAGGATAAAAGGGAAGGGAAGGGAAAGGAAAAACAAGACTATTTTTTTAAAAGGCAGACACTGAATTGATAGGTTTGAAAAAATCTAGAAATGAAGACACATCTCACGAAAATCCATCAGACCTGGAATAGACACATTTTAACCAATTAGCAAAATAAGGAATGGAAAGGAATAAAATAACATAAATAAAATACAGGGGAAGAACAGACAGATCAGACAGAATAAAAAAGTAAGCTGCTGTACCCAGAGAGAAGGTTTTTTTCTCTGGAGTTGAACAATTATGAATGAAACAAAGAGATGAGTTTCTACAACAGAACTTAAAGAGTAAACAAGTTGGTACAGGATGAACAGGTCACAAAGTTCTAAAGGAAAAGGAAGATAAAGAAACCAAGTGATAAATAATCAGAGGTGATAATGTTGTTTTGTACACAAGCTACTTATAGAAATACAGGAGAGAGAACACAGTTATCAACCACTCAATACAGAACAAAAAGCTGTATCAGGAATATCATGAAAACCATCTTTTATTCTCTTGTAATGACCTTGGAACGGGTATCAAAAAGTACACAAAGTGCATAGGGCCATGGACACCATCTACTACAATATCCATAGCTTGTCATGCCAAACCTTTAATCATAAAGTGACCTTGGCTGCATCACTGGACAGCCCATAACTCCAGTTAACAAGGACATTAGTGAATATCTTCATTGACCCCAGTATTAAGCAATGTGAATCAGCTGCCTTGGCCACTGATCCTAGCAGGTGAGGAAGTGACCAGTTGAAGTTCTTTCTCTCCCCTGCCCCCAAACTACTTTGATCCCTTCTGGCATGGTACTGACACCCAGCATTGCAGCAAGATTGCACTGCCAAACTGATTACTTCTGTGTGTGGAACTAGAAGGGAAGTACCATCTTGTCTTTCACCTCACCAGTTTCTTGGATCAGTCCTGATAGGATCACATAGTAAAATAAGTTGGTACATGTATACCTCCATTAATGAAAATGTTTCCTGGGCATTATTTCTTTAACAGAATACACTTTTTTACTCAAAACTAACAATATGTACATGTGAAATGATACAACCAGATCAAGTAACTTTGCATATGCCAAATATTTTGAACTTTCTCAAGACTGCTTGACAGCTTCTTCCAAGATGCATCCAGGGATGACTTTTAATTTTACCAGCCTCCAATTTTCTGATGATTTCCATTTTGCTGGCCAGACTTAGGCCCTTTCTGCACCGGTCTATTAAAACGGTGCAGAGCAACCTCCTAAGGAGGTCTTCTGCACCATGGAGTGGACTGGGGCGGACTACTTTTTGTAGTTCCTCACCTCAATCCGCTCCGGAGTGACCGGAACTGGTCTCGCAGCATGCTTTTTAAAAACCTCTTTTAAGAGGTTTTTTAAAAGTATGGCGTGCGTGACCCCGTGTCGCTCCATCGCCGCACTCCAGTGCAGATTTGCAGGCACGCACTAGTATGTGCCTGCAGATCTGCTGGGGGCGGGCTTTAGGCTGGTGAGCTTCTCCGCTTGGTGGAGAGCCTCCACCAACTAGAAGCCACCATTTTGGATGCCGGAGCAGTGCGGAGCGACGAGCTCGCACTGCTCCTCGTCCCGACGGACTCGCCCAGACCCACCAAAAAGCCAGTGAGTAGCGGCAGGGAGAGTTTCCCTTACCATGTGCAGAAAGGGCCTTAAAGATCTATATTTTTTTTTAACATGCTGGGTGAAGTAGAATTATCTGCTTTTCCTTTTTGCTCTATTTCACTGTTTATGTCCACTAAGTAAGGGATTCTAGAGGCAGTAGATGTTCACCTTATCTGTTGTAACAGGATCAGCTACAGTAGAAACCCAATCTTTCCCAGCTCAAGCTTTGTTCATTGAGTTGTTTACTGCAATCACAGCACTACAACCCAACACTAAAAGTCTCTGTTTCAGTGCACTATACTCCCAATGCTGATGCTGCTAATAAACTTCCAGCTAGTCAGAGAATGAGGAGAAAAGGAGATTGAGTGGGTATAAAAATGCTTTGGAAAAATTGTCTTTATTGTCAGAGGATTTGTTAACCAATGTATTCCTGTGTTGTGATTCAGCACTACCGCAAAAAGCTAATGAAATTCTAGGTTGGTTCAACAGAAGTATAAAGTCCAAATAATGATACCATTCTGTTCTGCTTATGCCAGACCTCATAAGGAATAATGCGTCCAGTTCTAAGCACAAACATTAAACTATTTAATGTTCTAGGGTAGGTGACAAACAAGAGAGCTGAAGATCAAGTCCTGTGAAGAATAGTTGAAGAAGCTGAGTATGTTGAACCTAGCAAAAAAGCAATTTTCCCATACGTGATATAGCTTTCTGTTATTCTTAAAAAAAAGAAGAAAAAAAGCTGTCCTTGCCAATGAAGCATGATTGACATATGGCCTTCCCTCATCTCTGATGTTAGTGAATTGACGCAATGATGCAACAGGAATGACTGAAAGGCATCCCAGTGCCAAACAGGCTTTGTATATGTGGTGCATTGAAGTGAGAAACCATGGTCCACTATTTCTTGGAATGTCAGTTGTATTCTAGCCCTAGAGATCACTATTTATCTCCTTCTTTAGACATATGGGAAATAAGGGGTTGAGGACAAACTACACTTTCTTCTGCATGTTTCTAACTTGGAAGTGACACAGAAGGTTGCTCTTTTTGCAGTTAAATCAGCCAATTTAAGGGGAAAAGAAAAGGAAATTTTTTTGATGAAATAAGTAATACAATAGTTTTTCTCTTTTCCTTTTAAATGTTATATGGTCTGTATGAACTTTGTATTTTCTTTTATATGGTTTGTCTGTTATTGATTTGGTCCATTGAATTATTCAATAATCTTCTTACTTATTTAGCAGTGATTTCCAAATCTGGGTCTCCAGCCAAGACCAGATATTCTGGTCATTGTCATCCAACAGCATTTGGAAACTGAAGTTTGAATAGAAACTAAGTCAGAGGTTAAAATTACAAAATTGAAAGTTTTGATTAAACATTAGGAAGAGCTTCTTGATGGTACAGGCTCTTTGACAGTAGAACAGACTGCCTAAGAAGTTGATGAACTCTCCTTCGTCAAACGTTTTTAAACAAAAGCTGTCTGGGAAACCACCTATCAAGGATGGTATAAGAATGGATTGTCTGCATTGGTAGAAGGTTCTCTTTCAGTTCCATAGTGGGAATCCTGTTGGTGACACATGTGCACATGACCTCAAGAAGTTATACACATCTATATCCTTTGAAATCTGTTGCACAAGGAGCTATTTAGTAGCTCCTTAGAAACACATACCCCACTCCGAAAGCCTGCCTCAAAGGACAAGGATGTGCTTCCACAGCTATTTGAAGCCAGGAGAGATGAGAGCTATTTAGCGACCAGGCAGCATCCAGCTGCCACTGGGACAAAATGGCAGCCACCACCTTCCTGAATCTCCAGCGTACTCACTTGAGATCCGGGAGAGAGTCACCTGCATTTTTCTCTACGTTACCAAAGCATCTCCTGGCTACTGAATAGGTAAGGAAGCACACACCTGCCTCTTCAAGCATGGTTTTGTGTATTTTATTTATTTATTTATTTATTTATTTAATTAATTAATTAATTTACATCCTGCCTTTCTCTTAATATGGGCAGAGTCGCATGCTCAGATGACAGCTGCCAGCTTGGAGCTCTGAGGGCAGAACATTATGCTCTCCCCTGTCTGATCTAGGATATCAGTCAGTTTCTAAGACAACCCCATTTTAAACAAATTTAAAAATAATAATCCCTATTCACTTCAGTGAGTATCAAGGTGAACCTGCATTTCTAAACTAGTCAGTTTTTCTTGGTCAGGAGCAGTCAACTGACGAGCTCCAAAAGACTGTTTGGTCTCACTGTATCATTTCCAGTTGCCATTTTCAGTCAACGTTCATATTTTTTTTAATGCTTTGCAGGGAATGAGGGTTTGGGGGATGACGAGGACCACTGCATTTTTAGGCAATTTGGAAGCATTTTGGCTGTTGTTTTTAAGTAAAAAATATCTCAAAATTGGCCCATAAACATTAAAGGGAGGAGCTGGAGGGCTTCCAAGGGTCACCAGCTTCAGAAGCTGCAAAAGTGGGGTTTGGGGCCACATGTGTCCCACACTTTCCCCACTCCTGTCTTAGAAGAACAGCATGTACAAAGCACATCTATAGTTTCTGTCAAGTTTTCATGAAATAAATATAGAGGTATCGTCATGATTTAGGAGTTTTGGTAGAACAAAGCAAACACAGTGTAGAAATTTGAGGTTCTTTTTGTCCTCTTTCTCATTTACTGGTGCCTAGGATATGGAGGGGCTTCTGGGAGAACAGTAGCAACAGGTGCTTACTTGGACACTCAGAATAGCCTTCTTGAGCAACAAAAAAAACCTCAGGACTAGCAAGATACAGAACACTAATTATAGCCAAACACTTTCCTTGGAGCTTCTGGCAATAGCTTCCTTCATTTCACAGTCTAATCCCATTACTTACAGCTGACAGCAGTCTCTCCTGCTCTCTCTCCCCCTCTCTCTTATATACACACACTGACACACATACACACATATGGGGGGGGGAGGCAGTGAGAGAATGCCAAGAGAACCTTAATGATGCTTCCTCTCAGCTTCTTTTATATATCAGCATGTCCAGCCATTTTTCCTAGGAAGATTCAACATTAGGTATTTTTTTAAGGCAGATTAAAGTGCCTTCTGCCTTTGGACTGCAGACAGATTCCACCACCACCCACAGTTACTTTTCAGACCGAATGAATTTTTCCCTCACGAATCTGATGTTTTTAAAAAGAATCTGCTGATGAAACGTCTCACATCATTGTAAGGGAAGTAGTGATGTAATCCGGCACAGAGCTTAAAAATAGATGCAGGGAAGCAGCAGCAGCTTTGTTCCTCAAAGGGAAGGAAGATCATGTGTTACCGCTGAAATTCATATGACCTGTTTGATAAAGCCGCAGTGTGTGTCTCCACATTCTTACAGCAGAAGCAGCAGAGGCACTAGCACTCTCTCACATATGAAGGTAGCGGGAGAGGGGGAGAGGAAAGGAGGGAGAGTAAAGGCACCAGAGGAAACTGTCAGCTAGTACAGATTCCAGCTGTCGTCTGCACTCACTGCTTCCTCAAAAGGCTTTGGTTCGTACCCTCCTAACATAAACCTGTCAGTTTTCCTTCAAACAAGTTACATTTCCTCAAAGATCAACGAAAAATGTCTCTCTCGCTTACTACAATTTATACAAAGAAAGGACCTGGTGACTCCAGACAGGATCTGAATGCACTTTGGGTTTTTTGTGCTGTACAAATGCCCACCCTCCTGTAAAATAACACAGCAGTTTTGTAGCTTTGCTGCCTTGATTTGGTCTCTTCACCTCCCACATTAGCCAAAAGGACCCAAACTCTTATTTCCCCAAGTTTGCACTCTGGACAGTTTGATTGTTGTGAAGTTGTCTACATAGTTCAAATCAACATGGCAGCACATTGACAGAATCCAAAAATCTATTCTTCAAAAGGAAAATAAGTGAGACCTTTATTGCCTTGCTTTTTGTGGTTCATTACTTTGATGAATATTTCTCCCCTTTCAGTGTATACTCTTTCTAATTATTCCTGCCTAAACATTCTTCCTATATGTTTAGGTAGGAAAGACAATAGACTCTGATTTACTCAGATATTGAAAATGTCCTGGAACAGTAACTATAAACAGCGATTTTAGTTATCTTTGGATAACATGAAAGTCATAACATTGAGTAACAAGTTGCTTATTATTCCATTGGAATTATAATGGTAACTAACTACTCCTGGTGGTTTTGGAACAGTATTTATAACTAATTACTTCCAAGAGTAAAATTTCAACTTTTCACAAATGAAAAATGGGACAGGTGGGGCCAAGCAACATCAAGATGTGGTCAAGATGCCAAATTTAGTAATGAAGAAAAACACAAAATCTAGGACAGGCCACAGTAGTTTGCTTTTACCTGAGCCTACGGGGAAAGAAAAAATCTACCCCTTGCTCTCCTTTCTCCTTGTTGTGTTAATAGAGTACAAATTACTTCTGCACTTTGAATTCAGATTGCAGCAACTGAAATAAGTTGAGGACAAAGGAAGAAAGTGGGAGGAGGAGGGAAAAGCTGGGACATTTTAAAAGCAGCTGAAAAAGTGGGACAGAGGGGGATTAATTCAGACTATCCCTGCCTAATTGGAACAGATGGAGGGTATGCAACTCTCATCAGCTCTAGCCAGCATAGCCAATGAATTAGTGGAGGTATTATGGGACTTGCAGCTCAACAATATCTTTAGAGGCTCAACTTTCCTATCCCTGCCTTAAAATTAGGGTTGGGCCAACCGGATCCTCGAATTCTGGGTAAGGATTCAAGATTTCCAAATCTGAATCCCGGTGCCAAAATAGGCAAACCAAATCTTTCGAATCCGCCAACTAAATAGATCGTTATATAACAGCCTGAAAACCAGAGAGACCGGGATGGCTAAAAACCTGGGAGACCATACATATTCTAAGATATTTAAATTGAACATTTCATATTTAAGTTCAGTACTTGACTGGAAGCTACAGGCTTGAGATTTCAAGGACACCTGAAACATTCCTTTGCATAGCTGTCTTGCAAATCTCTTTCAGACACAATTCTGGGGTTTGGAGTTTTACAAGGTGTCACAGCCTTCTCTGCCAAAGTGTACTGGTGCATCAGTCATCTACAAACTCCAGGATGCCAGAAGGAGCTATGCAAAGAAAAGCCAGTTTTGACCTGGGTTATCTCTCTACTGTAGTATGTGGCCCTATTTACACAGGCAGGAAAATGTGGGATTAAGCCACATTTTCCTGCCTGTGTAGAAAGGGTCTTCATGTCATTTTCAATATGTGGAGATCCTGAGGCAAAACTATGACCCTTTCTGCACCTTACCTTTTTCTGGGGCTGGAGTGCGGGGATCACGCAAGCAGCCTCTGGCAAGAGGCTCTCGTGTCCGGGGTCCTTCAGCTCTGCAGGAGCTGCCTGCTTGCGCAAGAGCCCCATCTCTTCCTTCCACAGTGCAACCTGGGACCCTCCCGGGCTGCTCTGGGGTAGGAAGCACAACCAGCGTGACTCTGGAGGCTCTGCACACCAGGTAAGTGCGTGCGGGACCAGGGAGCAATACGCGATCACGCATCATTTTCGGCTTCTAGCCAAAAATGAAAAGGTGCGCAATCAACGGCTACCAGCCCCTGGAGCAATTGTGAATGTGTCGTGCCATTTGCTCCTCACAATTGCATGATGCTCCAGGTGCCCTTTCGTATGGAAAATGCCATGCAGAAAGGGCCTATGACAATTGTCTTGGCCAGATTTTTTCAGAGGGAGGTTTGCTTTTGCCTTGCTTTTGCTAAGGCTGAGAGAGTATGTCTTGCCCAAGATTATCCTTCTTTCCCTTGCTTTTTAAACTCTTTTTTAAAAAAAGGATTCAAAGGATTCAAGATTCATGCTATTTGTGGATTCCCAGAACCTTCCAGGGATTTGGATCCGGATTCGGAAAATTCTGGATTCATCCCATCCCTACTTAGGCCCTTTCCTCACGAGGCGAGTGAATCACTCCGTGCTGTTACTTACCAGCTCTTCTTGGGTCCGAAGTAATGCAGATTTTCCCTTGAGCCCTTCTGCAGGGCTCCTCCATTAGTGCAGGGCGAACCAGAGCAGTGCAAGGTCTGTAGATCCGCATTGCTCTGGCTCAAAATGGCAGCTTCCTATGGCTTCTGGCTCAAAATGGCGGCTTCCAGTGTCTTCGTGGGAGTGGACCAACTGTTGATGCTGCCCATGCCCACAGCCTGCCCTCCACTGATCACAGGCTCTCATTGGAGTGAGCCTGCGCATCTGCACAGGTAAGTAGGAACGCAATGGCACATTCCAGAAAATGTAAAGACCTGATTTTTCCGGTCTTTACTTAGCACGGGGGAGGACCACTTGGGCGCAGGTTGGATTGGACTGAGGTGCGGAACTAAGTTAAACAGTCCGCACCTAGTCCGATCCAAGGTGCGGACGACCTCCGTGCCAGGATGCCTTGGCCCATTTTAACTGCCTCGTGTGGAAAGGGCCTTAGAAGACAACACCAACTCTACTGCTATCTCCAATACACTTCTACCAAGTCTGATGAACCTTTAGATACCTTTTTATCTAACAAATGAGCACTGTGCAGGAAAAGACAATCGAAAGAATCAGTTCAGAGTTCAATAGATTCAGTGTCATCTCTCACTGCTATTGAGGGGTGATCTAGCACCTTCTAGATAAGTCATTCTTTGGCTAGCTGAACAAGAGAAAGAATGAACTTTGTGTTGTTGTTTTTTGTTATTGTTGTTTCATTCCCTTGGTGATAGTTATACCTACTGCTGAGAACAACGTATTAAACTACCACTGCTGCTACTTCTGTTATGGCAGAGAAATTCCCAGCAATATTTAGAAGCAAAAGACAGTTTTAAGGAGAGATTCTAGAGAAAAAAAGGAGTGATGGAAGTTTTCCCCTATTATGAACTGTAACTTGAAAAACGCCACAGAAATCAACCCTAATTTATGTGGATAAGCTGAACATAGCCAAAAGACATGGATAATCATATTCTTAAACATACAGGAGAGTTATTTTATGTAGGCTTACTGACGTGTCTGCTGTCTGAATGATATCTATAGAATTTAGTATTAGGTCTACATATGTAGAAGTAAGCCCAACTGAACACAGCTGGGACTTGGGTTTGGGTAACCATGCATAGGATTGTACAACTGGATGGTTGTGGTTTGCAGAATAAGGACCATGTTGTTCTCAGTTGAAGAGATAGAATAGTAATGTATTGGAAATAGCTGGAAACTAGATACAAATCACCTCTTAAATTCAATCTGTATCTGGGATTCTAAATTTGGAGTGCCTATGTGAGATCTCTTCACAATAGTTTCATGCTTTTCTGGAAATCAGATCAGATTGATAAGTAATGACCACTAATGCTGTAACAAGCGTGATGAGCAACATAGTGGACTTTCCAGATGGACTCCCAAGTATTAGTGTTAGGTAACTTCCCACAGATGGATAGGTTTGTGTGGATGTAAATGAGACCATGAAAATAAAGAACCAGTACTGTAATTTCTTTCAGACTATAATTAGCTGCATTTCCTTTTGTAATCTCTAAAACCTAAGAAGTGTGCAACCCTGTCATTGGAGCAATAGGATAATTATTATAGTACAAACTGTTAAAAGTAAAAATATCCCTCATTTTTCTTTGATGTTTAAGGAAGAATAATTAATTCAAAGACATGCAAAAATTAGGGGAATTTAAAATACAAAACAAATGGAGTCTAGTCTTGTTGAGGTACAGTGCGTCTTTCATAGACATTTCCTAGCTTGCCCAACCACAATGGAACCCCTACCTTTTTTCAGATTTACACTAGAGGGTAGTCAGTTTATGCTACAGTACAGCAACATCATTAAACTATCCAAGTTAAAATGGATATGACTTGAAAGGGCTCTTTTCCACAGCTCTGTGCTCTCTCTGTGAACTGTATCATTTCCGGAATATGGGACATTAAAGTAACACGAACATACTTCTTCATAAAAGAGATCCCACAAGGCAGACTAAAGCTTTTGCTTTGCAAATAGGGTGGGCAAGTATCAGTCTTCTTGGTTTTTTTTTCTTCCTAGCACCCAATATACAGGTTCCCCACCTCCACTCCCCACAAAAAAGTCAGGTTAAAAAAAAGCATACTTAGAATGAAAGAACAGGTTGCCTTTGGGACATTCTGAGTCTATGGCCATTTCCACACTAGACTGTTATAGTGCTATTATTCCACTTTCAAGATCCATGGAATCCTGGGGTTTGCACTTTAGGGTGGGGGCCCACAGACCCCAGGATTCCATAGGATGTTGAAAGTAGAATAGTAAACCTATAACAGTCTAGTGTGGAAATGGCCTATGTGTTTGTTTTCACCACCAGAACTGAACTGAACAGTCTTGCCTCGCAATAATTTTTCACCTTTCACACTGCAGAGTCATCACCCTTTGATTTCACTTAGCCATAGTTCCCTCTTATGGAATTCTGGGATTTGCAGTTCAGAGAAGGATATTTAGAATTCTCAACCAAAGAGATTTAGTGGCTCACCAAACCAGGGATCCAGTAGGATGCACCATGGCAGTTAGTGGAATCATAATGCTAATTCAACTGACAGCAAGGTAAGTCTGTATATTTGGCCTTCTCTTGATATTTCTAAGTAACTTCTTGGATGCCTAGGCCAATAACGTTTTTGTCTTATAGATATTTTATGTCACTTCTTCTTTCTCTGAGGTCATTTTCTTGAAGGAAAATAGTCAGATTCTTTTGTTCCCTTCATTGGAGAAGGAGCCCTTCATGTGGCTTTTCTGAAACAACAAACTTGGGCATTTATTTATTTATTTACTTACTGTTTTTGATTTGTTTTTTATTTCTTTTTCTTTTTTTCCCTTGTTTACCTTACTGCATCTAGAGAAATTAGTGATTTTTACAACACACACATAACACTAGGCTATTGCATTCTGCTACCTGAAATGGTTTCTTATATACTGAAACCCCAGAAGATGCGCTGCCCAGTACCTCTCTCTGTTTAATATGAGCACTGACTCCTTCTTGTGCTGTTCCTGCAGCAGGGAACTAAAACAAGCACTAAAACAACCACAGTTCTACACAACTTAGCTCCTGTCAAAACATCTTGTGGGTAATATGAAAAACATCCTTTGTAGAGTGAATATGGGTGTGAAACTGTAGGGGAAAAGCCATAAACATCCAAATAGTGGAGATAAGTATTACATTATTATTATAAGAAAACTCAATGCAATACTGTGTTTGGGGGGACTGTTTTGCATGTTAGGTGGGTCTGCAACTTTTTTTTTCATCTGCAACTTATGATTAACTGCAATTGATGCAATATGTTAAGAAAAAATTGCTTAGCTCAGTTCCTTCATTTCCATTGAAATATAGTAATGTCACCTTAAAACAAATAGGAAAATGATATGTTAAGATGGTCATCCTAAAATTTTGTACTTGTAAATAAAGTGTCTCCATTTATTGCAAGAAGGCAACCTCAATACAAGTAATCTGAGGCTAGCAGTCAGAGTATTGTTTGAGTTGAACTAAATTTATTGCTGCGTCTAAGGAAAGTGGAATGCACTCCCCTTGGTTTTGTTGCAGTACTGATTTGCAATTAAATTCTGTTGGCCTTCATAAACGAAACAGCATGTCTATAATGGAGGTACATATGATGTATATTATGACTATACAGAGCACAGCAAATCACGTTTCATCTGACAGCAACTAGCAGAGTGTTTTAGTAATTCAAACAGGAATTTGTAAAATTCTGTTTGCAGGGCTTTGTAATTTGAATTAAACATCAAATGACAAAACTGTTTTTGTGATCTTGGTTGTTCTAGGGAATTGTTTATTCTATTACTAGTTAGTGACAGAAGAATGCTAAAAAACATGTTCAAATTAGTATTTTATGTAATTGCTAATTTGCTATTCTTTTGTACTTAACCAGGTAGACAGAGTGGTTTATGTGAATTTACATAAACTGATTGTTCATATTTATTTTATTTTTTTATTAATCAACATTTATAGCCTGCCTTTCTACCACTGAGATCCAGTTCCTCTCCTCACTTTGGCTCTTTTCACATGCCATTTCTCATGTGAAAGGGCCTCCAGAGTGTCGCACGATTGCGAGGACCATTCCACATGACATCCTTGCAATCGCGCGATGCTGCCAGAGCCAGCAGGTGCTGATTGCGCAATATATCATTTTCAGCTTCTTGCTGAAAATGACGTGCTATCACACGTCGCTCCAGGGCCCCACACACACTTACCTTGAGTGCGGAACCTCAGGCTGGTGTGCGGAGTGCCAAGTTGCAGGCTGGGAAAGTACCTGGCTGTGCTGCAGAAGGAAGAGGCAGAGCAGTCATGCTTTCTGCTGGCCAGCAGGGAGCTGCTGCGGAGAAGAAGCAGAGGCAACACGAGTGCCTCTCGCAAGAGGCTGCTCGTGTGTTCCCCGCACACCCACACCGGAATCAGGTAAGCTGAGGAAAGGGCCTTTATCTTCACAACAACCCTGTGAGGTGGGCCAGTCTTAGAGACAGACTAGCCTAAAGTCAGCCAGTTAAATTCATAGTTCAGTGTGAACTTTAAATGAGATTTGCCAAGTCTCAGTGCAACACTCTGATTATTAAACTGCACTGCTTAATAATGCAAGAGTCAGACAGCAGGTGTTTTGTGCAAAAAGGACAGATTTGATGATATACGGATAGCCAGTCAGATTCACAAGTTAGTTTTTTTTAAAGTTTATTACTAAAACAAATCATGCAACAGCAATTATATCCTTGAATAAAATAAAAAAGAAATCAAATGCATCACATGTTGCCTTAAAATTAATAGTTTTGTACAAAATGACTACAACAAATGTACAAGATGCAATCTGTCCTGCGTTTTTCATTTTTGGATAGAGAGTATACCATTCCATAAATCTGAATGGGACTTGGGAGAATAAACAATATCAGAATTACTGTTGACAAAGTCAAAGGATGGAAAACAAGTGCTACAGAAATTATCTAGTAAATTTTAAAGAACTTTCACTTGTTAGTCTTTCCTTAAGAGCAATATTCCAGGTACATGTACAATACTGATCTAATAACAATCATTTAAGATGTTTCTATACTGGAACAATTTCATATCTCGCTGCCAGACATAGGAATGTAATATGGGTGCCAAAATAGGTTCAGCACCTTGCATAGCTGCTTTAATGTTTGGACAAAACCCCAAAGTGGATATACCACCCCACTGACATAGGAGCCAGTAACTGGGACTGAACAGGGTACAGTGATGGAACACGGCATAGAAGGTGAACAAATAAAACCAGTGTTGGTTCCTGTAATGATACTCTATGATAAGCTAGACGCCATACAAGATGTCACCATAACAAAATTCAGCTCACCCAGGAGCTTCGTGTGTTAAATTGTTCTGTTCCTCTTGTGGGGAAAAGTAAGTGTGTGAGATCATTCCTCCACCAGAAGCACCTCTTGCTCAGGCTGCAGTTTGCCCACCATGGGCAGAAATCTCAATTGTGGGGGAAAGGAAGGGATATTTAAAATACACACCCACACAACTCTTTTAAAGCATGGGTAACAACTGCTAAAATAGCTCTACAGATGGAAACAAAACTTCTTCTTATTAGCCAACTTCATTCTCCCCCATTTTTTTCCTTCACAGTCACAATTACATATATGTTTTTACTCACCTGAAGACTGTGAATGACATCTCTTGGCCTTGGGCTGATTTTGCCACTCCATGTTGGGACCACCTTGAGCCCTACAAGGAATATGTCAGGGATTTCATTCAAGGAATCTGTGCTGTTGTACTTACAAAGAACATCTGGTTCTGATATAGCCATTTTCATTGAGAAAAATGTAGTCTGAAAGCAGGGCTACAGCAAGAAATGTGGAGGCCCCCTGCAAAAGAATTTACAGGCCCCCTTTCAAGACATCAGTTGAGCAGTTTATTTGTAGTGCTGTCTACATTTACAATTTATTAATTTCATATATTATATAATAAACACACACACTGTCTCCCAGCCATATTAAGCTGTTATGGCTGTACATATGTAGTTTATGAATAACAATCCAGCTCTTAGAAGAGGGGCCAGCTGTCCTCAGAAGATTCACAGGGGTTGCTCTGGGGTTATTTAGTAATGAACCAATCTTTTGAAGTCCATTTGGGACTGGACCCAATAAAACAAGCTATTCTGGCTTACTAGAAGATCAGAAAACCAGTTACAAATTTGAATATTTCATTTGGCACACTGGTGATGTCATCATAAGCTAGAAGTGGGTATTTATTTTAATTAATTTTTATTTAATTCATATTTAGTAAAAAAATTAATAAAAATGGTAAAATTCTTCATTTTACAAAGAGAAAGCATTTGAAAGTTTTTAAAAATATAGCAGAAATTGAAATTGGCAGATCCACCCATTGAGGCTCTAGGCTTTGAGTGTTTAGCTCTTAAAAGTCTGGCTTTGGATTCTTGTGGTTATTCTATCAGGTTTGTGCTAAATTAAGGCTTACCTATGAATTAGGGTTGACATGGATTCAGCTGGATGTTCTCTGGTTTCTGCATTTATTTCTCCTTTCTTTGTTTTTTGGGGTGAATGAGGATTGTTGGCATTTTTTTTTCCTGATTAGCTTCTCAGCTGCTAGCCAAGCAAACTGCACATGTCCCTCTTGAATTTCAGCAGTACAGATGGTTGAAAATTTAATTTCACTCTTCAGCTCTGATTTATTGACATTTATTTTATTGACTGAATTTATTGACATTTGCAAATATCTTTGGGCCTTTCCACACTACACTGTTAGAGTGCTATTATTCTGTTACTGCATTTGCTAGCCCGGATTTGGGGATGTTAGATATCATTTTGATATCAATAATTTGGCTCTCTTCCACCATCCCTCTCCACATGTTTGTGAGGCCCCCAGACAAGCACAGAACTAGGCTTGGCCACTAAACGCTGCAATATCCCAACACAATACAGGCAGGCCAGAAATAGCCAGATTGCTGCTTTAGGAGACCTCTCTGCAAACACCCTCATTATGTATGCACACTGCTTACAAAGAACTCCCTGCCCCCAGCAGGCAACTTGGCAAGCTGAATATTCAGCTGCCAAGCACTGAGCCTTTGCATACTGTCTACCTCTTTGTTAATTTGGACCTAACTCAATCATGCTAAATTTTGACCTTTCCAAAGCTTTGTCTCGTGCCCGAAACTCATTGTTTTCTCCAAGTACGGAATAGCCTGCAGTTACATTTCTCCCTATAAAACCCCCCCAATTCTGAGACCTTCCTCGGATCTCTCCGGACTTCCATCCAGCCTTGTTGCTGCTTTGTTTGGCGAGCTATCCCCTCAGTCCCACGTACTGAGACTCCATATAAACAAACTCAATCTTCAGACCTCTCCAAGCTTCAGGACAGGTGTCGTATCACCCAATTCAACAACCCCTCTCAAAATCCCTCTATACCACTCCAACCTTTATTTTCTATAGTTATCTGAGTGCGTGTGTTGCACACACTGTTTGTCTGTATTTAATAAAAATCTCAATTATTCTTAAACCTTGGTGCGCTCCTTGGCTTGGCCTGACCCTGTAGACATTGGGTAAAATATTCCGCTGCGTTGCCCTGCCTCTCACATTGCTAACTTGTGCTCTTTGCTAATTTCCCCAAACTTAGTTAATTGAGAGTGCATTTAGGTGTCCCTCCCGGGACCCCCAGTAATCAGGGTAACAATTCCACTTTCAACATCCTGTGGAATCCTGGGGTTTGCAGTTGAGGGAGAGGCATTTAGAATTCTCAGCCAGAGAGCTCTTTGGCCTCAGTAAACTACAAACCCCAAAATTCCACGGGATGTTGAAAGTGGAATAACAGCACCATAACAGTGTAGTGTGGAAAGGCCCTTTGTATTCAAGAGGAAAGAACTTGATATTTTAAAATCTCATTTGTAGGAAGAAACAAAAACGAGCAATTGGACTTTAGCTCCAAAGGGAATTCTAGGAGTTGAAGTCCAATAAAGGTAACTTTTTGAAACTCTGTCATAAAGGCACCAGGGGTCCTTGTAACCTCTATGGAATCTCTGGATTTCCAGTTTCAGGGTAGGGCATTTCTAATTTTCAGAGAAGTGGAGTGCCTCACCCAAACTAGGATTCCAGTATTCTGTAGGATGCAGCCATGGCAGTTATAGTGAAATCATAGTGCTATAGTTAGGGTAGTATGAAAGGGCTCTGGGTCTGCCCTGTAGCAGCTCAAGCTGAAAGTAAGACTAAATATGACTGGATGTTCCTTTATAAACATATATGCATGAATCCCTTCTCCCAAAATGCCTCACTGACTTCTATATCAACCTGAAAAGAAGTCATTGGGGCTTGCCACCTTGTTCCTCAGCTAGCCTGGCCAAAGGATTCAAAGATTCCAACTTAATCTCTGAAGAATTTAGATGCAATATCTATCTGTCTGTCTGTTTGTCCATCTGTCTGTCCATCTATCCATCCATCCATTCATTTATATAAGGCATTTGGTTATTGCTTCTCAACCCACCTGAGACTCTAAGGTGACCCATAAAGGGTAAAAATACTTCTAAAACATTGAATGAATAACTAAAACTAAAAACACTCCATACTTCTATTTGTAGCTCCAAAGCAGTTTTAAAAGCAGGTTTTAAAACAATAACTCTGAAAATAGTTTTAAAACAGCCAGAGTAGACACTCCTAACTTAAGATCCAAAGGTCTAGCAACATCACAGTCTTCACTTCGCCAGGAAGTGAAGGGATGGAACCAGCTTGACCTTCTCAGGAGGGAGATCCACAGTCAAGGGAATGCTACTGAAAAAACCCTGAGACATGGACCCACCAGCCTAGCTTCACAGGGGATATACAACATGGCTTCCATTGATGAACTTAAATTTTGTACTAGCTCATATGAGAGGAAGCAGTCTTTCAGACATCCTTGCCCCAGGCCTTTCACTATTTAAAAATGATCTGCTTGTTGTCAAGGCAAAAATGCAAGAGAAACAAAGAAGTATGATTGCTTCACTCCTCCCTAGCACAGAACAGGCATTAGTCACCATCATGTGCTACCCATGGTTGCTATCAGACTTGAACTATCTGTCTTCTAACCTTCCTTCTTCTTGTCTCACTACCCTCAGCTTTCTGATAGGACAGAGTTGGGGGTGACTGTGTTCTACAATGCAAGAGAGGAAGCTTGGGAATGATTTTGTCAACAGTCTTTTCTATTTTGATCTCCCATAGTGAAGCCAGGGCTCTGACAGGTCTGTCAACCAGAGGGCCTCCCAAGGCATTCATGAATCTAACATGTTCATAAGTCTACAGGGACAGATTAGTTTAGTAGGCCCACCACTCCAGCAGAAAAGAGAACCCCCATCAATCTGTGCTTCACCAGGAGAAGTCTGACCATGACTATGATGTTATGGGGGGTGGGAATATTTCCAGACCTCCAACCTCATGTGGTCAAGAAAACTAGGTCAAAGGGTGTGTCCATCACATCTGGAAGATGAGATACTGAGAGAATCCAATGATTGAAACCTTATAGGTTTGCTTCAAGTGGCCCAAATGAACTGAATCAACTTCATTGGGGTTTGGATCTAGTTATTAGCAATTCATCACAGACCTTTGAAAAGCCCCTTTATCTGAACTAGTATATGCTTGAGGAAGCAAAATTCCAAATGTAGCATTGATTGAACACAGTTTTTAAACAATCAATGGCTACACAAACAGGCAATCTAAGATTTGGACTGAATTAAGCATGTTTAAATCTTTGTGTTATATTTAATCCTTTCACAGAAAGGCAGTTCATACAATGCACAGGGCAAAAAACGAAGGCTTGAGGCTCCAAATGGGGAAAGTTAGAGCAGGGAGGGGGAGACACAAAACCCCCAAATAAAAAATAAACCATATGGAATCCACACTCAGATGCCTTTAAAACAACCACAAATATTCTTGCTGCCTCAAGCTGCAAATGTCGTGAAACAATTACTGGGCTGGAGGACTTCAAAGGTTCACTGAGAGCAGCAGATTTATTTTTCAATCAAACCCAGGAATGGCCTTTTTTTCTCAATGAAACTTCAGCCAGGCTTCCTGATTAAAAAAAAAAAAAAAAACTGTTCCGCTTCACTTGACCACTCCATAACCTTCAGAGAAGCTCTGCAACTTGGGGGAAAAAAACTGTGAGTCATTTGCACTGAAAAAGAGGCATTCACAACTTTCACGGAAGTTTGAAAATTTCTGCATTCCTTGTTTATAGGAATTTTATTTAAAAAATGTATAGAAAAGGTACTTAAGGTCTGCAGCTGCTTCCACACATGAAATAACTTTCTGGCGTGACTCTAAGTTTGTATTTAATGAATAGCTTTATCAATTAATGTTGAAGGTTATAGTGCAACTATAATAGTGAATGAAGTTCCACTGTGCACCGTTTATGAAAGTACCATGATCCAGTTTAAAAATAAAATCTTCCAGCCTCATTTTGTCTTCACAACAAAAGTGTGAGGTAGGGCAGACTAGAGGGAGAAAAAGAGGAAAAGACTGTAGGACAGGTAGGGAGAGAAGCAGGGTCAGGGTGAGCCAGTGAGCTTCATTGAGAAATAGATTTGCATCTGGATCTATACAGCCCTTCTCCAAGATGCTAACAACTGCTCCACACACAGATCACTTTGTCTCAGGCTTTTGCTTAGACTCTGTGCAAAACCTTCAGCAAAAATACCTTGTGTCTTTCTTTGTGTTGAGAGAGAGTTAGTACATAAAAATTAGACCAGGAATCAAAGTTTTAAAAAAATAAAATAAAATTCAGATAAGGAAACTCTTGGTGGGAAGTGTTGCAAGATAAATTATTCCAAGCTGGCACAAATGCAAAGGTCAAAGCATCAATGTCTGAGAGAATTTCAATTCCTTCTTCAAATGGTTAGGTCTGCTTTTAGCATTCGGGGCTTTCCAAAGAGAAACCTGTATATTCAGCTCCTTCAATGCTAAACTGATGAATTATGGCAAAAAGAATGAACATCTTCAAAATCTGATGTTTGCACACATTCTCTCTTCCCCTTGTCCATATCTGCACAGTTAAAAAGCGAAGCCCGTATCCAACCCAGCCTTTGTAGATGCAGCTTTTTCGAAAGGCTGCCATTTCCAGCAGACAGGAACTCCACAGCTGGCCAAAGCCTTTCCCCTGGCTGGGTCCCAAGGGGTTAACATTTGCTTTGACCCCTTTGTATAAAGTCAGGCATACAAGAATCATGCTGAAATAACATGCTTTCCCCCTCTTCCCTTCCCCTCCCCCCTCCACCTTTGAAGAGAACTGAGTCAGATTGTTAAAAATGAAACTGACTCATTGTAGAAGAACTGGTCATTGGAATGGCATCCCCCACAACTGCTGTGGTAAGAGAGGAAGCAGGCTGACCGCAACTGCCTTTGTGCTTGTTCTAGCTGTTTAGGTTCTAAAAGCCACAAAACCCCATTTGAAATTCCACCATTTAGCTGGGTTTGTGTAATGAGGTTACAATTCATAATAGGATCATTGAGGACTGAAAACAGGCAGCAGAAAGTCTATCTGGACCGCTTTGCAAAGTGCAGGCGCGAGTGCAATGATGTCATTTTTAATTAAAAGTTAACTCCCACTGCCCCTATTGCATTAATAAATAGGATACAAATAAAGGAGCGTGCACCAATGACCCCTTCTTCTTCACTTTAGGGGAAAGACCGGCTGACAACCCCATCGGTGCATCTTCTTCTGCACTTGCTCTTGAAAGCATATGGCATGGCTTTAACGGAACTAATTCAGAAGTATTTGGTTTGGGTCATGCGTGTCAGGATTCTGTTCCCACGCTGAAGAAAAAGAAATATTCAGGAGAGAGTAAGAGCTGAAAGATAATCCAGGGAGAGCCCCTTGATTACGGCCATTTCCGCACTAGCCTGTTATAACGCGATGATTCCACTTTCAACATCCTTTGGAATCCTGGGGTTTGCAGTTTTGGGAGGGGCCAGCCAGCCCCTCCCAAAACTGCAAACCCCAGGATTCCAGAGGATGTTGAAAGTGGAATCATCATGCTATAACAGGCTAGTGTGGAAATGGCCTACGTTTAGGGCAGCAACCACGCAGACCATGAAAGACGTTTAGAAAGTTGTTCTGTGCTGTATAGTTTTCCATGGGATGCAACCTGGCACCATTCTAATTACTTAAGAGTGATGACATCTATTTATTCTACACAGTAAACTAACAAGGTTATTTTATATACCCAATTAGTCCTCGGTTTCTGTGATCTGTTTACATTTATAGCCTGCTTTACCTGAAGAGAAGCTTGGGGGTGGGAAGGAATGAAATAACCCCTTTCCTCAAAGCCCTTGTGCAAGTATGGGAATCACTCCGTCCTCCAGACGTTGTTGAACTGCAATTCCCATCATCCCTCACCATAGGCTATGCTGCCAAGGGTAGTTGGGAGTTGCAATCCAGCAATATTTGGAAGGCTATACAGTTCCCATCTAAGGCAAAAAACAAACAAAATATAGGCCCCCAAATGAGAAACATTTTATTTTCTAGCAGGTATTTGACTAAATACACAACTTATTTTTATTTAGTTAGTTCTTAAAATATTTATATCCATCCCATTCTTTATCTGAAACTGTCAGGGTGGCTCATAATAAAATCCATTTACAACAATAAATAAGAATAATTTTAAGAAATTGAAAATATATTTAGTAGTTTATCAGTTAAAGCCCAGACAATTTAAAACCAGTTAAAACAATTTAAAATAGTGTAACCATAGCACATGCAAAGCCTGTGTGAAATAAAAAAGTGAGCCGAGGGCTGAAGAAATGCATGTTACTGGCTTCTGTTTCCATAGGACTTCCATCCTTCATTTCTTTGTGTTGGTCAGAGAGGTCTGAAAGCATATTTTACTTGCATTTGCTTGAACACGACACCATTTTTTCAACACAGGAAGCGACCAGGGACATACTATGACCTCTACAAAACTGCCTGTACTAAAGAGTTGTGCTTTACCCACTGTTCCTATATACTACAAGGCTAGGAAATAACTTTTTCAATGGAACATTGACTGCCATAATTGAATGTTTTAACATTTTTACTACTGCAAATATTTCAGTGCATTTTTATAAAAGTGGAGTATTCAAAAATATGTGCAATATTATTGCAACAAAAATGCCCTTTAAAAAAAAAAAGGATTAACAGGAAGCCATTTGGTAAATTAACAGTTGTTGGGAGTCAAGAACTCAACTGGTATAAAGTCAGTAACTTGAAGTAAGAAGATGATAACATCTTCCTATAGTTTTAAAGGCCCTTAAAATATCTCTGTGTTCCCTTGAATAAATCCTCTCAAGTGTCTTATACCTCAGAACTAATGCGTTAAAGTTCATAATGATAATTTGCAACAGAAGCAACAAGGACGTTACCATCCTCAAGTACTGTAGAGCAAACTAATATCAAATTTGTAACTTCAAGTGAATTTGATCTCTCAACAGAGAGTGCTTTTAGAAGTCAGAGGACAGAGAGAGCAGGAGGGATTTGTGAATGACTTGAAAAAGCTTTAGATAAACCCAAAAATGCAAGTTACTTATTGGAGGCTGAGAGCTAAAATAAGTAAATTCATAGTGTAACTGGTAACAATTATGCTGTGACCATTTGCAATATATAACCAATCTGAAAAGAAGAGCCCCTACACAGAACCATTAAAGATGAATAAACTAAGACTGTCATATTTTGCACATGTCATAAGATGACATGACTCATTGAAAAAGATGATAATGCTTGGAAAGCAGAAAGCAAGAGGAAGAGAGGGAAACTGGACAGAAGGTGGATTTATTCAATAAAAGAAGTCACAGCCCTGGGCTTCCAAGACTTGAGCAAGGTTCTTGCAGATCTCTCATATATATGGACACCATACTTTGCAGCTTCCTTAATGTCAGTTAACAACAACAAACAGAAACATGGTGAAACATGTAAGGGCTAAATGAAAAACTACAAAGTCCCTTGTTCCATTGCTCTCTTTCCCATTCTGAAGTGCTCCCAGAGAACTCCCAGCACATACAAGAACTTTTTACTTCCACTCTCCAGGTCAGTTTAAATTAAACCAATATTTCCTGAAATAAAATATATCACTCCATGGCAAGACTTGAAGTTGAGAGAGAGTGACTTGATCAAGATCAGGCAGCGAGTTTCCATGGCCAAGCAGGGATTTAAACCCTGGTCTCCCAGGGACCTGGTCCAACATTCAAACCCATATACCATGCTGTAAAACAATGTAGGGCAGAAATGGCCTAAGAGAAAAGAAAAAGAAAACAAGTTCCACCTAGTACTTGTTCTTGGGTTGCAATGCTCTTCCTGATGTTTGATGGTCAAGCCAGCTCCTCCATCTGGTGAGTTGGCTAGTACGTTATTGGGATTATTTAGTTGTGTATTTGTATAGTATGGTCAATATCAATTGATCCATTAATGATGATGGCATGTAGAGATAACTCTTTATCCTCCTTGTCATAGTCCATCTCCCTCCAGCCTGATTGGCAGAGAGGGAATTAAGGACTTGAACTCTTAGAGTGGCCTATAGCCAAAACTCCAAGCACCACATGGGCATATTCCCATTCTGTGGGTTAGATTAAAGATGAGAAAGTGAATTACATATGGCCCATCAAAGCTTCTTTTGTGGTCCCCAGAGCCCCTGCCCAAGTAAAAGAGCCCTCCATATTTGTTTAAAACAAAAGCATGATAAATCATTTATTTTGTTTATTTATTCCATTTATGTCCTGTCTTTCTCCCAGCACAGGACTAACTTATAGTATCAGTTCAAACAAAGGAGAACTAAGCATTTGATAATTTTAAAAAGTTTAAAAACCATTAAATAAGCAATCATCTTTAAAACACAAATTTAAAAGTTTAAAACACAGGCCATTTCTGCACTATACTGTTATAGTGCTATTATTCATCTTTCAACATCCTGTGGAATTCTGGGGTTTATGAGGCCAAAGAGCTCTCTGTCTGAGAATTCTTAATGCCCCTCTCTAAACTGCAAACCCCAGGATTCCATGGGATGTTGAAAGCAGAATAATAGCACTATAGTAGTGTACAGTGTAGTGCGGAAATGGCCACACTTCAAGCATATGAAAGAAGATGAGAAGTACAGACAACCCCTTTAAAAGAACCTTCTGCCACAACAACTCAACAGCCAAAGACCTGTAAGAATAAAAAGACCTTTGCTGGCCAGCAAAAATAGAGCAGAGAGGGGACCAACTGAACCTCTTGCGAGCAGGAATTTCACAGCTTAGGAGAATTTCACAGCTTAGGAACAGCCACCAAAAAGATTTTCTCAAGTTCTCTCACCAAACACGACAGTTTTGGTGATGGGTCTGATCGTAAAATTCGGAAAAGCTCACATAGAAGGCTATGGGCTTCCAGATACTCTGGATCCAAGTTATATATTATGATGAAAATGGAAAATGACACTTAAAAAAAATTCTGAAGGACATGATTCCTAACTGAAACAAGGCACAGCTTCTCCTGCACCATATTTTAGCCCTCAAACCATTTTTCCTGAAACCAAATTTCTGCTTTGTTAGAAACAGGAAACTGGGCAAAGGCAGCATTTGGACCTTCCAGGAACTCCCAGACTGGAGTACATGCATATTTAGACTAACTGATACAAAATTTGCAGACCTTTGGGAGTAAAGGAGAGTATTGGTTGAATAGTTAATGTATTACTTGGGCTACCTGTGCATTTGTAGATCTGTGTAAGCAGCTGCTCTATTGTTCTGTACTGTTGTAGTTTCCAGCCAAACAAATCGCATTCCATTCATCTCTTAAAAACTAGAATGCAACTTGGTCCTGTAGGGCCCACACAAGTTCAGCTCACATTATTTTAAGTGGGACTACTCTGAAGGGGGGAAAAAAGATTAAAAGATTGAATTTTCAGGTATTTGTTGTGAAACCCGAGGCAAAGCAAGGAGGATTTAACAGCCTTCAGTGGCACAGCAGAAGAAAAACAAGACAGCAGAAGCGTGTGGTAAGACAAAAAGAATGTTATCTCAAAGGAAGGGAAAAAATATTTTCAAATGTATAATTGCAAACACATATCTTCAGCTGTGAGTCCAAAGCCCTTTCAGATTGCAGTGTTAAGACTCTGGAAAGCATCCAAAATATCGGTTTTATATGACAGATCAAAGTATTAAAGGAAAGAGATCAGAATCAAATATGATTGATAAAAATGACTTCTCTGCTCAATTGGTTTCTATTCTCTTCCCACCAGACATACACACACACACACACCACCACCACCACCACCACCACCCTCCTTAAGTCACTAGAAGGAATGTCAGATCTGTGTTGTGTCTGCTAACACATACTTGAATCATGAGATGTGCGTAGAAAACACCTGCCTCCTCCTGCACATACCTGCTGAAAGGCATCATAGTTATTCAGCGTCCACTCTCTTCAGCTTACTATCAGGTATATGAAAAATCAGAGGCCATAAACTTGCCTTTGGATAATTTTGGGGTTAAGATGTTTTTAATGTGAATTGTAAGAGCCTTTAGGATCAGCTCTCTTCCTACGGAAGTAAAACTCAGCATGGGTGGTGAGTGGATGCATATTGTACTTGTAGGTAAATCAGCATGTATAAACACTAAGGCAAAGTGAATGGCAGCCATTATATGCAAATACGTATACATGCAGGCAGATAATATTGTCTCTTTCTGCCATTTGTCCACTCCCAACTGTCTCCTTCTGAAGTGGTTTTTCCATTATTAAAATGGGCATCTAGGATCCATTTACAACCATATGGATTATTAATTATGATTGGGCCTTAACAGATTATCTATAAATAAAATGCAGCAGGTAAGCTAAATCCTACTAGGAATTGATGGAATAGGCTGTAAGTAAGGAAGTAAGGAAGCAATTATCCAGTGAACTGGTACAATGGGTATTCTGTGATGAAAAGCCAACCCAAAGGCAAAATGAATCAGGAAAAACCTGTCAAAAGCTTAAGCACAAGGGAGAATACAAGGGGCAAAAGTCAGATGTAGGATAGTTTTCTACCTTGTTGGAAAAAAAAAATCTTGTAGTTGTTAATTGACTTAGAGAAATGGTGCAGGGTGGTTGTTGTTTTAAAACCATAAAATCCAGTTATTGGATGTGCTGCGTTTTTCCTTGTCATAAAGAAAAGCATGGAGATGTAAAGGAATATTTTAAAAAATAGTAAAATAATATTGTTGCTGTTATCATCATCATCACCAATTTGGCCCACAGTACGTTCCACAGTATGGGGGTCAATGTGTGAGGAGTCAGTATGTCCATCATTAGTGAGCCAAATCTGTTGAATTGACGGATTGGTCATCTCCACAAAGACAAATAGTAATCAACTGGTGTCAGTTAATAGAGGTATCCATATTTTAGAGGACAAAGACAATATAATGAAATCATACTGTATGAAAATTGATTGCGATCTGTATTTCATACTACTGTGGTTACTGTAATTAATTTGGGATTTACTCAAATGAGGTACAGGCACCATATTTTATTTGGTTTTAGATCACAGAGACATCTTAAGCGATTTCAGGCAGCAATGTCAAAGCAGCACAATGAGTTAAAGAAATCCAACTGGAAGAATTGTCAGAGGTTATTGTCAGTCTGGCATACAAATTTTGATTGGATTTTGGTCAAATTGGATCTTTTGGGAACAGTAGCAATTACTAGGACTACTTTTCCCTAATCCCAAATATTAACTGGGCTGCAAAATGGCTTAACTAACCTTTAACATCCAGTGTTTTATCTGATCTTGCCTGTATGATTACAAATGCTGTAGCCAAGCTTCCTTTTTGAGCATGACTTTATGATGTGTTTCCTGCCAGTCAAAGTTTTGATGCTGAAGTTGAAGGTTTATGTCAGTTTTAGAAAGGAAAAAAGAAAAGTCTTTTCTAAATGCAAATCAGATTGAATTTCCCTATCTCTTTTTCACTTTTGATTTCTTGGCATTTAAATGTTTCCTTTCTCTTTACCACTGTTAATGACATCAGTGAAACAAACTAGCATTGCATCCTGTACACTGATACCTTTACACTCACAGACATTTCTGAGTCCCTAAGAATAAAAAAACACATGGAATTTGGCTTCCTACCTAACAACATTTCTCATAGCTGGATTGTTCACCCTTATGTTAAAAGACACAATGGCACCACCTAAAGGAAGCACTATGTACAATTAACTACCACTGTGGCTCATAGACAGATGATAAATCAGCATTAGACCATGACAATAAAGAGTCAGGTAGCCATGTGAGACAGATGGGGGTGGGGATTACGTACAAATCCTGAGTATACATAGACTGTTGTAACTTACCTTTTGAGTTGTTGTTGTTGTTGTTGTTACATGAATTTTATATGTTCATTTAATTTTATGTTACCTTGACTTGTACCTTATGATAAAAATTGTCGTCTTCTTTTCTGCTGGTCTGTGAGCACTATAAATTATTGATTGAAAGATTGATTGACTGAGTTAACTGTGATGCTGAACGTGTATCTTGCTTTTAGTGAACTCTACCATTACAAATACTTGTATTTTAAAAAGATGATGATGTGAATGGAGTCATACTCTGCAGCACCTTTTTAAAAATTGCAGCATAAGCAATGATCAAACAGAAGCAAACAAATGAGAGAGACAAATATTTAGAAATACAGGAAGTAACTGGTTGAAGGTAATGACATGGAACGATAAGGGTATCATAAAGTTAAATTTGAGAATTAGGGTAATGAGTAAGAACAAAGTTATTTTATTGATGTAACAAATTACAGTTTCTTTGAAAGAAAAGAGAAACTGGAAATTATTAACTGATGAAACTTAAGAGAGATTTTCTCGTAAATGAAATATGTTGACATATATAAACAAAAACTTTCAGCCATTTGTATTTTACACATTTCTCAGTTCTAACGATAGTAACTGGGAAATTGCATAGCATTTATATTGACCGTGGCCCCGCCATTTTCATGAGGGTTTGGAGCACAGAATCCTTGTGAAAGTCTAAAAACATGAGTAACACCCCCACCCCACAAGCAGGCATGTGAGGGAACACACATGAGTGCCTTCCCTCCCTGTTATCCCCCTATCATTCTCTTCCAGGGCTCCCCCCTCCTATTCCCTTTCCCTTTCCTCAGGCACATGTGCCTTCCTTCTCCAGGCCTGGGCATGGAAAAGGAAGTCACGTGCGCCCAGGCAAAAGGCAAGGAAATGGGAGCCCCACGTGTGGAGGAGGCATGTATGTGCTTTTGCCCTCATTCTCCCCCTCCCATTCCCTTGCATTTTCCCTGAGAGTGGGTGCCTTCTTTTCCCAAGCCTGGGCAAAAGGCAAGTAAATGGGAGGGGGAACTCTGTGCTTGGAGAAAGAAGGCATGTGCGCCCAAGCAAAAGGCAAGGGAATGGGGCAGAAGAAATGGGGGAAGACACATGCATGCCTTGTAGATAATCAAATTTGTGAAGGTCAAACATGCAAATATGGAGGGAGAACTGTAATTCAAGTGCAATACTAGACTCCCCCCCCCGCTGCCACCCACAACAAAAGCTTTAAAAAGCCAGTGTTGGATCCTGATGACATTATATCTATATATAGTTGCCATGTGAGGTCCTGAATATGTTAGAGTACATTTGTGTAACTTGTATATTTTGTAGAGGCCATGTGAAATTGCATCCATGAGTTGGACTGAAACAGTTTTTCTGTTGTGGTTCACCAGGTTGCTGCTGTCATGTGGTTTATGCTGGGGCAAACATCTAACACAAATACTTTGCAGCAGAATGGAGACAATGATTGAGACAAAAGGAATTAAGTTGGAAGATTTGCCTTTGGATCTACATCATGCATTTCCAACTGATCCACACAGTGACAGCTGACAGCTTCCACATCAGTAGCAAATTTTAGTCTGAATTTTAACAAAGCTATTGAAAGTGTTGAACCTTCTCCTCAAAATTGGTTCAGCACCTTGGATAGTTCCTTTAAAGTTTAGAACAAACCCCACAGTGGATTCACCATCCTATTGACAAGGGAGCAACCAGTAAAATTCCCAGCATTCATAGCTTCTCTATGTACCACTTCTTTATCAGACATGGCAGCTTGTTATCCTCCATTTAAATCTCACTGAGTATAGAGGTTCAGTGTGTGGAACCTGTGTGTATTACTGTGTATTTTAATTGCTGTCTTAAGCTTTGTATAGATTCCATTGAACTACTTTGGACACACACAGGAGTGGCTTAATAGGACTGAAGGGTAAGCACAATTAAGATGTCCCAATATTCATATCCTATTTACTGCCATTGGAATTCATCTGCTTATGACAACTATGTGGTGCAATATTTAGTGTACCACCAAATACATATACCTCATATAATTATACTAGACATGGAACATCCTCATAGACAGTTCATCAACTACAGGATGTTCCCCATGTTTGTGAGGGATATATTCCCAGACTTACCATGGATAATAAAAAAACAAATATGAATGACAAATATGCAGCTTGGAGAGGAAGCCCGGAAACTGGACAGAACTTTAGAATCAAAGAGAAAGAAGGCTTTGCAGTCCAAAGCCAGTGCATAAATGACAAAAATATAAACATTGACAGCAACACGTGGTCAAACAAGAGATAGGAACAAAATATTTCAGATGCAGAAGATGAATAGTAGCCTAACAGTAGTGCCACAATGGCATAGTGTTAGGCTAGTATTAACCTTTTAATGACATGTCAGAAGTTGAGTCATCATCAGAAGGAGGATTATCAGAAGGCAATCCTGGATTATAGCATCAGGATGATGTAGATGGTTGGATCTTGATCTCAGGAGCAAACAGTGTTGATGATTGGTGATCTACTGAAGAGTTTTGTTTGTTTGTTTGTTTGTGCTAGAACACCACTCTTGCACTTTCAGGCAATGATTAACAATACAAGCACTTTACAAGCACAAGGACTTTATAAGCACAGGCAATTTACAGTATTGTACAAACACAAGAATTTTACACAAGTACACTATACCACAATCAGATCACATAACTGGGAAGCCTACTAAGCAATTGGATAGCCTACAGCATTTGTATATAGTGAGAAAACACAATATGGGCTTGGACAATGCAAAACACCATGACAGCATAAGCAAGCAATGTTCCATTTCTGGAATGTTCCATTCACTTCCGTTTTCCACATAATTCTGTACAGGAATTTCCATTCAGTTATATATTTCTCTTTATTACTTTAATTTTCATCTAATTTCCCTTAAATTCAAATTAATATTTTCAGACCACATAGAATCATAGAAATGTAGAGTTGGAAGAGACCACACGGGTCATTCAGTCCAACCCCCTGCCATGCAGGAACGCCCTCAAAGCACTTCCGACAGATGGCCTTCTAGCCTCTGCTTAAAAACCTCCAAAGAAGGAGACTCCACTACACTCCGAAGCAACATATTCCACTGCCAGACAGCCCTGACTGTCAGGAAGTTCTTCGTAAGGTTCAGGTGGAATCTCCTTTCCTGCAGCTTGAATCCATTGCTCCTTGTCCCGGTCTCTGGAGCAGCAGAAAACAAGCCCTCTCCTTCCTCTACATGGCATCCCTTCAAATATTTAAACATGGCTATCATGTCCCCTCTTAACCTTCTCTTCTGCAAACTAAACATACCCAGCTCTCTAAGTCTATCCTCATAGGGCATGGCTTCCAGGCCTCTCACCATTTTGGTCGCCCTCCTCTGGACTTGCTCCAGCTTGTCAATATCTTTCTTGAATTGGGGTGCCCAGAATCAGACACAGTATTCAAGATGAGGTCTAACCAAAGCAGAGTAGAGTGGTACCAGTACCTCCCTCAGTCTAGACACCATACTCCTATTGATGCAGCTGAGAATTGCATTGGCTTTCTTGGCTGCTGACTCATGTTCAGCTGACTCATGTTCAGCTTGTGGTCTATTAAGACTCCTAGATCCCTTTCACACGTACTGCTATTCAGCCTCGTGTCCCCCATCCTATATTTCTGTATTCCATTTTTTCTACCTAAGTGTAGGACCTTACACTTCTCTCTGTTGAATTTCATTTTGTTAGCTTTGGCCCAGCTCTCCAATCTATCGAGATCATTTTGAATTTTGATCCTGTCCTCTGGCGTATTAGCAACCCCTCCCAATTTGGTGTCATCTGCAAATTTGATGAGCATGCCCTCTATTCCTTCCTCCAAGTCACTGATAAAAATATTGAACAGCACTGGGCCCAGGTCAGAACCCTGTGGCAGCCCACTAGTCACTTCTCTCCAGGATGAAAAGCAGCCATTCGTGATCACCCTTTGGGTTCAGTCGGTCAACCAATTACAAATCCAAATAACATAAGCCCTGTCCAGCCCGCATTTTACTAGCTTCTTTGCAAGAATGTCATGGGGAACTTTGTCAAAGGCCTTACTGAAATCGAGATTTGCTACATCCACAGCATTCATTTCATCTATCAAGCTAGTAACTCTAGCTAGTAACATTTCAGTATAGGTAAGTGAAATCATGTATACTGGTCATGTGGTTACGGTGGACATATTGTATTCTCTTGGGAGGGTCTTTTCAGTGGCTGCCCCCAGACTGGGGCCCTTTCTGCATCTTACCTTTTTTCGATACTGGGGTGCGGGGATCGCGCAAGCAGCCTCCAGCAAGAGGCTGTCGCGTCCCCGCTGCTTCAGCTCCACATGAGCTACCTGCCACCGAGCTAGCGCGAGAGCCCTACCTCTTCCTTCCACAACGCAGCCTGGGAGTTTCCCAGGCTGCACTGGGGCAGGAAGCGTGACCACCGTTGCTTTGCAGGCTCCACATGTACAGCAAGTGCACGTGGGACCCTGGAGCAATGTGTGATCGCGCACCATTTTTGGCTGAAAGCCGAAAATGAAAAAGTGCATGAGCGGCGGCTGCCGGACCCTGGAGCATCGTACAATTGTGAGTGCATCATGCAGATCACTCCTCACAATCATGAGATGCTCCAGGCGCCCTTTCGCATGGCAAATGCCGTGCAGAAAGGCCTGAGACCCCCTTCTTAGAAAGGCTAGAATACCCCACTCTTGCTGTCCTTCTGTAAGCAAGCAAAGACTTCTGGTCTGACAAGCTTGAGAGAACTGAAGGGAACTTCATATTGTATAATGTTGTACTGATTTTATTGTTTTAACTATCTTGTTCTTTTAAACAGATTTTTATCATTTTAATTGTATGTTTTAAATTGTTTCAAACTACTGGCTGTAGTTTGATTCCACTGTAATGTTTGTTTGTTTGATTAATTAATTTATATCCTGTTTTCCTCCCAAGTGAGACTCAGGCCCTTTCTGCACTGCATTTGCCATGTGAAAGGGCATCTGGAGCGTTGTGCGATTGTGAGGAACGATCTGCACAATGCATTCACAATTGCATGGTGCTCCAGAGGCTGGCAGGTGCCAATCGCACACTTTTTCATTTTCAGCTGGAAGCCAAAAATGGTGCACGGTTGTGCATTGCTCCCAGGCCCTGCGTGCACTTACCTGGCGTGCGGAGCCTCCGGAGCCATGCCGGTCGTGCTTCCTGCCCCAGCACAGCCTGAGAAACTCCCAGGATGCACTGCAGAAGGAGGAAGTGGGGTTCTCGAGCGAGCAGACAGCTCGTGTGGAGCTGAAGCAGCAGGGATGTGAGAGCCTCTCACCAGAGACTGTTCACGCGATCCCCGCACCCCAGCGACGGAAGAAGGTAAGGTGCTGAAAGGGCCTCAAAGTGGCTTACAATATGTTTCAATTGCACTGTATTTTAGTTTTAAAAGGAGGATGGAATGGGGGATAAAAAGGAATATAGCAACGCTTTTAAGACTAACTGGTTTTTATTTTTGCATGGCTATAAACACACTTCTTTGGACGTAGTAAAGCAATCTTGATGACAAGTTTTGGGGAGATTGCCAGATATAAATAAAGTTAACTAAAAAATTATGATATTCAGACCAAGGAAAGCTTTATCATTAACAAAGATGAGATGAAGATTGCATCCTAAATACTTAGAAGGACTTATTGACCTTGGTCATGTGAATAGCTGGACTGAGAGAAAGAGGATTTTGATGTTATGTTCTGAACAAGCAAATGAATCAACTTGTGTGCATCAAAAAGAAAATATATATCTGGCACTTAAATTATGCCTAGGAACACAGGAAACTGCCATATGCTGGAATCAAACTATTGGTCTGCTAAGCTAGGTACTGGCTACACTGATTGGCAGCAGCTCACAAAGGTTTTAGACAAAAGACTTCCCCAGCACTACCTGGTGATACCAGGGAATGAAACTGGGAGGGTGGAAAGTATGCACTTTGCCTCTGAGCTGTGCCAGTTCCCACATCTCACTTGTTGTTTAGAATAAAGAATGAATGTCATGCACAGTAGTATAAAGAACTCAGACTCCCAGCACTATGAAATATTAATGAGTTAGGTTTCATACAGAAGGAAACCAAACTATAAGACTGGCTTGTCCTAATTATTGGCCTGTTTGGGAGATGCAAGAGAATTCAGGCTTCTTCATGTCTGTCTCTGTGGCTTAACCACAAGAGTACTAGCAAAAGAAGACTGTCAAAGAGACAACCATCTTCCTTCATATCAGACTGAAACATTACAATCAATTCCAGAATGTGAAATCAACATCCTGTCTCTTCTTGGTCTATTTTTATTTGGCTTGTGGTGGAATAATTTTAAGAACATTTCATAGTTCCATGGATCAGTGTGCCCAAAAGCTGGGTTGAAGCTCACTCAGAGATCATTGGAGATCTGTGTGTCCGTAGTACAGTTTGGAAATAATAAGGTAGTCTCCAGATAATCCTGTTGTTGAAGATGGAGAAGAGGGGAAGTCTCCAGGAGTAGTCTACAATATCTGTTATTCCTTAGTGGTCTTCCTACCAAGAAGTAACCAATGCAGACCCTGCTTAGCTTCTAAGATCAGACAGGACCTGGTGCTTTGGGTGTATTTGGGCATGAGCTGTAGCTATAGTAGACTTTGGGCAAGTCATACTCTTTCAGCCTCACACAGAGAGACAGTGGCAAACTGCCTCTGAACAAATCTTGCCAAGAAAATGCTGTTCTCCTTAAAGCTTCCATAAGTCAGAAATGACTTGAAGGCGTACAACCACAATAACCTATATCTACCGGTATATAATTTCAATTCACCATCTCAACATTTAAAAGGTAAAACGGCAATTTGATCAACAAACATATCACAAGTGTAAGCAATGAAGAAAAGCGATACTTACATTTCCAATAGGTGTACTGATGTTATTCTGCTGTGGCAAAACCAGAAATAGAGTCTAACAGCAACTTAAAGACTTCTAATGTGTTTAATGAAATGGACTATAGTCCACAAAAGCTGATGCCAAATAAAACTTGTGAATCTTTATGGAGCCATTAGACCAGAGCTTTCCAAACTGTGTATCACAACACATTAGTGTGTCGGCTGCAGTGTGTAGGTGTGTCGCGCAAATGTAATGGGTGGAGGGGCTGCCTCTCCCACCACCATAGTGGGTGAAACCCAGATGAAGGGGCTGCCTCTGCCACTCCAGGCCAAGGAAGACTCCAGCAAGGGTGGTAGTAGTAGACCAGGTCCAAGTGGAGGGGCTGCCTTTTCCACTGCTGCTGCTGGTGCCCTGGGCTGAGGAAGACCTCTGAGAGGGCAGCAGATGGCCAGGCTTGGGTGGAGGGGCTGCTTCCACTTACTGAATTACTTAATGAATTACTGTGTCACAAAATGATGCATGTCTAAAAAGTGTGTCCCCAACATGAAAGGTTTGGAAAGCTTTGCATTAGACTATTGTAGTTGGCATTGTTTATAGATCTCTATATAAAATGTAGCTATGAATGATTGATAGGATGTGAAATTTCAGAACTGATGGATACCATGTCAGTGTAGAATAAAGGAGAATAATGGAGAGGTAAGAGACAACAAATAAAGACAAAACATATGTATGAAGGAATGAGCTTAAAATTATTCTAGTGTTTGGAAGTGGAACACAATAAAATATTCTCTTCAAAACCTCCTATTGCACAATAAATTCCAGATCAATCAAGATTCAGCTAAATACTTCACTGACTTGATATCATGGATCCATCCACCATCTATTCTGACAGCCAAGATAAGACATGCCAACAGGTCTGCCCATGCTTTTTCACTTATCAAGTACATTTCAGGCTTAGCGGAATTGCTTTTTCACAATCTGTTGGCACTCCATTTGTTCCCTTGACTGTACCAGTCCATGGCAAAAGATCATGACCCAACAAAATGATAAAAGGTATGATAATGACCAATAAAAATGCATCTGAGTTATGGGAATAGTGCAATGACTCTCTAAGGGCTTTTCCGCTCTTTGTTTTTAAAATGGGGTGGTGCGTCCTCCCGCAAGAACGTTTGCCTTTGGGGGCGAACTGAGTTCAGACTACTTACCGTATGTCCGGACTTCAGCTCGCTCCGGAATGCCCATAACTGGTCATTCACCGTGCTATTGAAAGTCTGATTGAAACAGGACTTTCAATAGCCCAGCGCGCCCCAGTCCATCACTCTGTAAAGTATAGATCTATAGGCTCGCGCCAGAGCGAGTCTGCAGATCTTCTGGGGGCGGGCTTCCAGCTGGCGAGCTTCTCCGGTTGGTGGAGAGCCTCCACCAACCGGAAGCCTCCATTTTCGCCCTTGGAGAGTATGTAGCACAGGCACACGCTGCTCCGGATCGGCGTGGGTTGTCGGGGGAGCGGGCCGGTCTGGTGAGTAATGGACTGCCCCATTTTCCCCCCAAAGTGTGGAAAAGCCCATAGTCTTGTTATGTATAACAAATATGTATTAAAAATAATGTATAAAAAATTATGTATTAAAAATAAAATAAAAAATGTATATGTTGTTGAAGTTAATGAGACTGCTTACTCTTATTAGCTAGCAGGCACAGGCAAAATCCAGACTCTGAGAAAGCTGAGGCAGCAGAGAAAATGAGATATTAACAGCTTAATAAGTAATGTTTCCTTCTTTTCTTTTATTTTCTTTTTTAAAAATCTTGCTTCTTCCAGAGTAAACAGTTGTGTTCATGAGGTCCAGTTCCCATTATGTGCTGGGTAAGGTTTTTGTCTGATTCATTAAGCAAACCACAGTAGGAAATCTACTGGTTCCTATTGTTTTTCTGGAAAGTGTCATTTGGGTCTTGTCCATCTCAAAAACAGTTCCTGTACAGCATCACAATATCAATACTAAGTACTTGCTAGAGAAAACCAATGACACATATATTAAATCTCTGCTTATTTGCCCTCATCCTTTCTTCTACCACTGAACCAGCCATTAAAACACTCAGAGCTCTTAGAAGGATAAGAACAGAAAAGTGCATATGTTTTTCGAGGTATCTGATGCACTCTATGGCCAGAAATCATTGATTAGTGAAAATTTAACATACCGGCAATGAATAACTCCCAATCTAGTAGACGAATGCACTGTTTTTACATACAAAACTGAGATACTTTTCTGCAGCCTGTGGACTATGCCTCTAGCCTTCATGGTTTCATTAGCAAAAATGCAACATACATTAGACATGCATATGTCACTCACTTCTTAGAAGGCCTACATGGCATTATTTTCTTCTCTGTGTTTAGAGGGAGATTATACTGTGAAATAATGGCCAAGTTCACTCAAAGGATTCCATGACTATTTTTATTTTTACATCCTAACCCAAGACAAAACATATTGTAATAATACCAATTCTGTCCAACTATGCAGAGCAGGCTGATAACAGGGATGAAAGAATATTCAAAGTATTCCAAAAAATGGTTTAAAAAGCATGTTTCTTCAATGTCAAGAAACCATGATAATAACAATCATAGAATCTTAGACCCTTTCTGCACCTTACTTTTTTTTTCGCTGCTGGGGTGCAGGGATTGCACGAGCAGCCTCCAGTGAGAGGCTCTCGCATCCCCGCTGCTTTAGCTCTAAATGAGCTGCCTGATCCCGAGCAGGTAGTGCGAGAGCCCCGCCTCTTCCTTCCACAGCACAGCCTAGGAGTTTCCCAGGCTGTGCTGGGGCAGGAAGAACGACCGCCATGGGTCCGGAGGCTCCGCACGCATGGCAAGTGTGCGCGGGGCCCTGGAGCAATGCACGATCGCGCACTATTTTTGGCTGAAAGCATGGCAAATGCTGTGCAAAAAGAGCCGTAGAGATGGAAAGGTTCACAAGGCTGTTTATACCAACAAAGTGCCTTGCACGCACATACAGCTAAAGCAGTCCTAAAAGATGCCCATCCAGTATCTGTTTAAAGCTCCCCCAAAATTGAGAGAACCCAGTTCATAGTAAAAGTTACTCTTTCTCTCTAACTTGGATAAGAGTATTTATCCCAGACGACCCATTCAATATTAACATTCTGGTCCCAGCATTCTTGGGGCTTTCTACACTACATTAATATAGTGCTGTTATTCCACTTTCAACATCCTATGGAATCCTGGAGTTTGCCATTTAGGGAGGGGGCATTTAGAATTCTCAACCAGAGAGCTCTTTGGCCTCAGCAAACTACAAACCCCAGAATTCCACAGGATTTTGAAAGTGGAATAAGAGCGCTATAACAGCGCAGTGCTAAAAGGCCCTTGAGCCTGTCATTTCAAAAGTGTCTCTTCCTATTTCTTTCAAGAACCTGTGAAACTTTTGTCCTATTTTTATTTAATATATTTGCATCTCATCTCTGAATCAAATAATCCTGGAAGGTAGCTTACAACAAGTTGCAATAATACCCAGCCACAAATCCCAGTTCCGGACAACCAGTGGCCCATAGTCTCCTGGCTGAAGGATAGAGCCAGCATGTGCTTCTGTGCAGCCCAGCAATCCAAGGGAAACTGGGAGTTAGAGCCAAGTGTTCCTTCTGGCAGAAAAGGAGGAGGCATGCTTCCTGCAGCTGCTCTTTCTTTGACCAATGGATTGGGCCAGGTGGTCTTCCCCTGGCTGTGACGTTCTTCCTGGGAGTCAACAGGTGCAACCAGATGTGTGTTTCTCTTCAGCTACACTTAACTGTGGTAGACTCTGTTCCAAGAAAGCCACTCTCTCCATCAATACAGGACAAGTGATAAAACTAGTGTTGCATCAGAAGGAAGCTTTGTCCAGCTGGTCAACCCTAGTGGCATGCTGATTAGTTTCCTATTAAAAGATGAGAAGAAATATATTACAAAAATATATTATAATATATTTCTTGCTTGTGGGAAATGATCATTTTTTTAATATCTGTGCATATAGTAAACTTATTTCATTTTTCTTTTTGGTTTTTGTTATGCAACAATACAAACATTGTTATACAGAATGTTTATGTCACTTGCTTGTGGTGCAAATTCATTTACACACAAAAAGCCCACCTCCAGCTTTGCAATTCATGTAGGGTTGTAGTTGTTAAATGGTTAACAAGCTAAACTCTTCCTAAGCAGTTGTCTTTTTCACATTACAAAATTATAGCACTAAATTCCACTCTAACGACCACAGCTTACATCTATGGACTCTGAGGGCCAGCAGTGTAGTGAAGCACTATAGCTGTCTAGCTGAGTCTTCTAAACACCCCTCCAGATCCCAGGATTCCATAGGATGTTGCCATGGCAGTTAAAATGAAATTATAGTGAAAGGACACTAGGTAAATGTGGAGGCAGGTACAGGTATATATTGGAGTTAACAGGCCTCCATTTAACTTGAAGGGTGAGTAGCTATTTGAAAACACATTCATACAGAGGTAGAGTTTGAAGACTGTGAAGGATGCTGAATTTCCCTGTACAAAATTGTATAACTTGCTTGACTTTCATGATAATTCACATAGAGGGGCGCCAGATTTTACTTTACTAAGCAAATCTTATTTTATCACAACAGTGTGATAGCACTCATAACACTGATTGTATGTGGTTGGCTCTTCCCCCAGTATAAGAGCACACACTACAAGAGCACACTAATTTTGCTTCATTTTGTCAGGGCTTCAGAAAATGTGCTGTCCAGAAAACATGTAGTCCCTTTCCGCACAGTGTGGCTGCCCCACAGTTGGGACATGATGGCAACGCTCTGCAGGTCATGCTTCTGCACGAAGTTGTTGCGGTCCCACCACCATCTTGTCCCTGTGCATCGTACGAGAGCGGTATCTGTAAAACAGAAAAAATCCATTTTACACTTACCATCACACCGTGCTGTCACCTTTCCCAGCCATGCAGAAGGACGGAAGTGCACTGGCGACACTTCCCTCCTCAGCGCAGCAATGGCAAGTGCCCGGCTGTGCTGTGGAAGGGAAGAGGCGGGGCAGAGCACTCCCTTCTGCAGTGACCGGGTGAGGTGCGGAGGGGAGTGTTCCTGGTATGCTTTCCCTTCCCACCAGGGCTACAATGAAAGGACTTCTCTGAGCTCCATCATGCAGAAATGGCCGTAGTGCACATTTAGCTGTCCATACATGACAACACAAGCAGCAACCACACCACCACCTAATATTCAACCAGTTTTCATCTTCAGGGCCACCAGTCTTGTATCAATTTACGGAGAATTATCTTCATGGGGATAACATCACTGAGTTTTCAGAGTCTTCCCTTGTTGTACGTTGGTCGAAATGTGTAGAGATTTGAAGCCTCAGAGGAAAAAATATTGAAAAATTCAGGAAAAAACAGATGTTTCATTTCCCCCCCCCACACTCCAAAATCTTGTTTTCCAGAATTTGGGGGAAGCTACTGAATGAAGGAATATTTTCTTTTAGAATGACGACTAAAATATTTATGACAATGTGTTCATATAGTTATTTGTCCCCATATGTTATTTCCAAAACTTTTTAGTAAGTAGGCTTTTATGTTAGACTACATATGGTAGTATTTCTCAAAGTGGTGGTCCATAGATTAATGCCAGCATACAAGCTGTCGGCTACCAGTCTGTGGTGAGTTTTCAGGAGAGAGAGAAACAATTGTAGCCAATGTGAGCAAATATAGTTTTGGATCCTGGCACATTAGGAGCTAAAAAGCCAGTCCCCCTACTCATCCGTTAGCCAGGGAAACACTGATGTATGCTATCAGATCATAGTAATTCCTAGTCCTGCTCTCTCAGTTCTTTTTATGGAAATGAATGCTCATGTCTGGTGAGGACACAAAAGACAACCTTCTCAGTGGCTGCTCCAAGTTTATGGAGCTCTCTTTCGGAAGAAGCCCAGTTGGCCTCTTCCCTGCGGTCTTTCCACTGGCAGGTAAAGGCCTTTTTAGTTAAGGAAACTTTTAGTTTTTAGTGTATTAAAGCAGATAAAGCTTTAATGGGGGTGTAGAGTTTTTATTTTATTATGTTTTTAATGCAGTTTTTAACTTGTTTTAATGCCATTTTTAAATGTTTTAACTTGTGTTTTTTTAAAATAGACATTAAGTGTAATTGTGTTTTAACTTTTATATTAACATTTTTTTTTAATTGCATTGTGCATTTAAAATGTTGTACACTGCCTTTGATGGGATGTTGGGAGAATGGCAGGATATTAATTAGGCAGGATATCAATTAATTAATTAATTAGTCCAGAAGGGACAAAATAATTTTCTTTCTTTTATTAATATTGATGTTTCCTTCTGTGTTTCCCCTCTTGATTCTCATAAACCAAAGAGGAATCCTACAGTTCAGCTGTTTCTTACAGTTCAGGACCTTGTAACTCCATTTGTAAGAAACAATAACATTTAAAAAGGTAAATTCAATTTGTAATTACAAAGCTGTACTTTCAATATACCAAAAATTGCAATTTTGTGCTCAAACAAATTCTACAGAAAACATTTTCAGTTCTTAAAATAACAAAGTAACTTTCAATTTGTAAAGGGAGGTAGTGTTGATTTTAAAAAAAACAAAAACATTTTTTCCGGGGGGGGGGAGGACAGAGGAAAAAAACAACTGTTATTCTCCATGCCTTCAAAATTTCCAAAAATTTTACATTTCTAGAAATATATACTGGTACATGAGCTGAACTCTGTATAAGTGTTATTCACTATGTAGTGTTCAAGATGGCAGGAGGGGAGTGCTGAGCCCTCCCTTACGTCACAACTACTTCATGTGGAAAAAGATACACTTGAAGAGGAGAATTTCTTGGGTTTGAGCAGGCTTTCCATGTAAGCAAGACCATGATTTCCTAATATTTGGACACCACTGCACTAAATCTGAGTGGCAATTGCACCAAGCTTGGAGACAACTTATAAACACAGACACACAAACCCACACACCTCAAGCACGCTATACCTACACATTCTAGGTGTTATGGAAGTGACCAGAAGTCACTTCGGCTTTTTAGTTTTACTGTCAGGCAATTTATATTTTGAGGAATTTGGGGTCATGTGGACCAAATAAAACTGAGTGCCCTCATTTTGATGCCATTTTGTGGTAGTTTGGGTGATTTTTGGGAGATCCATTCCCCCCCCCCTTAGGACTAGGGACTCGGGTCACTTTGAAAGGAGCCAGAAAAAAAGAGCTGGGGCAGCCTTTTCCCTACCCTTGAGCAAGATAGACCAAGTCTTTAAAAATCAGTTTCCCTCCTACCATTTTATATACCTGAAAAAAAATTCATTTTGTTTACACTGACACATAGGAGACAGACAGCTCACTCAACATGCCAAGCATAAATCAAAAGAATAAAATGACAGTTAAAATACACACCATATCATTTTTGCTACCACTATAGTTTTTACTCAAAATATTTCAGATCAGTTTCCTTTGAGGCTGGGGGATGTCATCAATTTTCTACCTGCCAAAATGGAGTTAATTTGTGTCTGCATGCAGCAATTGTGTTTTATGAGTTTAGCATTATAATTATTGAGGCATCTGTGAGGATGAAAATCAGTTCTTTTGTCTACAGATAGAAATAAATTGTCTTTATAATGATATAACACAGGCATTTCAAACAGATTTTAACAATCTCTCAAGTACGATGCCATATAATTTAAAGGAACTGCTGATGGTACAACGTCAGCAAATCTATCACAGCATGTTTTAAAATACATAAATAAATAAATATTTCTGAAGCAACAGTTGCAACTTGTCCTTAATTGTTTGTAGCTTCTGGGTAAAGGAGTTCAATTATTTATTTTAAAAATATGAAGAAAAAGAACAAATAATAATACATTCTACTAGAATTGAAAGATTCAAATCTGCAAACTGATTAACAGTAAGACTGTAAGCACCTTGGATATATATACATTTAGTACATACAGAGAGTCAGTGATAGCACCCACTGGCTTTGCCCTCTTACCACCATGTATAAAATAAATAAATAAATTTTGTGGGCACAGTTGAGGTCTCTGGTTTTTCCAGAGCAGCATGGAAAAACCTATATGTGTAAAGGATTTTTTTAAAAAAAAATCCATAGGCTCTTTCACAGGTTATGCCATTTGTCATGAGGAATGACAGGATATAATCCAGTCCTCTTTCTCTTACCTGCATTGCCTGGATGTATGTACATCAAATATTCATGCAGTTGGATATTTTTACCCATAACTCATACATTCCTGCCACATTACTATCTGTTGTCTAAACATTTTTTTCAATTACCTTCCAAATCTTGACAACCAAAGGACCCTTTCTTGGGGAAAAAAAGGAAACTTCCAGAAGTTTCTGTCAATTTGATTTGCTGTCAAAGACAAAATAGGAGTCTATCCACATCCTGAATTCTATGTACAGAAAGGCACTAGATTGGTATCTGAATTTTATTTCAAACTTAGTGTCTAAGACAGTGTCTTCCACTGCATTAGAAGATACCAGCAGACTTGATTATGAAGTGAAGAAAATCCCAAGTGGGTGCTCAAACCTCCCAAGAAATAAAAGTACTGCTGATCTATGAAGAGTAACCAAGGGGCTGCCACAGCGGCTCTCCCCATGCCATCATCTGTCATCAGAGACACTTGCCTTGTTCTGTCTTAATAGCAGATCCAGCCCTATATTTCAAAAAACCTGCTCTTCCAAAGAAGTAACCTTATCATGAAAGAAATGTTTCATCTTCTTCCTCATTGTTGTTAATTCCAAACAGTGGCAACATTTGCACCAGCATTCTAGTGCCTCATAGAATCATTGAGCTGGAAGATAATCACAAGGGCCATTGAGTTCAACCACCTGCCATGCCAGAATACACAATCAAAGCATTCCCGACAGATGGTGATCTCACAACTTCAAACTTTGAAAGTAGAAGTTAGAAAGATTAGGATCTGAAACTAAAATGATCACTAAGCATGCTCAGGACATACACATGTTCTTCTGTCACTGAAGAGCATGCCCATGGCACAGGTCCACATGTGGTTCTAGCCCTAAGCATTGATGAAGGGGTAAGTGGCATGGGTATTTAGATCTTCTCTCTATACCCTACTTGACATTCTATTGCCTTTGGAGATGAAGTGGTGATGACCCAAGCAAAGGATGTGCATCAGGGATGGTGTTCCATTGATAGATAAACTCCCTGGCCTTGTCTATACTGACCTTAATTGAGTTGGCTAGGGTGGGGGGAAACATTTTGCTGCCTGCAAACAACATGAATGTTCACAAATCTCTTAATGCAAACATCTACTGATAATGGAGACTTTTTTTCTGTGCCAGTTGGGAGGCAGACCAATCCAGACCCAAACATTTCCATATTAGGATTCCTGTCCTAGGGATGTTAACATTCAACTTTTTCATCTTTGCAATAGAGTACAAATAATTTCTACAGTTTTCTCCCCACAGTGGAGAAAACAAGTATTTCTTTGTACTTCTTGCCTAGCATTCATACAAAAATCTTGCACAAAAAATATTTGCACAAAAAAAATATATAATTGTGTAGAAAACAGCAGCCTTTCACAACAAAACCACATGGTCATTTTTAAATGCAAGATTGCTGGGTTTTGTGTGTGGTTTTTTTTTTTTATTTAAGATTGGTGGGTTTTGCATAGCAAAAGTGGCTGGTATTTTAAATCAGCTACCTAGCTATATAACTACCTTGGTTACATAGTTAGGAATAGCATCTCCCAGCCCGACCACTGCCAACAATGGAGGTCTGTTCTGTTCTCTTGTCTATCAGGATTTAGCAGATTAACAGCCCTCCCTCCAGTTACCAAAGAGCTAAGCTGGATGATATCAAAGGCCTACCTTACACAGTATTTTGTTCGTAGAGCATCCAATCAGTTGCATATAAAGGAAACCGTTTCCTTCATACATTGAGCAAGAGGACAATTCATGAGATACAGGGGTTCTTCAATATCCCTGGGGGTTTGGTTCCAAGATCCCCCATGGATACCAAAATTTGTGGATGCTCAAGTCCCATTATGTACAATGGTGTAGTAAAAAGGTATCCCTTATATAAAATGACAAAATTAAAGTTTGTTTTTTGGAAAGTTTTTTTTGGGGGAGAGAGGGGTAATATTTTTGACTTGTGGTTGGTTGAATCCACAGATACAGAATCTGTGGATATAGAAGGCTGAATGTACTGAGCCATATGTCCAAACAGACTTTGCATCCAGCCTATCAAGATAGTTACTTAGGGAAACTATTTTTGCATCTAGAATTCCACTCCACTTTGTGACAATGGATTCTTTTATGTACACAGATTGTTTTTGCTTTCATCAAAATTCCCCAGAATTACAATTACAGAACAATACAAAATTAGTGTCAGGATCTGGCAGGTACACTGGCTTCCCATAATATTTCTGAAGGCATAAGTATCCACCCATCCACCACAATGACATCTAGAACAGGATATGATACAGCACTCAAGTATGTGGATCAGTTACTTTAAAATCAGCTACTTTAGGACTGATACTTCCCCAGATGCAGCTTCAGATTCTACTGATGTTGAAGATTGTATAGTAGTGATGTACTCCATTGGTAGATTCACTTCCTAGGAAAGTTTGTCTGCTTCTGTCCTTAATATATTTCCAACCCTTTTTTTCCCACCAGCTTTGGCAGATCTTCTGATTTTAGGCTTTTGGATCTCTTGATGTGTACATTGACTTTTTTTTTTCCAAATTCCTTTATACTTCTCAGCTTCCTTTTTGTGTTATAATATTTTAATGTGTTCTTTTAATTCTTCTTTGCATTACTGTTAACCATTATAAGAAGTTCTAATCTGAAGAGCAGAATAAAAGAATGACCTTTACTTTGGGTTGCCAGAGTGGAGTGGGCTTCTATACCTTTAATGGCTGTGTAAGTGAGGGAATTTCAGAAAGTGCTTGCTGTCTAGTTGCTTAAGCAATACCTGCAGAAATTCCCTCTTACATACAACCATTAAAGTCTCAGAAGCCATCTCCAGGTTTCACTCTGGCAACTCTACTCACTGGAGGAATTTGTTAATGAAAGAGAAGAGTTTAACAGTCTGTTGTAGGTAAGCAGAGATGTTACAAAATGATGAATCATGTTACCCCCTCACTAATGGTCATGCACAAGAAGGTTTTAAAAAGCTTTTCTGTTTTAGCAGAACTAAGCAATGATTTGTCTCAAATAAATGCAAATACTGATAATTTGCCCCACTTTCAAATGACAAAGGCGTATATATATTACATTATGACTACAACTTAGTGAGAGATAATTTTATTCCTTTTGAGACATTTACTGTAACCTTTTAATGACTTTGACGGAGCTGTGGTCTCACAAAATGGTGGAGAAGGGATATCATGATGCTTCTGCTGCTGGCTGTACTGTGCTTCATTGTGGATATTTAAGTGGCAAGAAGGTGGATGGGAACACAATGCCTCTTGTCCCTCAGGTGATTGGCTGGGAGTATTCAGATTATTGTTTAAAAGTAACTAAAAGAAACTATTTCAGTCACTTTAAAGACAGGAAAGTAAAGATTATTTTAAAAATTGTAATCAAAATGGGAGCAAACAACTTATTGGGACACTGGAACGATAAGGTCAACTAATTACATTTTTAAACACAGCTTTCCAAGTTCTGCTTTTTAGGGAAGCAGTTGAATAATATTCTGGGTCTTCCTGGATTTTGAACTTGACTATCTTTCGGTTTTGAATACTTTTCACTGTTGTTTTCAGTTACTTTTCATTCCTATCTTAATCACATTTTATTGTAATTATTGTTCAAAACTGTTAATTTAAGGCTTTATGATTGCTTTTAGCCACTTGAGCACTCTACAAAAGCTAGATATAGTTAAATGAGTAAATAAATAAAAATGCATCCATGCATTTTAATTTGGAACACAATTTACACATCTTCTTGGTATACTTGGTATATCCTCAGATATATGCTTGTATACTGGAATGAAATCCTTGAGGAAACAGGTTCTGCATTTTCAGATTCAAGCACACTATAAGGTATGTGTTTACCTGCCACTAATAGATAATCGCAGCCATGAAGGAGCCTTTCTAATCTACATGGTAATATTTTACAGTCTTCTAGGTATGCATGCCAGCAGGCATCCTAGGTTGCATAAATACTGTACCCTTTTCAGATGCCAAAGTACATATTCAGACAATTCAGCTCAAGATATTACGTGGGCTACAAATCATGTACAGACTGAACAGCTTTGGCTTTGTACAGTTGGGGTGGAGTGAATATTTTGCTTATGTCATCAGCTTCAGTGTGGAAAAAAAGTACTGGCATTTAAAAAAACAGAAACAGAATAGTATTATGACTCCCCAAGAATCTACCACTTCCAGTATTTACTCTATTTGTAATAGTTAATTGAATATGTGTGTCGTGAAATATGTTATCTCCCATAACAATAAACATGGCAAAAGAAATTATTCCATTACAACACAGATGAGTGGTATAATTGAAGGCCACATCTGACACTTTGTTGGTTCCTCCAGACTCCCTGGATCACACTTTTTCTGCCCTCCTCTCCTCTTCAGGAAAGGCAATTTACCTTCCAAACAGTTTGCTCCCTTGATACTTTTTAACATCAATACTTTTCAAAACAAAAAATGAATAGGCTTTTATTTTTGTGTTTGATTTTAGAGACTGTGGGCCCCCAGAAAGTTCAAGTGCAGAAAATTAGCCCTGGGCCCTACTGTAGTCCCCTGCTCATGTATTACACCATTAGAGTTTACCATCTGCCTTTTCAGTATTGACTCTACTTCTGTGAAGGTAGTCATGGAAGCTACATGGGATTAGTCTCTTCACATTTGCACCATGCTAAATTTACTTTAAGTAACAGAGTATGAACTTTTAGGATCATGGTAGATGGACCATTTCCCCACCTCTGCCTGACACAAACAGCCTACCTGTTTTCTGGTTCAGTAGCCCTCTTGGTTATTCAGTGGCCATGGGGATGGCTTCCCATAGCAAAAAAAAAAAGAAAGAACAGGCATTCTCCTAGACCTCCTGGGGGTCCTGCAGAAGATCAAGAAGATGGCATCATTCTCTTGCAGCCAGCTGCTGGCTAGCCAACCCCATCGTTCTCCAATCCTTCAAAGGCTGGGGCAGCCAACCATTTAAAAAGTTTGTTGAATGTTGAGGGACAGCAGAAGAAGCCTAAATAAATTTGGAGAAGCTTTATGTTTTGCCAGTGCAATGTAGGATCTCAGCCCAACTGTTCTGGTGGGGGGAGGTATAATGAGGAAATTCTGCTTGGTTTTTGTGCTCTGTGCACTGTTCACTTTTCATGTGGGAACTGTTCTTCAGTAAGGTGTGGTCCTTCCTTAAATAAAACCTTTGGTTAATCTCCTAATTGAGACGTGCGTATTTCCATGAATCCAGCACTTAAACATCTCATTCAATAAAAAAAAACCAATGGCATTTTCATATGTGATGTTGATTCTATCTGTACATTGAGCCATCCATCCATCAGTTCTATTTCCTTCTGTCAGCATGTAGATTCACCTTCTAAACAAGTATGAGCAAGGACATTATCAGCAATGAAAAGGCTAGAAAAATATTGAACTGTGTTTGTGGAAGCTACTTCCTTTTTCACCTGGGAGACAGCCCCGAAATCATCTGTCTGCAACATAAAGAGAAAGTTACAACAAAACTGTCTTTCCTTGCATGCTTGAGTGTGTTTATGATGTCAACAGTCATTAGACCAAATTATGTCCTTCACTTCCCACCTATTTGCATACTTATTACAACCCAAAATACCATGCTGTCAGACAACCAGGAGCTGCCACCACCTTGATTAACACATGTAGTTTGTAGACTCCCTGGATGACAACAATAACAGTTACATTAGCATATCTAAATGTTTAATGGTTGCTCTGTGAGAATTCACATGTACGTGCACACGCACACGCACGCACACACACATACACACATATATACACATACTTCCCTGAATATGAATGATCCTATTTCTTAAAAAAAATGCACCACACTGTTGGATATCATATTTTAAGCCATTTACATTATATTTTGGAAAAACTCCTTATTCCTTCAACATGGCTCTTAATAGTTTTGCTTCTCTCAAAATGGGTGTGGTCAGAGACAAGATTAAGTCTGTGTGCTAACACTCTGGGTGGCCACTGTTGAAATTTCCTCAAAAAAAAAAAAAAACATCACTACATCTGAATTGTAAAATGCCTTACTAGTCTGATATAACACCTCTTTTATAAAATTTAAAAAGATTCTATCATTTTTAAATTGATTTAAATCAACTGGCACTGTTGATGAAGAGCATGTATACACAGGAGCATCCCAAGAGCATTTTCTGTTCAGGGCAGAGAAGCTAGGGGCACCTCAACCACACCCACAAGGTCTTAGTATCCAAGGCTATGTTATTTTTCCATGTAAAACATAGGTATCTGATGATGATGATGATGATGATGATGATGATGATGATGATGATGATGATATAATGAACAAGTAATAATTTGCTTCATTTTCATGATACTCCAAATATACCGCATGAGACAGCTGCTTCACTCTGCCTAATGGCAGGGCTAGCTCTGAGTGTAGTTGCAGGAGAATGGCAAAGCATGAGTTCATCCATCACTCAGGACAACAATCCATGTAAATATACCAACAAACAGACAACACAAGAGAAAAGAACAACAAAGGAAGAAGAAACCAGCAGCGTAGGTCATCAGCTAAAACAAAAGGAAAGAATGCGCCCTTAATTGGATGGCTCAGAAGACAGACAAACAGATAGAAAGATAGATAGATAGATAGATAGATAGATAGATAGATAGATAGATAGATAGATAGATGATAGACAGATGATAGATAGATAGATAGATAGATAGATAGATAGATAGATAGATATTGTTTGTTTGCTTGCTTGCTTGTTTTCTGGCCAATGGTTTCCCCTGGTTTCCTTCAAATTGTCATTTGAAGATATTGAATTCGGCCACAAATAAGGAAATCTTGCTGAACTGGGTCCTGTGTTATCATACATTGGGAACTGATTTTCTAAGAACTTAACCCATCCAATATAGAACAATGAAAATCTTCATATTTATCATATCTTCCTTTTAAAATAGTTAACAAGAATGTCTTAGAGTACAGAGAGAATTTCTTTTCTCTGTTACCATTAATAGCTCCTAGACTTTGCTTTCAATATGTCCTGTTCTCTCCATGAGACCACCAGGCATGAAGAAAAACTTCAGCCTTCCAGCATTGATCTGAATCTAAAACCTTAATTTGAAATCTGCTTTGAAGCCTAAGCTACATTTTTTTTTTACATGCAATCACTATAACAGTAACCAGACAACACCTTTAAATGAAGGACAGCCAAAAGAAGAGGAGAGCAGTGTGATGACCATCTTTTCTCCATCTATAGTTCCCTCACTTTTAAAAGTGCTCAGCAGTGAAATCCACTCGGGGACAATTCAGAGCAGGGAAAACATGAGTTGTGTAAAGGGCTTACCCTAGCTTTCACTCCCATCACCCTCATGAGAAGTGACCTTTTTTTTCTTTTAAAAAAGAATGCAGGGCTACCAAATTAATCCAACAAAAGGCAACAGCGTTAGATGGAAAGGAATTCTTGGATTTGTTCAAAAAACCCAGTTGAATGTGCATCCAAGTACAAACACAAATAATAAAGCTGTGGCAAAACAAATACTTTTTCATATCTGATTCCTGTGGGTAAGCAAAAGAGCACCATGAATAAACTTTAGCTACCAGACTATCTGAGTTGAAAATGAATTTGAACATAAGGCTCCTTGATAGCTGGAAATTATTACTTTTAGGTTTCATTTAAATAGCTCCTTGAAGACAGGTAAGAGGTAGTTTCTATATATGTAGCTTTTCTTGGGCTTGGGCTAGCAGGACTGACCACTTAATGCTCTCTGCCACTTATGACAAAGTACTTCCTTCTGGATAACTGGCAGGTGGCCGGGGCTGGGGGAGAGAGATGTTTCCCTGTCTGCCATAGGCCCCCACCACAACTACAAGATTTGGAGTCTGCTCCTTCACAACACTGCCACGCAAGCAGGAATTCTTAGACATAATGTAGAACCTTTCATGCTTCCTGGGAAAGAAAATAAACATGTCTGTGATGTCTGCCCCAGGACATGAATGCATGTATTTATGAATTATTTTGCTCCATTCCCATATGTGAAAGATTGATGGGATTTTTTAAAAAAATTGATCACCCTTGTGCAGCTTATAGTGTTGCAAAAGGCTTCATTAGATTGCTTTTCTGGATCATTTTATGATTTTCCATTTACCCTTGTATTTATTTCTTTGAGTTATATCTTGCCTTTCTGCCACAGCAAGGACAAAAAGTGGCTCATAACATGATTAAAGAAGAAGAAATGAAAACAAAATAAATAATAATTTTATAACACAATTAAACAAGTTGTAACTGAATTAAAACAGTTTGAAAATGTGTCAATTAATGAAGAAGAAGAAGAGGAAGAGGAAGAAGAATAGCTTTGTCACACTATCGGTCTGTTAAAACTCCTGTCCTTAACAGCTAGTTAGTCGCCAAGATCCTGAACAGAAAAGATGGTGTACTACTATTGCCTGGGAGTAATCCCGACTAAAACCCGTTTAATTCCATTCGTATGCCATTTTGTCTGTCAGAAAAGATGGGACCCTTCAGACCAGGGGAGTGGGCATAAGGGAACAGAGAAATGATTAGGTAAGTGTTTGCAGTTTCGTCCCTCAAGGACTTGTTAAGCACATGGATCCCCACTGCTGTCACAGCTCTCTATGAAACAAGATGGGCAGCAGTAAATTTAAGAATATAAGGAGGATATAGTACATAATAGAAAGAGAAGAACTAGGTCATAATTTGTACTGTGAATATAAGAGAGAGAAAAAATTAATATATACAAGGACAAAGGGTTAGAGCTGAGTATTAATTGCAAAGACCTCTTGATATTGTCAAACTGAAACTACATGCAGCCCAATCAGCATGGCCAATGCTGGGAGTTCTGGAGACCCATAAGATTTCCATCCCTAGATTAGATCTGTCTATATGTCTTTTTTACAATTGTATGAAAACACACAGAAAGAAAATGACCTCTAAATGAAAATGAAAAGGTCATTTTGCAGTGACTTTTGGAAAGTTCCAGTGAAATCATTTGAACTTGCTTTACAGGAAACAAGTTTGGGAGGAAAGTGCAAGCATTCCTTCATGTAAGCTAACACATTCCCACCGCACCTTTCAATGGAAATTATTTGTTCTCCCTGGAAGCATGAATACAGTGCTTCTGTGTTTTATGTACCAACACCACGCCTTTATTGTATTTGCCACTAGGACATTATTTTCTTCAGGACAGCCTTCTTGTGATAAAGAAGTACAAGAAGACTGACTTTATTATTACCATGAGGTCTATAAACCAAAAGCTGCAGTAATATCCATCCAATCCAGAAAGGTCAGCGCTAGTCTGTCCAATGTTACTTTGCAGAATTAGAACCAGAAGGCCAGAGAGGGTCATCAACAACAATTTTAAATATATAATAAATGCTACGCACTCTACTAGCAACACAAAAATGATTGTAAAAAAGAAGCCCTAAAATCATAGAATTGTGCATTATAGTTACAAAATTATCCCCTAAACAGAAATTCCTGGGGTTCTTTACTTTTATTTTTTAAAGTTTGCTTACAATATTTATGTACCATCCCTCAACAAAAAGTTCTTTGGGCAGTTTTAATTACTCCTACATATGAAATCTCCATACGTTTTGACTTCCTCAGCTGTGCCTAGTCAGTTGTTTCTTTTGCACCTGATGAGAGAAGTAGCTTAAGGATAAATTGATTCTAACAATGATAACTATACCAGCTGTTGCTTTTCACCACTGTCAAAGAGATATAAAAAGAAGGTCTTCCAGGTCAGCAGCATCACATTCTTTTACATTTTGGGGCCAAAACCTAAGTCAGGTAGTTTGTCCTTTTGATGTCACTTAGGTGGAACAGCATCGAATGTCAAAACTGCTTTTGGATCAGTTGTTAGTGGAAACTGGTATTGATTTCTAGTCTGGCTGTTGACAAATACTAAGTCAGGTAGTTTGTCCTTTTGATGTCACTTAGGTGGAACAGCATCGAATGTCAAAACTGCTTTTGGATCAGTTGTTAGTGGAAACTGGTATTGGGGGAATCCAGAGAAACAGGATCAGAATAAGATTAAAATCTATCTAACTAGCTAATATGGTAAAACAGAGCCAGGAGTTAAACATTGAAGTTTGGCAGCTGGATGGGTGAACAAATGTGCCCAGCAGCTGAACTGGTTACCACTGGGGCTCATGTCCCATGTAGACTTACCTACAAACATATGACATGTGAGGCAGTTTTCCCATACCCTACACTGATGCTGCTGGGGCTTACAGACCACTCACCACCAGTCCACCCTTGGCATTTCTTTTTGAGACCTTCTACCCTTGCTACTAGAGTTCTTGCAACAAGAAAACTCATGATGTCCCTGATACTCCACAACCTCCTTACTGCAGATGGCAGTCCAACTGGATGCACCCACTGACTGTTTCTAGTCCCATTCCCTCAATCCTGGCTTTTTTCAGATGATCCAGGTGTTCTTTAAATTATAAATTTTAAAGTATGGTCTGATTGGTTCAATAAGCATTGGTCTTATATCTACTTTTAAATTGATGTTATGAGTTTTCAACTGGTTTATGTGTTTTTAACCGATCATTTTAATCTATTGTTGTTCCATAAGGAGCAGTGGGCAAGAAATTATCATCATCATCATCACCACCACCACCACCATCACTACTATTTTAGACGTGCCAACATTGCTCAAGGGAAGCATCTTCATACAAGTAAAAGTCATGGCACCAGCTGGAAGTAGTGGAGGTTGGTATCCCAGCTTTAATGCCATCACATACAACCCTGAGATTTCTCTCCATTTCTCTCAGGAGATGCATAGGAGTGCTTCAGCTGGTGTCCTAAGACCTGACAACCCTAATAAAGATTCATAAGGAGACTGACATGGTTAGGTAGGTCCAAGGACACATGGCTTAACATTCTTTTGCCCTCACCTTACCCAAAGATGCATTTCTTTTAAGAAAATGCCTGTTAAGTCTATTATCATTGCAGCTGGCTGTAACATATAGTTTGACCTGAAGTTTCTCAACATGAATAGTAGATGTGGTACATCTTAAATATTCTTCTCCCAGAAATGCCTGCCTATTTGTTCAGCATAGGAGTCATCTTGGCAAATATTGTTCCAGGCTAATTTTAATCTACTGGAAGCTTATGGATCCTTGGCACGTAATAACAATTTGGGTATAGCAACTGCATTTGCTATGATTGACATCAATCAGGGTTTGCAGCAATGGGAGAGTACAAAAGGCTATCCTTCCAGATGATTTAGAAATTGCATATAGTGCAATATATGGCAGCTCATTTCCTGGCAGGAATATGGTAGAGTATATATGGCAGATATACCATTTGAATGCCAGAAAATAACCAGTCCCTTCTCAGAATGGTGGCTCTGAAACAGGAGTGAAAATCATGTGGCTTTTCAGAGTTTGTTGGACTGCAGTTTTTGACACTGTTCACCTTTGTCTATGCTAGCTAGGGCACCTGGGATTGGCAATCCAACAACACCTGAAGGGATGCACAATTCCCAACCCTGCTCTGAAGTTACCATAGCCAACGGAAAATCTTTTCCTTTATTAACTCCCTTTCCCAGTAAGATTAGATAGGTTTAGATAAGACACTGCTCTGAGTCCACATAATCAGGGAGCACAGTCTTTCTTTTTCTTTTCTTTTTTCTTTTTTTTTTCTTTCTTTCTTTCTTTCTGGAGCACTTCCCCTGAGAACTCTTTGCTTGGCACCTCTCTCATTTGTTCTGGTATTACACTGCTAGGCAAAGCATGCTGTATAGAACATTTAGGGAATTTCCTTTGTCAGGTAGGTGGTGTACCTTTCATGTTTGTTTGGTTTGTATGCTTTGTATTTCCTGTGTACTGTGTTTTGTATTTCTGCTGGCATAGACACCAGCAGTGAAGTTCTCACTCAGCCTCTTAGCCATTCAACAACTGGCAGCTTTCCTAAACCTCTCATCTGTCATGCTCCAACTCCCATCGCTCAGAAGGTGCAAGCATTAACATTTACAAAGAACAAGGAACTGTTTCCTTAACCTTTGAGAGGCCATGGATATCTGTCTGCTTCACCTGGAACATGAGCTTGATTTCTAGTCTGGCTGTTGACAAATACTTTCAAGCACATATTGACAGGCCTCTTTGACTATCAGTTGTAATGAGGGTTTCTATAGCATCTCAGAGAAATAAGCTGTAGCCAAGATATGCTAATGAAACCACAAAAGGCCCTCTGTTTTCTATGGTATAATCTTGTTATAACACAGTCCACAAGAGTCAGAGCAGTGTGGTAAAGGTTCATTTTTGGCCCTCCAGATGTTTTGGCCTTCAATTTCATCAGTCCAAACCAGCATCAATAGTCAATGGTAAATGATTGTGGGTCCTGTGGGTCCAAAACAACTGGGCAGCCAGGTGTTTTCCAACTCTGATCTAAATCAAAGGTATTCGGTTGGTGGCCTCAGGGTAACATAAAAAGACATCTCACTTCAGATCTTCCCCTTTCTGCCCCATCCTTACAATATAAAAAAAAAATCTAATGGTGTCTGGAAAGCATTTTCATACTGGGATTTGCAACCTATCAAATCAAAAATGGCCCCAAGGGTATGCATTACTTAGATGCAGCCAGGACCATTCTTTGAATGTTAAGGGCAGACTATACTGATTCCAGTGCTGAGGAAAATTAAGCCCTATAGGATGAAGAAACTGATAATTTCTGATCAACAGCATCTGCATCATTGGCTCCAGTGGTGTTTCTTTTTATTCCAGTTGTCCTTTTGTTCTCTAGGTCAAGACTTTCCATCTCATGCTGCAATGGAAGCATGAAGTCACTGATGTTGTACAAGATGGAACAACTCCCAAAATTATCAGTGGAAAGTTTTGTCTAGAATGATCTTTATATCTTTAAATGTAGAAAGACCTCTTCACTGAAGGGAAAGAAAGGGGGCAGTACTGATTGTCTCAGAAGGCATGCAGGCAAAGGCCAGTATTCTCTATCAGCTACTTAGTTAAGTATACTTAAGTAGTTTGTTAAGTATAGTAGTCAGTGTAATTAGTTAGTTTAGTATATTTAACTGAGTAATCTCTCATTGCCCAACCACCTATTACAACTTGATGAAAATGTCATTCACCCATGCGCTGATCACCAGCAGAATGGATCTCCTTCTTCCCATGCAGCTGATGTCTGGTAAAGTTGGTTGAGGAACAGTTATCATCATGGGAATAGTGTAACAATCATGACTAAATAGTGATTGTGAATACAGAACAGTCACCTAGATTTATTCATCTGTGACTGTTTCATATTCACAATTTCTACCTAGTCACAACTGTGACACTATTGCCACAATTGTAACTCTCTCTCACACACACACATAACAAGGACACCCATTCTCCTGATGGTCAGAGCATTCATGAATGATGTTTCCATCATGTTTGGGGGAAGTTGGGCCAAGAGAGGATAGAAAACACTGGGCTAAGAAACCACAAATGGCAGCAGGATATCACATTTCAAATCAGGAAGGAAAGTGCTAGTCAAAGACTGTCAGTGAAATGATACATGGTAGAATGCTGTCTGTGTCAGCTCTTTGCACTATTTTCAGCAATAGGCCACAAGAAAGTGAGCTGTTGAAGACATAGAAACAGAGCAGGATTTGGAAAAAAAAATAGGAAAAGTTAAAGAATGTAAGTGTCATTGGCTCTAGAAGAAGCAAGTGTACTACATGCTTAATGGGAATGAGCAATATTTGGAATTTCACCAGATTATACTTGATTTTAAAACCCCTTGATCCTGTCCACAGCTACTTGGAAGCAAGAAGCACCCTGAATCTTAGCAGAAATTACTTTCAAGGTAGTTCACTCAGGATATTATTCCTGCACATCTTCAGTTCATTTCCATGATATGTCTTCACCCTGTTTCCATTTCATTTGCATTTGTTCTATCACAACGTCAACTGCAGTGTTTGCCTTTGAAATATTAAGAGCATCAAACAGAATATTGATATTGTTAAAGTCATATTGCATGACATTTTCCCAGTCGGGCATGACTATGCAAGTGTAGTCATTACTCTTATTCCTTAAGCCAAGGTAGACATTTTACAATGCATTAGCTAAGGCGTGTCCCTGATATCCTTTTCAAGGCCCTGTTTGTATCCATGAGGAAATAAAGAACACTGATACAGCAAATAAGGGATCAAACAATTGCTTAGGTTGTCAAGAAATCAAGTCTTAGCCCACAGAAGAATGTATTAAAGGCTCTGGGCTTTTGTACTAGAGAGATAACACTGGTAACTATTCTCCATAAACAAAGGTTTTGGCAAATGTAAGTTGTACCTTGACACTACACTTTGCATACCTTGCATTTATTGACTGGCTTCCAAAACTGAAGCTTTCCCATGGGAAGACAAAGAAACAATGGCAAGTTCTTTTGAATGAAGCTCTCTTTACAGGTGAAAGGTAAACATACAGTGCACTGCTGAAGAGTTTGGCTTTCTCTGCAGAAGTGGCCCATTACATAACTATTTAAAATATCTTGGAAAGGAATTCCACCCCTGGAAGACAAAAGAGGAGAATCCTTCAAAAAAAAAAAAAAAAAAGGAAAGAAAGAAAGAGACAGAAAGAAAGAAAGAAAGAAAGAAAGAAAGTGCTGTTTAGCCATGGTTTTGTAAGAACATACCCATTGCATTGAAATACATATGAAGTTGGTTGGGTTTCTAGAAGGCAGCACTAAATGTTTTGCTTGCATATGTATGTGCACACATACTACATGTAGTCAGAATTATCCCAAACAGGTAAGTAGTCTGAATTCTTCACTGACTATGATCAATAGTAAGAGAGGTAGGTCTTGTGGTATTTTGATGGAGTCCATGATGATAAAGAGAATGGAAAATTAAGAAATATTTCAGGGCAGTATTCCTGTAGGTAATGTGAAGTACATGAATTGGCCAAAAGAGGATGAACAAGACTGAATGAAAGCAAAAATGTTTATCATAAACTCTCATGCTTTGAGAATCCTAGCAACTAGTTCATAAAAGTTCATACATGGGTCCATGTACAGCATTCTGCTCATTGGCCAGAAACCTCTTTCTAACAGGATCATCACAATGGGTGACGTGTGTGTATATATATGCACGTGTGTATGTGGGGGACAGGTATTCATGTTGAGGCTGTTTAATATGCAAGCACATCTATCACCCTTTTCGCATCTTACCCTTTCGTGGTGCTGGGGTGCAGGGCTCGCGCGAGCAGCCTCTGGAGGAAGGCTCTCACGTCCGGGGTCCTTCGGCTCCACACAAGCTTCCTGCTCGCACGAGAGCCCCGCCTCTTCCTTTCACAGTGCAGCATGGGACCTTTCCAGGCTGCACTGGACAGGAAGTGTGACCGGTCCAGCTCCCCAGGCTCTGCACGCAAGGTAAGTGTGTGCGGGGCCTCGGAGTGATGCGTGACCACACAGCATTTTCAGCTTCAAGCTGAAAATGAAAAAATGTGTGCGCAATCCGCATCAGGCCCTTGAGTGTCACACAAATGTGAGTGCATCGTGTGGACTGCCCTTCACATTTACACGATGCTCAAGGGGCCCTTTCACATCAGAAATGCCGTGTGAAAAGGTCCTATGTTGGGATGTGGCCTCAGTCACTGCTGACATGAGGCCTCTGAGATACTCAGCCAGAAATATCTTGACCATCAGTCTGAAAAGGTTTTTCATCCATCTGGACATATAGTGCACCTGAATTAGGACAGGATACTTCAGGTTCATACATATCTATTCAGGTGTCCAGCACTTGCATATGTACACATGTCACCAAACTCTTATCCCTATACATACAGAATGTCTACATGAGAAAGAGAGGTCATTGATTGTGGTTGTGAAGGGAAATTGTAGGACTGTTAGGAGAATGGTATGCGAATGTTGGCATATACATGGTCTGTTAGTAGAAGGAAAACTATAGGCAAGCCCAAGATTTGCTTCTGTGGTCCAGCTTCAGGAGGATGTATAAGCCAAACCAGTAAGCTACAAAGCTGTGCTTCTCACATTTTCTTCTTTATCACAATTGAATTATACTTCTAAATATAGTAATCTCTTAGCTTCAGACACGTAGGAGTCAATTTTTTCCCTTTTTTGCTACATGCCTTTAAAATTTTAATTTTTTTAAAAAAATAAAGAACTAGAATAAAAGTACCACCTACTTCATGTGAGGCAATCACTATGCATCTCAGCCTATAGAACTTTTGAACATGTGAACTGGGACATGGGAACAATATATGAACCATATAGATGCTGACGATCAACAGTACCAAAAAAGGAAGGTAGAACAGAATTTAAGGGTCAGTAATAGAAATATCTCCACCATTGTTGGAGTAATGAGGTGAACATTCTCAGCAGAATTGCACAAAATTTTCAGCCATAGTTGCAGCTTCTAAGGGTATCAAAGCTGGTAAGTTTCAGATGAATAGCTGCAGGGAGTTCTGTGGAAGAACAATCTTTCCATTTTAAGGATACTAAAAATAGGATGTGTTTATTCCCCTAGGTTTTTGAGGACCATTGTTTTGCAAATGAAAAGCATTCCATACTCTTTTAAACAAGAAAACCCCACAGTGCTGAAGAACTGAGTAAGCCAAAAGCTGGATATAAATATACTATTATTGCTAACAACAACAGCATCAAAAACAAAAACGATTATCACAGTAGCTATTTGAAGGGCTATATTCTTCCTTACGAATCAGGCCAGGCTTTGAGATCTGCTGGAGAGGCCCTTTTCTCTGTCCCACCACCTTCACGGGTGCATCTGGTGAGAACACGGGGCAGGGCCTTCTCAGTGGCTCCTCCCAGGCTCTGGAACTCCCTTTGCAGAAAAGTCAGATTCGCACCCTCCCTACTATCCTTCCATAATCAGGTAAAGATATTTGTATTCAGACAGGCGTTCAATGTGTGATTATGTGATTATGGCCTGTCAGATAAAAGGTTCTGGATATTGTTAACTGTGCTGAGTTTGTGAATGTTTGAGTTCTAGTTATGTATTTTAACTTTGTATTAATTCTTATTTGATTGTTTAATTTGTGTTTTAACTTTTTTATTCTGTGATTTTAACTATTTTTGTTAATTACTGTAAGCTGCTTTTTAGTCCCAATCAGGAAAAAAAAAAGCAGAATATAAAGAAAGATAACAATAATAAAGTGCTCTTTCTGTGTTAGACCATGGGCAGGCAACAGATGAGGACATTATGGTGGCACTACTCCACTTGGAATTCTGCCATTTCAAAATCTCAAACAAGCTGGGATCTCTTTTTTCATCTACTACTTTGAAAAAATGCACTTTTTTAACTTTTAAAATAATTGTGATTGTATTACATGGTATTTGAAGGGGAATATCACTACCAATGGCCATATACTCCCTCCAGGATCAACAGGCATCTGAATGCTGGTTTCTCTAAAACAAAAATAGGAAGGTGCTATTGTCCTTACATCCTGCTTGGAAGATTCCCCCAAGCATCTTGTTGGCCACTGTGGAATTAGAATGCTGGATTAGAGAGGACTTTTATCTGACCAAATATGACCCTGAGAATGTATGAACACCATAGTACAGATATCTCATCACTGTTTAAGGAAAAAATACAAAATCAGATAATTAGAATCAGTGAAAAAAAATAGCTTAATATATTTTGTCCTGTAAAATTACACAATGAATAGAATAGATACACTTCAAACAGTTCATTTAAATTTGGCTAGACAGTGGCAACAGGTGTCTACCATATCTCTTGGGGTTATGAATCCATTCCAATTTTTAATCTAAACTTTAAAAGGAACTATCCAAGGAATTGTGTTTAGTCCAAAAATAGTTTTGTTTTCTTACATAACTCCTTTAAAGTTCACACTAAAATCTAGAACACATCTATGCACTTTGTTCATAGGTATGTGATGACTTCTTAGGAAACCTGACAACATTGTCAAGAAAAAAAGATGAGTTCTTTTACTTTGAAGAATGAGACGCTCTTCAACTCTAGGAAGAATTAGGAAATTGATTACCTATGCAGTTCTAATGTCTACTTAACTCATGTTGGCTGAAATCATGCATGGTTTAGCATAACACAGTAATTTATCACGCAGAACTACGCTGCAGCTGGCCATTTGTCACTACCCTGGCCTTACCATGGAGCCTTTGCACCCATCCCATGGCCATTCTGTGGTTGGGGGCGTGTGGAAAGGTTGGAGAAGCATTTTGCTATACCAGCATTTTGCTTTGACTCTATACCAGATGCAAAATGATTACATCATCCACTGCCATAGTCAGAAGGAAGTCGCAGCCGATAAAAGGCATCTCTGATCCTGAGAACCTTTATAGATCTACATTTCAGCATTAGCCTGTTGTGACTGAAGTCACAAAGAATTAACAAAACCAGTTGATTAAATTTACAGAGAAATTTAATGGAGAAATTACTCATTGAAATGACTGGACCAGAAGAAACAAAGTTGTCCTCAAGGCTTCTGTTATTTGTGGGTTGTTGTTTTTCCGCCCCAGCTTGTACAGTCATCTCATGCACCATTAGGTAGTGATATAGACTCAAGTCTATAGACTTGGACTCAAGTCGGACTTAAGTTGCTTCAGTGACTTGACTCAGCCATAAATGATGCACTGACTTGACTCAACTCGAGACTTGTATATTTTTAATGACTGACTTGATGCCCTTGGTTCAGTTAACATAATGCATTCATCCAGAAACCTTATGACTTTGAACAATGCCTCCATCTCTTTTTGCCCACTAGTCACATGACAATCTCTCTGAAGCACAAAATGTGAGTGCATTTCTTAGAGGGGAACAGCAAACAGGTTAGGCAATGGGCTTGAGGCGGGCTTGAGGTCTGCTCAGCAGCCTGTCCCTGCTGCATATCGGAGGAGCCTTCTAAAACGTTTCATAAGAGCAAAAGACAAGATTCATCCCCAGAGTGCAAGGTGCATTTCTCAGAAGGAAGCAGCAACTGTGTTAGGCAACAGTGTTACCCTGTGTTTTGGGGGGTCCCGGGAGGGGCGCCCAGATTGCCAAATAAAATACCAATTGGGGAAATTAGCTGAACCACTCTTTTAGCTAGCAAGAGGCAGGGTAGGGGGAGAGGGTGCCTCTTGGTTATGGCAAGCGAGGTGAGAACAAAAAGAGTTTTGGCGCTGGACAAAGGATTTGGAAAGGTAAAATTTAACATGAGGAGCTTAATGCTTGATGACAATAGTATAGCCAATATGTAACTGCCTTGTTTACCGGGCTGGCTCTGCTGAGAACTGCGCAGCTATTGTGAAGTTTGCACGTGGAAGTTCCCTGAAGCTGGGAGCAAAGCTTAGGTTGCTGGCCTCAAAAGAGTCTGGAATGTGAAAGCAATTAGCGGCTGCACTCATGTCCATGCTTGTCTGGAGAACCTTGCAAACACGTGGAGTGAGGTGACTGAAAGCAGGTCCAGCTAAGACTGAATTAGATGATATCAAAGTGATATCTGGGGGTCCTCACCCAGGGTGCCAGGCCAGAGATTACAACAGGATTGAGGAAGAAAGATCCTTCCCTTTAAAACTTTTGAATCTTCAGTAATGGGGAGTAAGATAGGATCCTATTCCCCACTTCTGAAGCTGCAGGTGGCAAAATTGCAAATGTGGGGAGCTGACTCTGCTTAAATTGTTAAAACTGAATTTATTTCACTCTGTACATTAATTCTGAAATTTTGGTTGAGGTATAAAGTTTGCTTCCAGACTTGAGACTTGACTTGAGACTTGAAGGTAGAGACTTAAGACTTCACTTGAGACTTGGAGTGAAAAACTTAAATACATCACTGCCATTAGGATACTTAATCCCCATTTACTGAAGTGTGGTTTAAGCAGCCTATCTGTGCACATGAATACAGACTTGAATTGTTTTTATCTTCCAGAATATTTTTCCCTCCTTCATTCCATCCTTTTTATCCCTTTGCCCTTTAGATTCCTTGAGCTTTGGAGATGCTTAAATAAAGGACACTTTCTTTACTAAAGGGAAATGTCTAGATGAATAATGCTAATGTTGTCCTTTAGTCATAGATAATACATTCCAAGCATTTCTTCTTCTTTTAAGAAATGTCAAAAAACTTTACCATGACAGAATGACCAATTCTGTACAACAGCTTCCATGATGCCAATGGAAGCAAGAAGACAGTAAAATTATAGAAATGAGAACTATATTCTTTTGCCAGTAGTGCAGATTAGCATTTTCAGAACTGCACGGGGTTTTTTACATTCACATTTTTTCAGCTTTAGGAACTTACCAGACACTGGTATAATGTTGAAAACAGCTTAGACAACTGTATTTTTTCTCTGTAATATATGGATGCCCTGTACCAATAAAACTAGCATAACAATACAGCAAAGGCAGGGATTGCCATCCAGCCAATTAAAGAGGGTTGCCTTCCCATGTGACTATGGAAGGCTACCATTTCCCCAATGCCTCCAATCTTTCTCAGTTATTTAAATTGAATAAATTGTTTGTACCCTCTAGGGGATATAGAGGGGCATGTTTGGTGGCCTCCTGGGTTGTTTTAAGCCGGAGGGAGGCAATGGGGGTATTTTTAATAAAGACTGTTTCACATTTGAAAAAATGAGATGCTGAGATCCCAAAAAGAGTGTTGGGGAAGGCATGAGATGCTACTATGCCAGTAGTGAAATAAAGGAATAAGGGAAATTAAAGAGTTTGGGGAAGGAAAGGTTTTGCTGAGGGTAAAATGTGTGTAGGAGTGACTAGCTGCATTGTAATTAATTTCTTCTGTAGTAACAAAAGTAAGTTACATTTTTAATGTACTTAATGAGGAATATCATTATACTTTTTGCAATGTAATTGTTGTTATTCCAAATCATGGGTGCCACTTGCGATGCCAGTACCTCCATTCAAAAGTGGGGAATGATTAGTTCAAAAATAGGAGGCTTGTGAGAGGAGGACAACTTAGCGAGATTTTGCCTACCAATGTTTATGGGCTCACACAGGAAAGAACCAACTAGAGAGTAAAAATGTAAACTAAAAATGTGTTTTATTGACAAGATTGACACAAATATATGAAAGCTCAAACACTCACACCTTCACACCAGGACTAACTGAAGGAAAGGGGGGAAAGTGGAATAGAGGATGTTGAGGGATTTGGCAATATTTACTACTCCAGAGAGAAGCGGAGAAAGCAATGTTGTGGCTTAAGCAAGATCCTAAGGACAGTTCCCATTCAGGAATGAGACAGACAGAGTGATGTTTGGAATGGTGAGAGACTGCACTGGACAGCCTAAAATCAAGGGTATTTGTACCCAAAAAATATCCTGTGGGTATGATTGTGACTTGCACTCCCAACTGAGTGGACAATGAGAGTTGCAACACAAACAATGAAGTCTGGATGGAGTTAATGGCTTTAGGGTTTGAGTGACAAGGGGATAATGGTTGTCATAATAGCTAAAAGGTGAAAGATTTATGCGATCTAAAGAGAAACCAGAGTAATTTAATAGCTGAGTATTGTGGAGAGGTGGGGGAAACAATAGGGAAACATCCAGATATACAGGGACTAGGGTTAAGACTATGTGGCTGTATCCAGTTGTCCCAATTTTGCAGACACAGTCTAATTAATCCTCTCTTGCCCTACTTTTTCAACTGCTTTTAAAATATCCCAGTTTGTCTTTCCTCTTCCCTCTTTTCCCCATTATCCTTGCTTACTTCGGTTGCTGCAAACTGAGGTCAAAGTGCTCAAGTAGTTTGCATTCAATTAACTCAACCGGGGAGAGGAGAGAAGGAGTGGGTCTTGCCTTTCAAAGTAGGCTCAGGAAGACCAAATTCTGCTCACCTTCCTAGCTTGTGTGTTCTTCCTTGTTAATAACTTTTGCCATTCTGACCACACTCTGATGTTGCTTGGGCACATGTGCTGCAGCTTTTATCTCTGTAATGTTAGGGAGTACAGAATCAAATGCAGAATTAGAGTCTTCCACTTAAAAGAAAATCTACAAAGTATGGCTATAAATTTACACTTGAAAGCAAGCAGGAAATGCCTGATGAATGCAGAAGCCTGAAAAGTATATGAATACAGTTCTCCACTCCCCAAACCTACCAAACAAATGCCAATATCCAATATGGCCACTGTCCTTTCCACAGAACACTTTCAGTAAGTAGAAGGAGGGTGTGCTCTTGTGTGCCTTCAAATCATTTCAGACTTATGCTAGACATATGACTGAGATCCACTGTGGAATGACCTGAACCCCAAAATTTAAATTATGGATAACCTTGCATGGGGTTTTCTTGGCAAGATTTGTTCAGAGGGGGTTATCCTTTGCCTTCCTTGGAAGCTGAGAGTGTGTGAGTTGCCCAAGGGTTCCATAGCTGACCAGGGACTCAAACCCTGGTTTCCAGCATCATAGTTCAATGCTCAAACCACTATACCATGCTGGGTCTCATGATAGAAGGAGGGAGAAGCAAATGCTTAGAAATCCTTTGACAATTGTTTAAGCTACAGTAGAATACTTACCTGCCAAAGTGAAAACTGGACATTTCTCTTGTGCCTTTAATATTAGGTAGAAGATCGAAATTTTAGCATTTGTTGCTTTTGACAAAGTCTGGCACAGTCCTTGATTGTTCACTAAGCTAGAATCTAACCTTGAGTTCTTATTTTCTGAATTTCCTTGAGCAGCAGTTCATTAAATGATGCTTGAGCTATTAGAATCCAGACATGAAATTGTTCATTGAATTTCTTATACAGCATGTCAGTAGATCTGTGTGTATATGCACACACAGATAGTAGGCTTGTGTGTGTGTGCACACGCACATGCACAGACAGAATGGAAGAAAACCTGAGAAGTCAGAAAAACTAAGCATGACCTACACTTTGAGTTGAGAGAAACCAGGTCACTTTCAAGCATAATTTCTTCTTTTTAACACCCACTGAAAATAAATGGGGAAAATGCAAGAAATGTATTAACTGCTTTCCTTAAGGAAATTTATGGAATTCTTTTGTTAATTTCATGAAAAAATGCCACAGCTAGTGTCTTGCTGGTTTCCTTTATGGCTGGCACTATTCTTTGTTTGCTTAAAGGCACCAGGTGTGTGCATAAGTTGGTAGAAGCAACATTAAATATTTGTTCATATCTAGTGCTTCCTTTTGCTATCTTAATCTGTGTGCTGGTGAGTGACACATCCATTCATAAACTTTTCTTCTTTGAAAAAGTAGAACGTAATTAGTGCATGCACTACCCAGAATGCTATGTTAACTGCAGTTTTATGAATTGAATGCCACATCATTTGATAGAACCACCCAAGTGTCAGGTTAACCACAACAAACTCATTCACAGAGCCATAAAAGAAAGCAAACTGATAAGTACCCACCGAAGAGATATGACTGAGATCCACTGTGGAATGACCTGAACCCCAAAATTTAAATTATGGATAAATAAACACCTTTCCCTTGCAACTTTTAAGACCAATTTAAATTTCAAACAAAACACAGCAGTTACTTTGAACTAACAGAAGCAGATGCCTTTACTGCTGTGAAATGCATTTCCACCCAGCAGTTATATGGCTGAAATCCGGTCTTGTTGGATCACTAATGAGACCAGGAGAAGCCAGCAATAACAAGAAGACTAGCACATACATTCGCCTGACATAAGGAAGTTAGCTGTTTCAACTGTTTCATCTTTTATTTGTCTTAAGATGTGCTGCTGAAAGTTAAATTATGAGTGGTATGCATACAATCCTTTTTATTTTCCTTCATAAATATAGCAAATCTCTCCATCTTAATATGCTTTCAGCTGAGTGTCATATGCGCATACATAGTAAAACCCCTAATGATTAACATGTAAGACCAATCTCTCCTTGCTTTTAGTCAAACCTAGAAAAAGACCAGAAGACCTCTTGGCCCCTCAGTGTAACAAATTCCCTGCATGAAGTTTTCTGAGAATATTGATCTGGGTGCCAGGGCTGTAAACCTCAAAAACTCTCAACATCTCCCAGAGGACTGGCTCAAGACATTTTGCCCTCTGAGATGGAGGACAAGATGACAACCCTCTTCCTTTCCACGTACAGAAGCTGATTGGAATAGCAGTTGAATTTGACTTCTCCGGTGATGCCAAGACAACATTCTATACTGCATTTGAGACAAAATAAAATGTTTTGGGGGTATTTTGACAAACACACATACACACACACACATTAGTAATGTAACAAGTTAACAAAAGCTTCTGTAATCGTAACAGTAATGCTTTACAGAGAGTGTTGTTGTTGTAATCTAATGTATAAAAGTCAAAGTTTGTCTATTTGTCTGTGTCAGGCGAGAAGACCTCATATGATTGGCCGCCTAAGATTTTATGAAATCCTGGGGTTGACAGTTTAGGGAGGGGCCCTTAAAATTCTCAGCCAGAGAGCTCTTGGGCCTCAGGCTGGTTGCTATGGAGATGAGGCCTAGCAGCAAGGAAGAGAGCAGTGTATTCCCTCAGAAGCCCAAACTGTATGTTAATAATTGAATACAGATTGGATTGGGGTATTTGCGGAAAACCTACAGGTACTGGACAAGACAGTTTGGTGAGTTCTTAAGAGGAAACTAAAATTCAACACTGGGTATATACACTAGTGAGTTATATTAATGAATTTGTTTTTCAAAGTAATTTTCTAAGCTTGAGCATGATAATCAGGTTGGCCCTTGTCCCCCATATATCTACATTTTTTTGTGTGTGTGTGATCTGCCTCATATTCAAGCAACCTTTAAGACTCTACAAGAGCACCTGATGGGATCAGCAGCTAAAGCTACACATCTGCTGTATGATCTGAATAGGGAGTATATATTTTCATTAGCAGGATAGAAGAAGTGATGACCAGTCTTTCATGGCAAGTAATTGGAGATTGGGGACCTGGGCAAAGTGATGTCTGGTGGGCCTCTACCTCTGTAACTGTGCCCTGAAAGACATACCTGCCAGCAACTAGATTCTAAGTAGTAGTCCCAGCTGCAATAGTCATTTAAATTTCCCCCCCATGTCCTCAGTGTAGTGTTAGATGTTGTGGTCCTGACCACCACCCAAGATTGTAGGAGTTACCTTGGAGGCATTAAAACATTGATTTTGGCCTACCCCCACTAGTTATCAGTATGAAATCAGGCACACTACACATATATATATTTAATCAAGATATGTATTTTTCTCCTAAAAGATTATGTGATGGCAGGTGTCAGCTTATATGTTATTTCAAAAGTCCTGATTCTTCAAAAGGACACATAAAAAGAAGCTCCATACCTATAAATGCTAAATGGTGGGGTCAAACATAAGAGAAGGTCACCATCAGTATGTCCTTCATCTGGCTGTCTACAACTGATAATACAATGGTAGACTAACTGGATCTTGGTCTGATCCAACAGTGCCATTCTTCTCTACTTCTGTTTTTAATTTTAAAAGGCAAACAAATTCTCATGTTCCTTGATCTTGGCATAATCATATCTTGAATCCTTAGTGCTTAATGTGGCCGCTTAACATACCGGTACTTAAAGACTGCATGCTGAAGAGTACGCTTGACTTTGCTCTGTCTAATAGTCAAGAAACAGTAGTCCTTTATTAAGGAACCTTAAAGAGGAAATGAAAGGCACATTCAATGAAATTTAGCTTTCAATACAGAAAGGAGAAAAATTAAGAGAACACTGCACATTGGAAACCTTTGCTATTTAATTTGCATGTAAACTCTGATTTCGTGACCAAGGCCTAAAGGAAGGAAAAGTCCACTACATAGTTTTATTTTCTCTAGGGGGAAAAAATTGAATAGGTCAAGATAGTGAGTGTGGATTAATTAATTTTTGCAAAGCAGCCTTGAACCTGAAGCCATAATAAATCAATCTCATTGGATTTATAGTCTCCCAAATTATACTGCCTCTGTCTAAACATCTTCTGCAAATGGGCCCTTTAAAAGGACCTTTTCAGCCTATTCTTGACTTTTACAATATACCAGTGTTGCTGCAATCAATTAGGATTTAATTTATAAGCAAGAAACCACATTTGTTGTTCCTGAAGATCTATCAAACTGGAAAGATTAAAGTTTATGAATTCAAAAGTGAGCACACAGCAGTGTCATTAGAGTTCATGGCCAGGCTAAAGACAACTAATAGGTTGTCATTATGCTGTGGCAAAGAGTAAGCTAGAGCTAGTAGATAAGGGCTTCTAGCCAATACAACAGAGTCCATTATTAGTGAATTTCCATAAACAAGCCTACTGTTTCTTGGATCAAAATAGCTATGGACATTGACAGCATGAAAAAAACAGGAGGTAAGATCCTCAAAGGAGTGCTAGATTTTGAAAGTTTTATCAAATGCAAAGTCCACATAGGCCCTTTTCGCATTAGTCTTCTCGCGCGAGCGGGGGAGGGCGGCTCACGCATGAAGCCTTCTCCGGGAGGCTGCCGCTTCCCCCTCCTTCCTTCCGCAGGCGAAGGAACGAGTGGGGAAGCAGCAGCCTCCCGGAGGCGGCGGCGGCTCGCGCGTCCGTCCATTCCCCCCCACGCGCGCAAGAGAGAAAGGCACTTGTCCTGTCCGCCCCCCCTGCGCGCACGCGCGCGCACGAAGCAGGACGTGTCGCGCGAGCGCCCTGCCCCGTCCCTTCCTTCCTCAGGGGCGGAGGGAAGGAAGCGCGACCCAGCCGGCTCCCGGACGCTCTGCATGAAAGGTAAGTGCGCGCGGGCACCGGGAGCGTTGCGCAAGCGCGGGTGATTTTCGCTTGGAAGCGAAAATCAAAAAACCCGCGCTCGCGCTGCTTCAGCCCCGTGAGCCCGGCGGAAGTGGGAGTGCGTCGTGCGGAGCGACACTCCCACTCCCACGAGGCTCACGGGGCTGTCGCGCGAGAAAAGGTCCATGCGAAAAGGGCCATAGACTTTGCAGGAATTACCCATGAGCCAAAGTTGGCAGCTGATCTTCAATTTTATTTAGATAAAACTTAAATGGGGTTGCTTGAGAGTCAATCAACTGAAAAGATAAGTATTTATGGAGGATACATGATTAAGACTGCAATCCTATAATCACTCATCTGAGAATATGCCTCACTGGTTTCATTTTGAGTATACATGTATTACATGGTCCTGTTAGAATGATGGATTTAATCCAGGCTTAGAGTATGATGGCTAAATGAATTCAGTGGGGCTTAAGTTGGCCATGATAAACCCAAGTCCTATTTATTTCTATGGGTCTGCTCTGCATCCAACAAATTACAAAACGGAACAATATCATATTTAAGTGACCATGGTTGCTAATAACTGGCAATTTTCTATAATTCTATAATGAGGTAAGACTTTGTAATGCTTAGAAGCTCTCACTGCAAGGATATTTCTACTGAACTATGTAATGAATATTGCTGTCTTTACTGAGTGTGAATTTCAGACTGAGCACATTGAAAATAGGGTGTCATTTCCCACAGAAATTAAGTGTACAAATTTCTCATCATATCCATAGACTCTTAGACCTTCCCCTTTCCAACCCCCTGCCAACATATATATAAACACACAAGCACACACACACACACCATGGCAACAAATAAGATGAGCAATAAACATTAGCAAAGTTGTACTTCCTGTAAGTATATTTGCACTCATATTGCAAACAGAGAAGGGTGTATTCCTTGTACAGTCTTATCAGTTAACTATATAGAAATAAGAAACAGTTGGTATGTTTCTAAATGTCACAACTTAGTAGCATGTGGCTGGAAATACTTGAGCTCTGCTACCTGAAATGACTGCACCTAACAAAATCCTGATAGAAGAAAATTAGAACTCAGAGAAGTGTGTTCTCTACTTCATGAAAGGTAGCCAGTTCAGTTGAACTCACATTCATGAAATGTGATTGGGGCTTCATTTTTTTAACTGTAGGTTTAAATCAGTCAAAGTCAAGCTTATTAAGGCCATTTCTGCACTCTACCTTATATCATTATCCACTGGCAGTAATCCCAGCAGCAGCTCCGCCAGGAAGAGAGCATGATGGGAGCACTCCCCTCTGCACCAGCTGTCTTCCCGCCAAAGGAAGCATGACAGACATGCCTCTTCCTTCCCAGGCTGCCCTTGGGCAGGAAGCACCTTCATTGCACTTCCAGAGATTCTTCAGGCCAGGTAAATGTGGGATGGTAGCATGATTGCGGGTCATTGATGGGGAAAACCTATCAATGAGTTCATCTGTAATCATGCCACCTGGTGAAGAGAGAAGGAAAGGACAGCAATGATGTCATGCAGAAACATTGTCGCAGTCCCACTCCTCTCCTGTTCGCATGCTGGCATGGGAGGCTCCTGCAGAAAGGCCCTAAGTTCTAGTGGTTTCTGTGAGAAAGACTGGGTCACATGATTAAAAGTGCTGAAGTCTAGCCAGGACGTCCTCTTTAAACATGAGGCACAATCCTGCTAAAGTAAAGCACTTTAAAACTGAAGTCTTGACTCCAAAGAAATGTAAACTCATTTCACATTTTCTATGCAACTCAGGGGTTACAAATTCCTAGGAAATGCATTGACTTTTTTGGATGATGAAGATTGATAAGCAAGGAAGCAGCAAAGAAGAAGTAAAGGGACACAGGTGAAGATCTTGCCTCTATAACAAAGGACAAGAGTTTTATTATACGTATGTATACTTCATGAACCAGAGTTCATATGTAGAGATTACACTTCTATTTAAAACATTACCAGCATTCATGTAAAGGCTAAGGAACGTATCACCAGTTATAGTTATTAACACCACATTCAGCAGTTTCCTTTTTGTCAAGTTTTCTGCCTTCTCCCACACTGCAAGGCAGCTGGCTGTAGAGAAGTTCTGTGCATGGTGACACTAACAGTCTTTTTGCACCTTACCTTTTCACAGAAGTGGGGGAGGTGCTCGCGCAAGAAACCTCAGCAGGAACGCTGCCGCTTCCCTGCTGCTTCAGTTCTGCAGCAGCTTCCTGGTTGCGCAAGCGCCGTGCAAACGCCCTGCCCCTTCCTACCACAGCACAATCTGGGAATTGCAGGCTAGCACTGAGGCAGGAAGCGCGACCGGCACGGGTCCCAACGCACAGCATGCCAGGCAAGTGTGCGTGGGTCCCGGGAGCATTGTGCAACCGCACACCATTTTCAGCTTTAAGCCGAAAATGAAAAGGTGCATGCGCAGTCTGCATCAGGCCCTTGAGCGTCGCATAAATGGGAGTGCATCATGCAGACCTCTCCTCCCATTTACGCGACGCTCAAGGGGCCCTCTTGCTTTGCTGTGCGAAAGGGCCTAAGATTAACATCCTTGCATATGCTGCTTTATTTGAGGTGGCCAATGAGGGGGCAGTCCATGCAGGGCTACAGCAACCCATATGTGCATCCTCTGTTGCCCCTCAGGTATTTCCCTTATCTCTTCTCATATTGTAAAGTTGTCTCTGTTTACTGTTTGGGGGACAACTAGGATTCCTCCCCTTGATCCAAGCCTGATTTCCTTGCCTGTAGGGTTTCATATTCTTCTCTCACCCAGCCTTTAAGATTGATGGATATTATATCCCACCTTCCTCCCAAAGTGGCACCCAAAGTGGTTCACAATATTCATTAAAACAAAATAATTAAAATAATACATGGTACATAACTTAGAACACAAGTAAACAAGCAGTCCAACTAAAACACTACTTTGAAAACTTTGATTTAAAAACAATTAAAAACACATAAAACATATCTGACATATTTAAACAGCACAGCCATTGCCCATCCTCTACTCCAACCAAAATTACTGAAGGCCTATTTAAACAAGATGATCCTTGACTGCCTGCAAGAGCAGAGCAGAGCAGGGGCCAGCTGAACATCACAGCGAAGGGAGTTCCATAGTCTAGGAGGAGTCACAAAGAAAACTCTCACTCATGTTCTTACCAGATATGCTTGGGATGGTGGTGAGATGGAGAGAAAGCTTTACCCAAAAGATTGTAACCCCTGCAGGAAGATGAGTTTGCCTATTAAACATATGAAGATTGTCAGCTTGTTTGTTGTAAAGCGTGGGTGGGGAAAGTTATGGAGTGGCACCCTAGATTCCCCTCCCTCCCACAACCCAAGAACAGGCCAGTGAGAGCTACAGACTCAGTGCTAGGTAGAGATTGTTTCAGCTGGTGCTTTTGCTGAGCAGCTGACTTTACTCCCTGCTCCCCATCCTCATATGAATACATTCAGCCAGTGCTTTTCATACCCAGTTGGGTCTCAAGGTCACTACCTTGAGGGAAGAAGAGAGAGAAGAGGCCAGGACAGGATGGAGACCCCAGTGGACCAGATAATCAAGCTCGCAGGGCAGGGTTTCCCTTTCCCTGTTCTAAAGATGTATTACTTAAGTTATAATTGAGCGACAGCTGGTAAGGTCAGCATAGGTTAATGGGTCAGATTAAGAGGCCTACCCCAAAGAATCAATTACTTGGTGAAGGGTTTTTTTCCAAAATGGGCCTCTCAGCAGCATTCAATGTAAAGGGTAAGAGATATGAACCCCTATGGGACTTGCCTGCTTTCCCATTCAGGGACAAGTAGCTTTCTGGACTATGATTCTGGCAGAGTTTCCTCAACATTGTTTTGTGAGATATGTGACGCTGAGCTAGCATAGTTTCTCGTACTGAGCTGGCATGGCTTCTTAGAATCATAAAATCACAACAGTTGGAAGAGGTCTTGTGATCCATTGAGTCCAACTCTTTGCTCAGAAGGAGACTTCACCACCCTTCCATTGCCAAACTGCTCTGTCAAGAAGGTCTTTCTAATGTTAAAATTTCCTATGCTGCAACTTCAAACCATTAGACCTGGTCTTACTCTCTGGGACAGGAGAGTACAGGCCTGCCTCTTCCTTTCTGTGACAGCCCTTGAAGTATTTAAAATCATGTCACCCCCTCACTTTTTGAAACTAGCCATTTAGCACCACTTTTCACATTCCTTAAAAACAATATTTCAGCAGTATGTGAGAAAGACTGAGTATGAAACATGGACTTAAAAAAAAATCTGCATGTTCCCAGTGAGAAAAAAAAATCATGAAGAAAGCAAGGTTGAATATTATACAACCTCTAGGAATGGAAAAATTCTATGTGGAGTTTTGTTATTTCAAATTCCAGATACAAAATAAAAGATATAGCCATTAAACAATAGGTAAAGTCAGCTTCTTCTATTGTCACAATATTGTTGAGGCCTTTGAAGCTGCGCTGCTTTGATCCAAACCAGGTGATAAATGTATTACAATTTAAATGGATCATATACATCATGTTAAACTCCCTGACAGGTTTGAGCCAGCAAGGTCCCAGGGTGACAAACAGCAGTCAAGTGGAAGGCTCAGATTTATTCCATACCGTGCAAGGGAGAACAAGACTGTCTGGAGATTCCTGTGTTAATAGGCTGAAAGACAGAGAATGTGCCTAGTGGATGCTGACAGATGATGATCCTGCTGAAAAGAAAAAGAAAAAAACCCTTGAGTTTGAAGTCTTGCTGGAAATGAAATACAAGGCTCTAAAGTAAATGTACACAAAATGAACAATTTTCTGCTGGAAATATCATCCAAATGTCACATGTCAAATTTCAGAGTAGAGTCTAGCAGGAGGATCAGCTCAAATAGTCCATGAAGGAAGGCAGAAGAAATTCTAGTGGAAATTCTTGCTATTGCATTTCTGGTCTTGATTTGTACACTGTAATAACAATAACAATAGTATTAACAATAATAGGAAAATAAAACAATAAAGGAAAAGCAATTAATTAAAAGAAATAAACTAAAATTTCTTTATTTCTTTTTATTTTATTTCTTTTACTAACAAAAGCAAAGAAATCAACTGGGGTTCCAGTAGTGAGGAGTGCTCTGGAACAATAGGTTGATAGAACATCTGAATGAAATCACCAATCGATAGGATCACAAAATCACCATAACTAGGATCACAAATGCAAAAGTGCAAAAAGCAACACGGCTTGGAATGTGCAACATTACCTAATGATATCTCCCTGATCCCTAGATTCTTCAACAGAATTCATATCATTAATGGCCCAAAAGTTTAAAATTGTTCCAGAGACCCAGGGCACTGCATTCTTGCTACCATGGAATAAAGGCAATGAGCAAATCCATACCACCTCTTGTTTACTAGATAGCTATTAACTCGAGAGAACAAAACTAAGTCCAAAGCTCTCCAGAGCCCAATTCCCCCTCCCAGGATCATGCACCATAAAGGGATTTGTAAAGACACAACCTCTGCTGAAAAGATGTCCTAAGATGTCCTTTTTAATGGTCTGAAGAATAGGAGGAGGTCTACAAGAAGTAAATGGTTGCTTCATGTCTCTCCTGTTTGACTTTTACGTCATAGTAGAGCATGGCACCTTGAGCTCAGGGGCTGAATGTGTCTTGCCCTGCTTATTCTTCAACTGTGGTGATTTCTAGGCCAACGAGCAGAAAAAAGTTGGCCACACAACCTCCCAATCTGTGACTCTTGCACCTTTTCTGCATCCTACCTTTTCTCGGTGCTGGGGTGCAGTGATCGCGCAAGCAGCCTCTTGTGAGAAGCTCTCGCTTCCCTGCTTTTTCAGCTCCAGACGAGCTTCCTGCTCGTGTGAGAGCCCCGCCTCTTCCTTTCACAGTGCAGCCTGGGACCTTCCCAGGCTGCACTGAGACAGGGAGCGCAACCGGCCCGGCTTCTGAGGCTCTGCACGCCAGGTAAGTGTGCACGGGGCCCGGAACCAAAGTGCGATCGCACAACATTTTTGGCTGAAAGCCAAAAGTGCAAAGGTGTGTGATCGTTACCTGCCGGCCCCTGGAGCCTTGCACGATTGCAAGGGCGTCATGCAGATCGCTCCTTGCAATCGCCCTCTTTCACATGGCAGATGCTGTGCGAAAAAGTCCTTGGTCCTGGGTGGCTCTTGCTAAGGCCTTGTTGCTGGAGCCAGAGACTCTCTTGCCCTATCAGAGCTACTAAAACAATAGCATATGTTAATAATGCTGTGGAAACTACATTTCCCAGCACTTGGGGCAATTGCAACAGAATGGATTCAAAAAATACAGGTAGAAAAACAAACAAACAAAAAGTCTCATCTATTGTCAACAACTTATCTAGGGTTCCATCATTTCAGCTGGCAGAAGGAGAGAGGGAAGGAGGGAGACCCCATAACTTCCCTGTCAGCACTATGTCCAGAGCAGCAAGCTCAAGTGAATAGACTGGTGGGTCAATGAGGGAGATAAGCAAGCAGGAGACTGGGTGGTTTTGGCAAAGGAATCATATTCCACTGGACTCAAAAATGACACCATCAGGAATGTAACACCTTGGTTCTGAACAGTTAAAACTAGGCCTCAGCCTTAAACCCCAAGCCATTGCCACAACAATACAGGAACCACTCCTGAACACCGTCAGTCCAGAAGCCTTTCCAGCTGCATTACTGTCAGAGAACTTGTGCCTTGGAGGAAGGTGCCAGTAAGACAAATGGCTCAAGCAAGTTTGCAACACATTATGGGGGTGAAGAGGTTATTAGAGGAGTGATTCATATACATCTTCGGAAAAATAGTATTGTGGTGAAATAACTGAAATATAAGTAAGCCAGGCAGTGTATTTGTCTTTGCATTAAATTAAAGAGATATATGGTACTTTATTTTGCTTCTGCTTGTGAAAAGGAAGAATCTCCACCTGTACATAAAAAGTAAATGCAAAATCTTCCTTTCTGTTCTACCTCTTTTTAAAAAGTCTGTATTTTCAAACTAGTACACAGTTGGGAAAAACACATTTAAAAACCAGTCACAAACCAATCTACTTTCAGTTCTATTGTATTTACTGGTCTTTCTTTTATATGGCATGCTCTGGTATCTCATACCCTAGTAAATATAACTTTCGTCTTTTATCTCCTACACCTGCCACTAAAATGACTGAAGCTGTGGCATTTAATTCTTATTCCTCTAAGAGCGGTTTCATTGTACCAGAGCCAAGTACGATCATAGTACATTCTCCACACCCCTACAAAGGGCAAGTAGGCTGTAAAAGGGTGAGAATGGACATTCCTGAATACAAAATAGCTTCTTGCAGAGACAGTCTGTAGACACACATCAGTATTCTTAAGTTAATAATGCCATTCAAAAGCTTCCCAGGCATAAAAAAAAGTGGACACTGATTATTGATAGGTGAATGAACAACACCATTTGCAGAAGACTTATAGGAATGGGAATGCTGGCTATGCAACACCTAAGAAAACTGAACTGCATGGAAGACAGACTTGTCTGGATACTTAGGCTGCTTTGATCTGAATGCAAGAAAGTGGTATTAAGTACCACAGTCAAGTGCACTAGTAGGGCCGTTTCCACACTATACTCTTATAGCGCGATTATTGCACTTTCAACATCCTATGGAATCCTGGGGTTTGCAGTTTCAAGAGGGGCCAGCCAGCCCCTCCCGAAACTGCAAACCCCAGGATTCCATAGGATGTTGAAAGTGCAATAATCGCGCTATAAGAGTGTAGTGCAGAAATGGCTAAGAAAGGGTTCATAACGTTTGAAGAACAGAGGAAGGCAAGGGCAAACCTCCTCTGAACAAACCCTGCCAAGGAAACCCTTTGACGGGTTTGACTTAGGGTTGCTATAAGATGGAAATGACTTGAAAGCACACACCACCACCACAACACATAAAAATACATTTTAAAAATTTCCATGAAGTGGGAATATCCAGGGATACTTTTTGGCCTTGAGTGTAAACAGCCACACTGTCTCTAGTGGACAGAGGTATCCTGGGAACCATAGTTCTGTTGAGTTTCCTGAGCAAAGACTTCAGGAATCGGAGCATGATAAGGAGTTCAGATATCTGTTCATTCTTTTCTCCCTCTTTGTGTGAATAGAAATGTTATTGCAGTAAAAGCAATAATCACTTACAAAGTAATCCTAAACCATGCGAACAGCCATGCGAAAGACTCTGCTGGGGCAGGGGAAATATCTAAAATTTTCCAACCTCTGTTCAGAGTTTCTGCTGGCAGTAAGGTCTGTTATAGGATTGTTACCCTGTTTACTGGGGGTCCCGGGAGGGACACCTAAATAACCAAACAACAACACACTTTGGGAAAAATTAGCTTAGAGCACGGCTGGTGAAACAAGAGCCAGGGTAACACAGCAGGATCTTGTAACCCAATGTTTACGGGGTCAGGCCAAGTCAAGAAGCAAACCATGTTGGAAATTAATGAATGATCTTTATTAAATACAGGCACACAATGTAAGCAAAACACTCACAGATAACTAAGGAAAATAAAGGTTTGAGTGGGATAGCGGGATTTTTGAGAGGGATAGTTGATTCGGGTGATACGAAACCTGTTCCTGGAGCCTGGAAAGAAGATAGAGGGCGATGCTGGGGTGCGATGTAGCTCAGCACGTGGGGCTGAGGGGAAACTCGCTGGGCAAAGTGGCAGCAAGACAGTCTGGAACTCGGGAGCGATCCAAGGATGGTCTCAGAATCAGGGGTTTTTATAGAGGGAAATGTGACTGCAGGCTATGCCATACTTGGGGAAAACAATGCATTTTAGGAGCGGGACAAAGCTTTGGAAAGGTCAGAATTTAGCATGATTGAGTTAAGTCCGAATTGACAAAGAGTTAGCCAGTACGCAAATGCAGAGTATTTGGCAGTTGAGTATTCAGCTTGCCAGGTACCTGCTCAGGGCAGGGAGCCCTTTGTAAACAGCATGCATACATAATGAAGGTGTTTGCAGAGAGGTCACCTAAAGCAAGGATCTGGCTATTTCTGGCCTGCCTGGGTAGAGAATGGAATGTTCAGCAATTAGTGGCCGCGCCTAGTCTGTGCTTGTTCGGGGGCCTCACAAACACATGGAGAGGGGTGGTAGAAGAGACCCAAATTATTGATATCAAAATGATATCTAGGGGTATCTCCAAGGAGGTCTAACCTTCAGTAACAGGATCCCCAACCAGGGCCTCTTAGGCCTCTTAGATAGACGCAGTACTGAGGCAGCTTTGGTTCCACTGGATCTAAAGCCCTTTCCTTGGATTAACCTTCCTGCATTGGAAACAGTGGCAGAAGATAAAATCTAAACAGTACAGCACAAAAACCAGTATACCAGTCTGCCAGTAGCTGGTCACATTTTCAGATTACACTGAAAAACCAGCTTGTCTTAGCTCAGAAGGTAAGGAAATGGCACTGTCTGATAGATTGATTGACTGACGGATTGATTGATTGATTGATTTAGAATATTTATGTCCCACTATTCAGCCACAAAGGCTCTCAAGGCAGCTTACAAATTGTTCATTTGGCAGTTCCTTACCCTCAGGCTTACAATCTAAACAAGACACAACACATAAGGAAAAGGGAATGGGGAAGGAGATTAAGTTCAGCAGATACTGATAGTTCTTTCCCTCTAAGGCCAGGACAGTAGTAGTTGGGATAGAGGAAGGGCCTTTCATCTGCTTCTGGCCTTAGGCATGGTGAAGCTGTGGCAGCTTCTTCCTCTCTCCCTCCAAAACCAAGGCAGTGGCAGAGGGGATGGATAGAGGGCCTATCATGCATTCACAGATGGAGTGTACTCTCTTATTTCCCTTGCCGCCACCACCCCTGGTAAGCAGTAACAGGAGCCCTTCTGGAGCTTGACAGCTGCAGAGGGGAAGGTTTTAGACACTGCACAAATGGGTTACAGAATAGTACTTTGTGCTCCCTCAGAAAAGAGACATACACATGCATAAACTGCACTTCTCTGCGCACATGTCACTAAGGACTTCATGCAATGTCTTAACCACTGGGCCTAAAGCAGATAGAAAATGTAACCATAATTTGTTTCCATTAGCCAGGGCTTCACACCATACCTAAACACCTAATATACATATGGTTAAGAATTAAGCCAACCAGGATGGAAAACTATAATTTGGAGACCATTTTGTTACTGTGGCTCATTTTAACAGTGGTTAATTATTCCCTCTATGCAAACTCTGTGTGATTCCTACTGTGTCCTACAAAGCTGGAATTTGTTCATCAATTTTCACACTTTCCATTGGGACAATTTAGTTGGCAACATACAGATGAAATCTTTATTTTTCTCTAGTATCATAACCTAATACAACTTTTTCGCTGTTGTGGGCGTAAATGAGATTGTAAGCATAGGCTGCTGGAAAGAGAATAATGAACTAAAATGACTGTCTTTTTCCGCAGACAATGCGTTTAATGGATTGTGCCCAAACGGATCTATAATATTACATCTTGTGATACTGTTTTGCTGGACTGATTTCTCTCCAAGTTCTGTAGTATGCTAATAAGAAAGGCCATAACATAGTAGTTCAATCACATTATAGTCACACAGCTGTTAAAGCAAAAGATGGCAAATAAAGTGCAACTCTGGGAAATGAGGAGGAAGCTGGAAAAAGATAGTATATTATATTAATATGTAGCTATTTGTTGTTACAAACCATGGTCAGCTCTTTGATCTCATGCAGTAAAAGGAACACGGCAATCATTGCGTGGTCCATGACTTTAAACTAATTAATGAAATATTCTCTTCTTCTCTATCCAGAAGAGTACATAAGAGATGAAACAGAAACTGATATTCTTCCCCTATCATAAGGCATTTGTATTTTGCCTATAACAGTTTTATTCCATGCCTAAGGGAGCTCATATGGCTTCCTGACCAGTTAATGTAATTATGCCTTAGCTTGAACACTCAGTGACTTGGAACATAGCTAAGCTTCCACAAAAACTCCCTCCAAACCAGATAGGATCAGGAAAGTGATTTTTATTGATTTTCTCTTTTCTCTACAGTTCCTGATTTTCCAGAAGGTCCCCTAACCTGTAGAAAAGATTCTGGTGGACACAGAGAATGAGAAATTGATGAAATCATTTTTCCACCTTCTTTGGAGCATTCTAGAAACAGCAATCTGCTCAGGAGATGTTCTCACTGATGGGAGAATATTCAGGGTCCCAGGAAAAGTCCACTTCTTCTCCCCCATCTACCAAATAAGCAGGATAGAGATAGCATTGAAAAGGATGACGAGTCGAGCAAGGCTATGTTCCTAAGGAAAGCCAGACTTACTATTCCTATTCCCAATTGTTACCTTGTTTACTGGGGGTCCCGTGAGGGACACCAAAGTGCACTCTCAAAATATCAAAAGGTGGGGAAATTAGCACGGAGCACAGCTGGCAATGCGAGAGGCAGGGCAACGCAGCGAGATCTTGAACCCAACATCTACGGGGTCAGGCCGAGTCAAGGAGCAGACAGAGGTGATCTAACAATGGTGATCTTTATTAAAATACGATCAAACGGTGTATGCAGCACGCTCACACAGATAACTATAGAAAATAAAGGTTGGAGTGAGACAGAGGGATTTTTAAGATGGATTGTTGATTTGGGTGGTACTACACCTGTCCTGAAGCCCGGGTAGTTCACTGTGGAAGTTTGGAGGTGCGTAGTCTCAGTACGTGGGACTGAGGGGAAGGCTCGCCAAGCACAGCGGCAGCAAGGCTGGATGGAAATCGGGTGTGATCCGAGCGATCCGAGGAAGGTCTCGGAATCCGGAGTTTTTATAGGGAAAATGTGGCCATGGGCTATTCCGTACTTGGGGAAAACAATGAGTTTCGTGCTGGAGACAAAGCCTCCGAAAGGTCAGAATTTAGCATGATTGAGTTAGTTCCAAATTGACAAAGGAGTAGACAGTATGCAAACGCAGAGTGCTTGACAGATGAGGATTCTCATAATCAAGCCTCCTGCTCGGGGCAGGGAGTTCTTTGTAAGTAGTGTGCATACATAATAACGTGCTTGCCAGGAGGTCTCCTAAGGCGGCGATCTGGCTATTTCTGGCCTGCCTGCGTGGGTAATGGAATGTCCAGTGATTAGTGGACGTGCCTAGTTTCATGCTTGTCCGGGGGCCTCACAAACACGTGGAGAGGGATGGTAGAAGAGAGCCAAATTATTGATATCAAAGTGATATCTGATGTCACCCCAAGTGCGGCTTAGGAACTGCAGTAACACAATTCTTGGCCATCTTTTTCTTGGGCATCCTGTAGTTGTTGTTGTGTGCTTTCAAGTCATTTCCAAATTATAGTGACCCTAAGGGGAGCCTATTATGGGGCTTTCTGAGGCTAACACTGTATGACATACCCAAGATCACCAAATGGATTTTCATAGCCAAGCAGAGAACCAAACCCTGGTCTTCATGTTCGTAATCCAATGCTCAAACCACTATACCATGCTGGGTCTCTAGATAAAATATACATGTTAAAAACAGGACTAGCAATAATATCTCCCCACCCTGCGCAAATTTTAGGGATAACCAACTGTTTAAAACCAAGATTTAAAAACTTGCCATTCCCATCTCATTAAATGCCTCGTGGGTAGATTGAAGCTCCCAAGATACACACACACACACACACACACACACAACCTGCCCAAATTTTTGCAGCTCACAATGGTTCTCACCCCCAAAAATTGCGAGGCTGATTTTTCTTTCTTCATTTTTTTTTTTTTTGGCCCCCAAATGCCCAGTATCAACCCTGGCACCCCCTGACAAACCTCCTGGAAGGTGATACTGGGCTTTTTTTCCCCCGGTATTTGGGGAGCACATTCACCTTTTGGTGTCCTGTAAGGGCCTTTTGTATGCCCCCAAGCCCTATTCTTGAAACAGGAGGTAACTGGAGCATGAAGGGACTTGACAAAAAGGTCTGCATAGAATTGAAAAATAGGAGGAGAGTGTACATATCTGAAAATGTATCAAAAGGACCAGTAGCACACCCTTCTCTTAAGGCCTGAGATGCTGTATGCCATATGGGGACAAAAAGGTGCAACTCCCCTAAATCTGGGGAGCTGGGGGAGTACAAGGGTGATAATAGGTCCTGCTAATGCCTGGCAATTGCCCTCCCACTTTCACAGGAAAATGGCTTAATCTGGTATCAAAAAAGATAATAATGTTGGGGCAAAGCAGCATCCCTGGGGAAAGCATTCTACAGGCAGGGGGCCACACATGAGAAGGCTTTGTACTTTGTCATTACACTCCCACTCCAAAGACTTTTTTGGGCGAATTACATGGAAGAAAGCCTCCAGTATTACTAAAGAGCAGAGAAGAGACATTTTTTCAAGTATTAGATTCCAGAAGTGTATATGGCTTTGTATATGACAAAATATAAGTGGAATAAAATTTTTAAAATGTAATCTATATATTTTGCTTTTAGTTTATTTTTTCATTTATTTTATTTTTGCTATTTTATGTTTTGCTTTTATGTCTGTTTGGAAACAAAGAGGTTGTAGGTTAAGCAAGAAGTTTCTTTGTTAAAATATAAAAAAGTATAGATCATCAGTGGGAACATACACATCCAGCCCCTGAATTCCTCTTTTGGTTCTCCTAAACCACTCAGATATCCCCAAATTAATTGTAAGATTTGTTTGTTTGTTTTTGCCAGATAGTTGCCTCAAATATGTGCAAATGTGGCAGTTTTCTCTTTTCCTCTTCCATAGTTTTCCACACTTCAGGAAAAAAGAACTTGAAGTTCAACCACAAATAGGCTGAAATGAGAACTATAAGTGACATGCCATCGCTTCTGTGTGCCAATGTCACTGCAATGGCCTGTGGCAGGGTGAAAATTAGCCCTTCCTCCCCTCCAACAAATTAGCCCTTCCTCCCCTCCAACACACACAATTGTGCACAAACTGCTTTCACTAGGATATTTAAAAAAAAATCAACTTTTCTAAGCTGTTAAGTATACATTTCCCAGAAATCCCCAGTCATTATCAGTGGCCATGCTGGCTGGGGCTTCTGAGAATATTGGTCCCCCCAAAAGTGGTTGTTTTGGTTTTGATTTGGTTTTTGGTTTTTTTCAGGCTCTGAGCCAGTCAATTCATATGCCAAAGGTCTTTCTGAATAAAAGCAGAGGTAAAAGTCAAGCCGCCTGGTCCTATGCAAATTTCCATAGAATTAAGTATCACTTTGGTGGCTGAAGTTTGCTCCCTGGTGAATGCTCAGAATTGCAGTCCTCAAAATTATATGCTATGGGGTATAGAAGACAAATTGAATGTTAGGAATTATTAAGGACAGGGTCTAAAATAAAACAGCATCATCCACTGTGTAATTATTTGATGTGTCCACACAGAATAAACTGTGCAGTTCTAGACCTCCCACTTCAAAGAAAGCACAAGAAGGTCCAATTAAAATAGCCTAGGGGACATTTCACTTTTAAAAAACTTGAATAGGTATGTAGTTTTGTTTTTTGTTTTTCTTTTTTTAGCTGACTGGGTGGGACAGCTTTATAAGATTCTGATTGGCATGGTCATGATTATGTTTCTAGAAAAAAAATGTTTCTGAAAAACATGAAAGTTCAGTTTTCTTCCACCAAAACTTGAAATCAGCCTGTTTTGAATAAAGTAAATAAATCACCCAAAATCCAAGATTGGAAGCCATTGGCCACATTCAATCACAATACCAACTCAGAGTTCCAAAGAATCCTGGCTGACCAAAAATATGTTTCAGGCAGAACTTACTGGTGAAACCTATTTCTGCTTGGCTTCACCCACCGGAAGGAATGGCTAAAACTAACCAGAAAACAAGATAGCAATAGCATGTGTATTTCTATACTGCTTATCAGGTAAGTGCTCTCTAAGCAGTTTACCATCTGTTAGCTAATTGCCCCCAACAAGCTGCGTACTCATTTTACCGACCTGCGGGAGGATGAGTCAACCTGGGGTCCAGCAAAATCGAACTCACAACCTTGTGGCTGCAGTACCAGCATTTAACCACTGCGTCACCAGGGCTCCCTTGTGGTTAGGTCCCTTTCATACTACATCATTTTAGTGCTTTGACACCACTTTAACAGCCATGGCTGCCTCTTATGGAATCCTGTAGTTTTTGGATAGCTCTCTCACAGGGAATTCTCTCACAGAGAAATCTAACAAAACTGTAAATTCTAGGATTCCATAAGTCTGAGCCATGGCAGGTAAAGTGGTATCAAATGCTACAGAAGAGATCTTTGTCATCCAGACCTGGATTTCTGGCTCACAGCAGCCTTTACAAGTCACAATTGCAGATCCAGTTTTCTTATTCCATTATTTGGAACCAACAAGCCAGGACTCCCAGTTTAGATCATGGGATATGGGGGTTTTTTATTCCTGGTTGGTACCTGCTGATGAGAGAAGCCAAAAAAAAAGCAAATGTGGGGCATTTATTAACATCCAGTTCATTATAGCAGCCAGCATTCTCTGGTATTCTGTACTGTTGTTATGTGTAATCATGGCCATTGTGTTAAAATGTTGCAGTGCCAATTAGAGTAAATAAATATTTTGAAAGATTAGGTGAATGTATAGAAAATGGCAATCCAGTTGGTTTCTCTAAAAAGACTACCAGAGCTTGGAAAATTTACTTTTTGTACCACAACTCCCAAGATCCTCTAGCCAGGAAAGGCTCTAGAAGCACAATATCACCTTACCACCTGTTTCCACTTTTAAAAATGCAGATGTACCTCCCAATACTGACAGTATGAGGGAACAGTCATCAAAGAACTAAATTACATAAAAACATATTTTCTTAACATGCACTATATCACATTTATTAAACAAACATTTTTTAGCAAGAAACTGAATAAACAGTAATTTTGCCTTTAACAAATCTCTCTCTCTCTCTCTCTCTCTTAAATACATTTTTGCTAAAACAGGTAAGGAGATTAAAAACCTATAGGACCATTAGTGGTCTCATGCTGGATCACTACTATGGGAATGACTCATTCTCTAACCTCATTCAATGAATATAAAAGATAAATACCTTTAAAGGGTCAGAAAAAGTTCATAGGCAGATGATGGAAGAGACTGTTTTGCTCATCACTGATAGCAATAACATTGAGGAACTACATGGCAAGCTTTTTGAGCATACTGAAAACTGTTTCATGAAAAGCATCTCACCAATCCTTACAACAACCCTGCAAGGCCAGTATCAAGACCAAGATCGAGAGGTAGGCATTGCTGGGCACCTGCCAAGGTCCACACCTCTACAGAGGGCCCACCACTACAAGGGACCACATCTCTGGAAGGGGCCCACTAGAATCTCCTGGTCTTGCAGCTTCTTTTGTTAGCTGCTTCACCCTTTAGTCTCCAAACTTCTCCAGTTCTTGTAGCTGATCAGTGTTTAAACATATTAGAACTATATACCATACAGGATTGATCTTTTTGGCCGCAAAGCTGGAACTCATGTTTTGTCAGTGCAAACACTGTTACACTGAAGGACATTCACAAGTTGATGTGCATAAAATTTAGCTGTATTTTGTATGGTGGAAAAACATCCAAATAGATGAGAATTACCCCTAGCTGGCCTACTTTGGTTTGGCCTCACCTACTATATCCTCAACCTTACTTGGGTCCCTAGCTCCATCCACTGCTGAAATGCAGCCTCTAAGACAGTTCCCAAAATGGAATTTTGAAAATGGTTCCCCACCAATGCTCTACTTGAAAGTTTATCAAAGACAGTTCTCTATTTGAAGAGGCTCTCTCTTTGAAGATGGTCTCTCTTTGAAGAACTGCTCAGCCAGGTCTGTCTTAAAGGTAAAGAATCATAAGAACAGACAGCAAGAGTCTTGAAGTTACCCATCACCTATTTGCTGCCTGGATAGCAGACTGAACAAGTACATAGTTTACTTCATCACAAGTTTCCACGATATGGTGCACTGAATTTCTATTTAACTAATAGTAATTCTTTCTCAATGTGCATCTAGACATGTTGAAATTGAGCACATGCAAAATTTATGCAAATCCCTGCCCTCTTTTGTCAATGAATGTGTGGATCCCTTCAGCCTGCTAGAATATCTAAAAAGCTTCAGCATTAAACAACAACAACAACAACAACAACAAACCAGTTGGTCACTCCTGTAAAGATGTTCCAGATCCAGTCAAAAAAGGGAGGCAGTAAAGAACAACTCACAAACACACCCTGTTCCCATTTTTGCATCAAAAATGTTTGGCTGTGAACGTTCAGCACAGCTCTAGCTAGTACAAACACCCGAGCATGTTCATTATTTAACATATGGACAATATAGGCAACAAAGTTTAAATTTTCAGCCTAGAGAAGATGACAGAATATACTAACAATTCTCTATTGAGAATAAGCAGAGGGCTTTTGAGAATCTCCTTGTAGACTTTCAGCAACCGACAGTGTTAAATTTTCCTTTCTAGGAAAGGTATTCACTAAAGCAGTTGTAATGCTGAACTAGTACTCACAGATACAGGAAGGAATTGTGTCCTGTGGGTTCCCCTTTCAACAGAGAGGCTTACACATACCCCTGGGTCTTCCACTATTTGCTTTTTTTTTTTTAGGTGGCACATAAGGGATAGTTGAGTCAAACTGGATCATGGCTAAAGTACCACAAAATTCATAATTCAACCCCTGTTCAAAGCTATTCTGCTACACACGATTATGACTTGTTCATATGAGCCATTAGCTCAGCAAAGAAGAAAGTAATTCAATAGACAGAGTGGTATTCTATGGTTATTCAGGCTCTAGATCCAAGATCCATTCATATTTCTGAAATGCAGGAGATCATTATGATAATTCCATTGCACATCTGTATGCATTAATGTGTGCGTGCACAGACACACACACAACTTTTCAGTTAGTTATACTCAGAGGCACTAACACAAGTTTAAAACATCATAAAATAGATGCATCTAAAACAAGCAAACAAAGCATTAAAATCTTTATTTAACAGGACTTTATTGCATTCCAATGCACAGATTTGGGAGTAAACTCCCTTCAAGGAGCTTTCCTGGGCAAGGAATAATCAGAGATGGTTTGCCATTCATTGCCTTCCTCTGAAACGTAGCATATACCACCTGGTATTCTTTTGCAGTCTCTCATCCAAGTACCAACCAAACCTGATCCTGTTAGCTTCCATGATCAGACAGAATCAAATACCTTCAAAAGCATATATTTCCTCACAGTCTTCTTAAATATGTATTATTGGCAGTCAGATATTCAAGATGAGATCTGCAAGAAATACATACACACACACAGAGATACATATTATTTGGAAAAGCTTATATTTGAGGAGCTTCAGGTTAACTAACATGACTTTTCCATGCTCAGGGTGCTTGCCATAGAAATTACAGCTTCCATCCTTCTCTACCTGTAGCCATTTCCATGGCTGCCAATCCTCAGCTGAGAGCCAGGGTACTGTAGTGGTTCTGAGTGTCAGACTACAACTTGGGCCATTTCTGTACTAGACTCTTATAGCACTATTATTCCACTTGCAACATCTTATGGAATCCTGCAGTTTCCAGTCCCTCTGCAAACCCGAGGATTCCATAGGATGTTGCAAGTGGAATAATAACACTATAGCAGTCTAGTGTGGAAATGGCCTTGGAGAAAGACATACCTTCTTGACCTCACAGAAAAGCAGAAAAGCAAAAACTCTTCTGAACAAACCTTACCAAGAAAACCCAAAATAGCTTCACCTTAGAGTCACTATAAGTCAGAAATGAATTGAAGGCACACAACAGCAACAAAACTCCCTTGAAGTGGTGCTTACTTCTGACTATTGCAAAACACAATGTGCATTAAAAAAGGAGATTTAGCAATGTGAAATGCAACCTTTAATTAGAAATGTTAGTCTAGCAAACAAAAATGAGAGACAGGAAATAATTAATTGGAAGCAACTGAGTTATCAATTCAGTTGGCAATTTTGTAGCAGAAGGGACAACTTAATGAAACTTAGGCCATTTCCACACGACGTCTTCCGCGTCATCTCGCTGCAGTCCCGGGTCCAGAAGGGAGTGCATCAGTAATGTTCCCCTCTTCACCTGCTCAGTCCATGCAGAAGAGAACATAATGGTGCCGTGTCTTCCTTCCACAGCGCAGCTGGGCTTTTTCCATTGCTGCGCTATGTGCTATGCGCCAATGTGCTTCCACAGCTTCTGCATGGCCAGAAGTGACGGGAGTGCTGCACGATCACAGATGCGAAATGGTTTTTTTCCATTTTGCGAAAACTGCATAAGTGCGATGCTCCACAACAGATGGCAGTGAGACCCAGCAATGACATCATGCAGAAGCGCGACCTGCTGACCACTGCCATCCTGTTGCAGAAACGAGACAGCGATGTCATGCAGAAAGGGCCTTATTCAACCAAAGTGATTTACTTGTTACTTGTTAGAATTTCAGCATTATCTTAATTCCAGAATAGTTATTAATTAAATGAGAAACAATTTTAAACAGCCAACAAATTTTACATTTCTCAGCGGGTTCTTCACCCAAAGCCTAGTTCTCTTTGATTTTTGCAATACTATTTCTTGCTTTTTGTTAGTTATTTGAGGCTACAGAATTATACAACATTTACACCATTAATTTTAGTTCATGATTATGATAGGTTAGTCCCCATACAAGCCTACTTGAATATTATGATCTCCAGTGGGAGGGTTTTATCATCTTCCCACCATCCTCCCAAGCCCAGCTGGTGAAGACACAGAAAAAGCGTTCCTGGTGGTTGCTCCTAGTCTTTGGAACTCCCGATTAAACAGACCTTCAGCCTTGGGTGATCCAGGTGGAGTGACATGCAAATAGCTGTGCTGTTTGAATATGCAGTGTGGGTTTAAATCTTGTGGTAGTTGTAATTTTAAAGTTTTTTAAGTACAAATTCAGGCTATTTCCACACTAGACTGTGATAGTGCTATTATTCCATTTTCAACACCCTATGGAATCTTGTGGTTTGCAGTTTATGGAGAGGCCTCAGGTTTGCAGTTTAAGGAGGGGCCCCAGGATTCCATAGGATGTTGAAAGTGGAATAATAGCACTATAACAGTCTAGTACAGAAAGGGCCTCAACTGAATGTACTATTTAAAAAAATTTGAACTTTGGTATTTTACTCTCTTTTAGTTCTGTTTTAGTTTACACTCTAAGCCACTTTGAATCCTATTAGGGAGAAAAACAGAATATAAAATAATTTTTTATTATTATTATTATTATTATTATTATTATTATTATTATTATTACTACTACTACTACTACTACTACGACTACTACTATTACTATAGATTAAAATATTTTAAATGAACAAATAGTAGCTTGGAAGGAGGCCAGACTTCCATGCATCCAGTATGACTTTCACGTCTTCTGCACTGGACACTATTGAGACTCCTCAGTCATTTCTGCACCTTACTCATCTCCATTGTTATCTTGTTGCAACCGATGGGAGCGTGACGTGAACACTTCTCACTGCACCTGGCCGGCTGCTGGTGGAAGGGTAGCACAAGTGACACGTACCTTCCTTCCCCAGTGCAGCTGGCCACTTCATGTGCTGCACTGGGGAAAGAAGCATGTAGATCGCACTTCCTCCCTTTCTACATGACCTCTGGCAACAGGAGCATCGCACAATTGGGGGACATTACTGGATTTTTTCCAGTAATGGAATATCTCATGATCACCATGGCTGGGGATGATTTGGCAGTGGGACCATGATGACATCATGCAAAAGCATGATTTGTGGACTGATGGCAAAGCAGTCCCATCGCAGGACAGCAGCATTGTGCAGAAATCGTCCTCATCACTCCCAGATAGGGATTGAAAGAATATATATTATTATTCATTCCAAGGTTGAAAAATGGGGTTCCTGGCAGTCAGGAATCCCTGAGCAGAATAACAATAGACCAGAGAAATCTTGCAGAAATTTCTCCCCATGTTGAAACACCTCAAGTGTGCAGAACTAGGGTCATGAAAACATGTTTCCTGCACGCACACGTGTACATGCACACACACACATACACCCTGTTTTATCTTGAGAAAACACTATTTACTGTGCAGGAAACCTGTTTCTTCCTCTCTCTCTCTCTCTCTCTCTTTGCAGAAAGCAGGTCTTCTTCTTCTTCTTCTTTTTTTAAAGTCTTTTTCTACAGAGAATAATTTCTTCTCAACACTTTGAGATGTTTGAATACAGGGAAAAATTAGCACAAGATTCTCACTGATTTATTATTCTTCCAAATAAACAAATTATTACTTTGATTGTTGGGGATCCATTTTTCAACCTGGGAATGGACAGTAACAAATATTTTTTCCATCCTGACTGGGAGGGATGAGGAGCTGCTATACAGGATTAAATGCAGAATATTTGAGGGGTTTTTTCCACTGGAGGGGAGAAAGCTACCATAATTATTTGTCCTCATATGAGAGGGTGAAATGGCCAAGGATTTAATCTCTGATCTCTGGAAACTGAATTTTGAAGTACTTCGGCTGTAACTTGTATTAGGACACATAAGGGAATCTGTAAACCAAAGAAAGAGAGAGGATAAGGAGACAGAGGGCAGACAACAGGGTAAGCAAGAGATTTTGATAAGCTGGGTGAGAATTTTTTTAAGAAATTATGTGGCTCCTCCCTTCTTTCCCCAAGACAAAAGAAGATCCCTTGAAGGAAACTTAAAATCATGGCTGATATTTTTCGACTTCATTATATCAAGGCTTCTGGTACAGGCATTTAACATAAATGTAAATAGCAATGTAACATAAAAATAAAATTTCCCCTGCTAACGTAAATGCAATTGAATTAGATTTTTTTTGCTTATTAATGATTAACTAAATGCATTCTCCTTTAAAAAAAAAAACTAACTTTGCTATCTCTAACAAGAACCTAAATTGCTACTTTGAAGTACAAATTCTGGCAAAGAAAGGGAAAAACATCTCCCGCCTCTACTTGATTACATTTCTCATCCTTTGATTTCACATAGGGTAAGATGTTACAAACAAGAGCAAAACCTGGAAGCCATGTGAGCATCTCAGTCACCTGCCAGAGAAAGGAGTATCCACCATTTATCTTGGAGCTGTTGAGATTATATTATCACCCCGCCTCTGAGAAAAGATCAGGAGCTGTGATTTAGGGGCAGAATTCCCTCATACTTTCCTCTCAAGAAAGGGGATTTTTTAAAACACTTTTAGTCACACTCTGTCCACAACTGCTTACAATTGTGAAACAGACTGCACCACTATCAAGTTAGCGACAGTGCAAAACCAATAGCACTTGAAAAACTCTTCAAACTAGACCCAAGATCCAGGCCATTGATTTCCTTCTGCAAGGGACAAGTTTTATAACTGTAAGCTTTTTAAAAAAATTATTTGAAGGACTATTTGTATATGTCATTGTTATTGGTGTAGTAAGGTAAATGAGACCTTAAATATTCTATGTGGGAGATGATCAGATAATAACCAGCAGACAATGGTATCAATAGGCAGCAGCATCAATACCTTCTCTCTTGAGAGAGAACTTGGAAAGGAAAGGTTGGGCATTTCTGCCTTATAGCTCTGCTTGTATAACTCCGTTATGTTAATTCAGCATGAGCAGAGCAGCACTAACCCAAGCAAGATTCTTTTCTTTCTTCTTCATCTTCTTTTTCTTTTCTTTTCTTTTCTTTTCTTTTCTTTTCTTTTCTTTCTTTCTTTCTTTCTTTCTTTCTTTCTTTCTTTCTTTCTTCTTTCTTTCTTTCTTTCTTTTTTTTAAGTAGGAAATCCTGCTGGGCTTTTGAGTTGTGATTAATAGTAGATCTCCAGACACAGGCAAGCTCGGCTGTTTGACAGCTTTCCCTTGGAAAACGCTGAAAAGTAATTGGCCGTCTCATTTTGTGAAGTTTGGATTTCAATTCAGCAATAATCGCTTCTGCACACATGCCTGCTCCTCTGACTCCCCCCACTAACTCCCTCCCGTGCCTCTTCATAGCATGCCTTCACAGTTCAAAAAAACCATCAAGGACATTTTGTAGTGAGATACCATTACACAGTGGGAGGCATTTTTGACTACTGTTAAAAATATTTGGATGACAATTTCACCATCACTAGTAAATTTCTTCTGTCCACTCTGTGCATTGTTGTATTATTAAGACACAGTATTTTTCCCCATAATATCTACCTACAGATGAACAATACATATAAAGCAGGAAGCTAAAATTAAAATAATTAGCAAATGTATGTCCTACAATTATCCATGACTTTTTAGCAAATCACTAAAAAGATTTACAGCCAAAACCTATGCTAGTTTATGCAGAAGCACACAGTTAATGACTAACAGTTACTTCCAAGTAAGTATGCATCAAATTATGTGCTTAAGTTTTTCAGACCTGGTCTTGGAAGTTTTTCACAAATACATGATTCATTTCCGATTCTGAAGATTCTGAAAAGATTAACACTTTCCCTATGAGTCACACAGCACATTAAACAATAAAACAGACTTTAAAAAAAATACTTTGTTTGACACAGATGACGAACCTATTAATAATAAATGTAACTCTTTAACAATGTTGTTCCTATTATTAGCTACAAAGACTTGGTGTTTCCATTAACATTCTCTTGAAAGGAAATCAGTGACTAATACTAAGGTTGCTGTTCCACTGAAGCAAACACACACACAAAAATAAAGTGAGCCTTTTACATATATCAGATGAGGATTTGCTGCCCATAAATATGAGAACATAATGTGCATAATATGCCTGAATTGGGGCAAGGGAGCATCTGACACATTTGCAACATGAATCTAGACATCAGTTGTGACCTGTTAGGCCACATGCATCCTCCCATTTGAGGCAGGATAAACTGTTACTTCCTTACTCAGGGCTGGAGTTGCCATACGTCTAACACTACAAAAAGCAAGTCTTCTACCTGAAACATATCAAAGGGCAGTTCTGTAAATACTGTAAATGGACTATCCAGCCAAATTCCAGTTTATGGTGCCAATTCTTTGTCAGCTGGGGCTGTGCTGGTGCCAGACCAGTGACTGGATGTTATAATGAGCTGGAAGGCTGAAGCTGAATCCCAATAAGATGTGGATAATTAGCTCCCAGGTTCAGAAAATGGGTAAGCAACTCAACCTGGATGGGGTTGCATGGTCCAAAATGTGCATATGTGCACATTTTTCCAATATTTTCTGTCCCTTTTTTGCACATCACATTCCAAATTCAGAAATCTGTAGATTTCTAACTGCAGATTCTGTATGGAGCTGTGTTCAGTACTGGGGATGGGGATAGAATAATCTTCTACATGTGAGCCTAATGAATTTCTCACCTTTCCCTACTGAGTGTAAGAAAAACACAAGATCCTCATAACACAAGTGCAACTTTGAGGGAAGGTATGTAGACAGTGTGCCGCAAAAAGTGTGCATTTATTGCACAACTGGATCTCTTTTTTAATGTATTAGTTCTGTGAAGGGAGAGTGCTTCCATTCATGAGAGGAGAGATATGCTCATGAAAGAGGTCCTTTCATTCACAGAATGAAAACTTTGGATCTAACCTGTTTTCTGAAACAAGATTGATGAAGGAAATAAAGGCAGCAAACAGGTCAGTGTGGGGAAATAAACACATTTTCTGAAGTCTGTATTTATGACATAAAGATGTGATTTCAATGACACTATGACATTATCATTTGTTGCATTTCTTTTGCAAACAATCACATGCTGATCATGTAAATGCAATCTTGTTTGGTCATATGCAAAAAGGACACCAGTAGAAGCAATACTGGACAACTTTGATCAGAGTGGACCACTTTGTCAGGGCTAAGAGCCAATTTTTGCCCCTTAGGGTTTTGCTGTGAGCATCACCCCTCTCCCCTAAAAAAAATTATTTACAGAGAAAGATGGAGAGAGAGAGAAAGAGAGAGAGAGCGCAAAGTAGGGCAATAGTACTCTTTCACTGTTGTCTTTTAGCAAGTGGTTTTCAGAGGCATGCTAACTAAGGCCATTTCTGCAATAGACAGTTATAGCGCTATGATTTCACTTTCAACATCCTATGGAATCCTGGGGTTTGCAGTTTAGGGAGGGGGCAGGCGGCCCCTCCCGAAACTACAAACCCCAGGATTCCATAGGATGTTGAAAGTGAAATCATAGCACTATAACAGTCTAGTGTGGAAATGGCCTAGGATTCTGGGGACAGAATATAGCCACCATGATCAGTAGTCATTGATGCATGCTTAGGAAATCACTAAAAATAATTCAGATGAGTTTCATTGACTTTAACTGTGGTTCAAAAAGAGCAATATATCATGCATACCTTTGATAGGAGAAGGAGAATTCTTCTGTAAACTTGGCATCAGCCCAAAGTGTGGAATTTTCCTGCGAGTTATCTCTTGAAATTATTTCTTCCTGATGTCTAATAGATTATTACAGCCAGCTAAACTACTCATCAGGCTTCTACTCAAAGCCATCTCTGTGAGGTTCCACAACGATTTACAAATTGGCAAGCTAAGTCAAGAAATACATTGCTTGAACTTGGCCAACTTTCACAGTTCCATTGTAATTTCAGACATATCTAAATTGTTTAAGGGGAAAAAATAAAATAAAATAAAAGAAGTGATACTTAAATACCAGCCAAGCTGAGTTCCCAGAATATTAGAGAACAATATTCATTTCTGTTTCAGATTAACTGTTTCTGGTGGCCAATAGCACAAGCCACAATAAACTATAATGAATATTCAATACATATCTGTGTTTGTCTGTATCAGTCTACAAAAGGGATCTTGTAGCATCTTTGAAACTGAGGCCCTTTCCGCACACTACCTTTGTCCCAGCAGTGTCTGATGATGATAGTGACAGCAGCTCTCCCAGGAGGGAAGCGCAATAGAGCACTCCCCTCCGCACTGGTTGCCTCTGGGATCCAGGAAGCGCGATGACCATACCTGTTCCTGCTACCGCACAGCTGGTCACTGTTCCAAGCTGCACTGGGGCAAGAAGCACAGCCATTGTGCTTCCAGGATCTCTGAAAGCAAGGTTAAGTGTGGGTGTGCAGTGGGAGACGATGCAATCGCTGGTCATTGACAGCGAAAACCTATCAATGATTTGCTGTGCATTCATGCCACCTGGGGATGGAAGAAGGACAGGACTAGGGTGATGTTATGTATGAGCATTGTCACTGTCCTGTCCTTCTCCCCTCCCCATGGCGGGTTGGATGCATCGAGCAGAAGAGGCCTGAGAGAAAGAGGTTTGTACCATAAAAAAACAACAACAGACAAAAATAGAAATAGCAGCAATGCACTGCTGAAAATGTCCATGCTAAAAATTCACTGATAAATTCCACCTTAAAATAAAAGTACTTATTTTAGTAAACTTCTACCTTCCCCTTTTAGTTCAAATTAAATGTATACATTTTGTCAGATATAACACAATCCATTTTCTGACAGTCATTTTTCTGTGAGCCTTGTACACTTTAATATACTTTTGCCATCTCAGATCAGGTTGTAATGCTTATTAACTGGTGCTTGTTTTTCAGATCATATTACCTCTTCAGTGTACCCTAAGATTCAAAAAAATCACAATAATGAAAATGACAACATGTGTTTAATAGCTGAAACAATTTCCTTCCTTCCAATTTCCTTTCCTATATACAGAATATATGAAAACCGTCCTGTATGGGCAAGACCAGTGAGAGCCAGTGGAGTGGAGTGGAGTGTTGGGTGTGGGACTGGGACTCTGGAGACCAGGATTCATGTCCCCACTCAGCCATGGAAACCCAGTGGGTGAACTTGAGCAAATCAGATTCTCACAGCCTCAGAGGAAGACAAAGGCAAACCCTCTCTGAACAAACCTTGCCAAGAAAACCCTTTTGCCTCGGGACACCATGAGTTTGAAATGACTTGAAGGCACACAACAACAAAACACTTAGAGCACAGATCTGCCATTAACTTATTTTCCCTTAAAGTTGTACAAACTGAGACTTTAAGGCTGCAATCCATATGCATACCTAGGAGGAAGTCCCATTGAATGTAGTGTCTCATGCAGATTGTAGATGCACAAAGGATTGTATATGCATTTTATTTGCGCTTTTTATGGTTTTAACATCTCTTTTGGTCTCTGCATAGAGGCTGGCAGCTGCAGCTGTACAATGGTAACATAAAGAAATATTGCACACTCATTTACAAAACTAGATTCCTACATGTACTATTGCTAATCTCTTTCTTACCACAGCTAGCTTTTAAACTTTGCGTTTTTCTTCCACAATGCTGTGTCACAGTATTATAAACCAACATTCCTCTAGGGTTCTGCATTTGTTAAGTTGTTGTTGCTGTTGTTAAATTTCTTAACCAATATTTGAAGATGACCTGTGTCAAAAGGAGTCACAACACAATAAACTACACCAGTAAAATATATTATTTCATCTATTCCATTTTTTACCAAGGAATTCCATTGCAAACACCATTCTCTTATTAGTCTGGAGGGCATTCAGCATCAATATTCTATTCCTTTCAAAAATGTCAGATTTGATAAACATATGACTGAATAGTCACTTAATCTTTGTGTTTTTGTGTCTCTGTGATTTTCGAGAAACCACCATGAAGCATCCAAAAGTAGTGCCCACTGAAAACTCAAGAAACTATCCACTCTCAAATCCCTGCAAGGCACTGACCAGCCAGCCACCACATGGCATCAGCCATGGCTGCCTTATACAGTAATCAAAAGATCCAACCTCATTGATTTCCCCTCTCCAAATAACCCAGCCTCTCCAAGCTGTTGCTTGTTTTCAAGCTTTTGTCTGGCATTCAATGAATTTTGCAAGCAGTACGTAATAGTGTTTCTCATGACAGATGAAGGTTTCTTAAGTGACTTTACCCAATTTCTTTGAATTGTTTTATAAGCCATCTGTTTTTAAATTGGGCCTATTTTTTCTTTCTCCCAAGCAGAAAAGAGACTACAAGGCTTTGTTTTTATGCAAATAATGGGTTCAGCAGCCTGTTGGTATTTGCATCTAAGAGCTGGCTTTACACTTTTATCTATTTTTCTGACAGGCCTGCATGGAAACTTTAGCTCATGTCATCCGGCCAAGCTTGAACACCCTTCTGTCAAAAGGAGCTGGAAAAGACAGAAATACTTCTTACAGTACAAAGTTGTAGGAAATGTGAAAGTTTTGTTCCTTCTGCTATTTAGCATTGAACTTTAATGCTTATAAAAAGCACACAGCTGATAAGCAGGGGCTGAAGCCAGCCAGGTGTAATGGTAGCAGGTGTTGCCTTTCCCCATACCATTTTAGCAAGATATAAAAAGCAACGTCTTTGGCATGTATCCTGCTGTTCAGGGATGGGGAAGCAGAGTGGCCAAAAATATTGCTAGGAAGGAGGAAATATATTGCCCAGAGGACAAGGATTCTCATAAATTTTGCAGTGCTAAAGTAGCATACCTCCCCACTGTCCAGATCTGGCAAGCACAGTCCCCATTAATCCTCCATCATCTCACTTGTTCAGTTGCCTTTAAAATCTTGACATTGCTTGGCTACACATGTCCTGTTTCTCATTTGTCAAGTGATAAAGGGAATGCAGTTACAGTGGGACCTTGGTATCTGCTAGGTTTTGGTTTCAAGAGCCACCATGGATACCAGAATTCATGGATGCTCACATCCCATTATGTACATCGGTGTAGTAAAATGTCATCCCTGATATAAAATGGTAAAATCAAAGTTTGCTTTATGGATTTCTATAAAATATTTTCAAGCTGTGTTTGGTTGAACCTGTGGATACAAAATCCACAGATATAGAGGGTCAACTGTATTGCATTTATTTTATTATTTAAATATACATTGCAATGCCTATGCTGCTGTTATCAATATAGGCTAATGTTGGAGGGCATGAAGTAGCTACACCTTTGAAATGTCTACTTTGTTTTCAACAGAAATAAAATATATCTACATAATGCAGATTGCATGCCTGCCCACCATTCACCAGACAAACCACCTGCTTACCTACTGCCTCCATGCTGTTGATGGGCATATTCAAGTCTCCTACTCACCTTTCTTCTATATTTTTTAAAACCTTAAAAGACTTTGACTGAACAACTCGTCAGATAGAGGAGTAGCAGGCCTCTGATAGAGGGATGTCCTCTATAAAGTGGGGCATATGGCTACTCTGGTGGGAATACAGCACAGGGCCTTCTCAGTGGCTGCTCCCAGGCTCTAGAACTCCCTGCCCAAAGAGGTTAGACTGGCACCCTCCCTTCAGGAAACAGCTAAACACATTCCTCTTCCAGCAGGCATTTTATATGTAATTTCTATCAGTGCTGATCACTTCAATTGTTATCTAATTGATATAATAATGATATATTAATTGATATATTAATGTTTGTTTTAACTTTTGTATATGACAGTTTTTAATTATGTTTCTTTTAATGGCTGTAAGCCACTTTGAGTCTCCTCAGGGAGAAAAGCAGGATAAAAAAAGATGATGATGATCCTCCTCCTCCTCCTCCTCCTCCTCCTCCTCCTCTATAGGGAAGCACTGGCAGTAGTTCCACAAACATGGTTTCAGCCATCAAAGTTCCTGACTCTTAGGCATGCTTTCAGCAGTTATGGGAGATTTAGTCTGAGGCCCTTTTTGCACCTTACCTCATTCCGGTGTCATCACAAGGGGATCACGCAAGAAACCTCTTGCAAGAGGCACTCACGTCCCCTCCGCTTCCCCTCTGCACCAGCTCCGTGCTGGGTGGAAGGAAACATGAGGGCTCTGCCCCTTCCTTCCACAGCACAGACGGGTACTTTCCCAGGCTGCACTGGGGGAGGAAGCACAATAGCCGCATGTCCAGAGCCTCCACACACAAGGTAAGTGCAGGTGGGACATGGGAGGGACTTGTGATCGTGCATCATTTTCGGCAATGGGCCAAAAATGATATAATGCACGATCATTGCCTAATAGCCTTGGGAGCGTCGCATGATTGCGAAGACATCATGTGGAACGGTCCTCGCAATTGCATGACGCTCCCGAGGCCATTTCACAACAGGACTGGCATGCAAAAAGGGCCTGAGAGTGCCTCCACCATTTTGTTTTGCCATCAGCAGACTTTTCCTTTTGTTTGAAATTCCAAAGACAGGAAAGGGTTGCAAATTTCACTGCAGAGGGCCAAAGACATTTTGGGAAACAACTAGCATATAAATCTTGAACAGCCAGACTTTGATCTGGGCCCATTCATATTATACTGTACAACTATAGCATTATAATTTCATGGTAACATCCTATGGAATCTCAGGAGCACCAGAGCTCTGCAGTGCCTCACAAAACTACAAATGCCAGGATTACAAATGATGCAGCTATGACAGTTAAAGTGGAATGACAGCATTATAACAAAGTAATTGAGATGGCTCAATAACAATAAAGGCAGAAATAGTATATCCATTTACCTGGAGTACGAACCATCAGATTCAGTGGCACTTATTACTGGGTGGATATTTATAGGAGAATGCTATAAATGTTGAGAAGTTGTACATTTTAGTATCATTCTTTTATATTTCCTTGCCATTTATTATGAGGAGATGCCAAGATGATTTTCACTAACATTTATATGCCACCATCTTGATGTGGCAGGGACAGTCCCAAATAATCCTCTGTGGTTCCACGTTTTTTCGGTTGCTTTTAAAAGGAACCTATTTCTTTCTCTTCCTCCCAATTTTCCCCTTTGTCTTCAGCTAATTTCAATTGCTGCAAACTGAGTTCCAAGTGCAACAGTAGTTTGCACTGAAATAATTCAGGAGGAGGGGAAGGGAGGGGGCAGAATCTTGCCTTTCCCTATAAACTTGAACAAAATGAAACCGGTGTGGCTTCTTTGAGCATTTCCTCATCAATACCTTTTGCTATCTTGCCCTCACTCTGATGTTCTCTGGCTACATGTGTCTCAGTTTTCATCTATGAAATTTTGGAAGGCATGCATTTTTTGTGCTTATTTTCTTATTTAAAAATGCCACATAATAGCTATATGCAGTTATTGCTATTATAAACCATACATATCAACAAAGCATTTTTAAATATTGATTATTTGAGTGAGGAAGTCAACAACATCCTGAAATCTCTCCCACTGTAATCACTGGAAACTTAAAAGGTTTTAATTTGGTTCTTTGCTTTCTTCTCTTTTGCCTTTTTTGTAATTATTAATGTAATATGTCATCATATTGTTATTTTACATCAGTTAGTACAAATATCTGACTTTTTACCACTTGTCCTAGATTAGAAAATTATATGTCTGGAGTGGCTATATTTACGTCTAAGGGACTTTATTTATTTATTTGTTTGTTTGTTTGTTTGTTTATTTGCATTCCAGCTTTTTCCTACCGTATGAACTCAAACTCCTTACAGGACTTTAGGGAGCCATGTGGTCATTATAATATCTGGCATACTTTCAGTATTTCACAATGGTCTATTAAATAAAGGGCTTGATTTCATGTCCCAGTGAAATCCAAAAATGTCACCTTTCATGTTGCAATTTCAGAAGGGCTACATCTCTGTGAAACTCCGTAATTGAATTGTGTTGTATTTTCCTTCTGTTTATGGCCAGGCAAGCTAGGTTCTGCAGTCACAAACTAGAGGTTTCTTTGCAGCAAGGTAAATGCATAGGCCCCTTTTGGATTCAGGAGTTAACAAGACCAACTCTGTTCTCACAGATGAACCTCTGGCCCTCCCTTCCCTTTCTCTGCTCACTTTCCTTCTCATCCATCCTTGAAATCCACTGTTACACCACTCCTCCCACACAGCTGCCAAGCCTTTGTCCATTTGCCGCTTACAAGCTAATGACTTTCATATGCCATGCTTTCATTTTCTGTCTACGGATACTTGACACCAGGCTAACTCTCTATAACAGCCCTACCCAAGCTGGTGCTGAGGTGCAGCCCAAGACATTTTGTTGACTGAGGCAAGGAACATGATGGCAAAGACCCCATATACAGAAGTGAACTGGACTGGTCTTTGAATTTCCTTCAGTGCTGGGGACACAACAGTGTCTTCTATGCTGCAGGACTGTGCACTAGTTTAAGTGGTACAGAACAGGCTGTGTCACATATACATCTCTGTCCTTCCACATAAAGTAGTGGCTAACTAACTCAGGAGGAATCGCCACCAGGAATGGCTGCTGCTTTAGCTGCCTTCAGCTTCTGCTCCCTGAAGCCACTGTCTTATTTTGCTGGTGGCAATCTCCTCTTCTGCTTCTCTTCAGATGTGTTGGAATATAACTCCCCTGTATGTCAGAATGCAACTCCCCCATTAGCCAACATGAAGAAAAAGCAGCACAGGTTACCACTCCCCTCTGCTTTGTCAAAGTTTGTCAAACTGGGGTAGGGACATGTCTTACGCACCTTGGTGGTTCTTTATAAACACACACAGTTATGGGCTTTCCTTGTCATTCATCCACAGCTGTAGTACATGAAGATGTATGTTAACTCAGAAACTGTTCTGAACATTAAAAGTTACTTTCTAGAAGTAATTCATTAAGTAAGTAATTAAAAACACTCCTCTCCCCTCCAATGATTTGTTATCACTAGAAGAACATCTTTGGCAATATATCATATTTTTCATTAAAACACACACACAAACAACTTGGAAATAATAAATGAGTAGCACAAAACTCTGGAAATTCTGCTCAAATTTTCTCTAAGAATAGCTCTAATTAATAGTTAAAAAGTGGAGGCATATCTAGGGTGGAGCAAGTAGGGCATGGACACCAATGCCAGTGGGGGTGCAAAAAAGCAGTGCTGGAAGTGGCACAAGAGGAGGAGGAGGAAGAGGAGGAAGTTGCCCTGGTGGTAGAAGTTCCATGCTTGCCCTAGGTGCTGTTTATGCTAGATACACCTCTGCTAAAAAGTAACTAGAAACTTATAATTACCCCCCACAAAAAGTAACATCGTTTCCTCTCATCACGTTAGTTTAGAAATGTAAGTTTCTTATTCCATTCCCCCACCCAGTAAAACCTATTACCAATAAGCTGTTATTGGCAACTATTATAAAGCCTTACTTCCAAGGCATGAGGTTGTAGCTAAGTATAATGGATAATAGACAATAGGTCTATCCTTTCTTAACAGAAGTGATGGAAAGGCTAAAATAGAAGTCCCCATCTGGCCACACCAACTGCTCCCAAAGCCAAAAGAATCCACAGTTCAAACATCTGCAAGATGGAAAAGTTAGTGTAAAGATTTCCATAATTATCATTTCCAGTTTCAAAATTGTAGATTATATATAGCAGAGTGGTCATTTCTGACTCTCTTTTTAACTATATCTTGCCTTGTTTAGAACGGTGGGGAGGGGGACTGTGGCAGAGACAGAGGAACAAAGACTTGTGATTCAATACAGACTAGCCACGCATATTAGAGTGAAGGAACAGAGGAGAAAGATAAGTGAAGAAAGGGAAAAGTCTTAAGGCCAGATGGAATCTGTGTAGCTTATTGGTATTTCTCCATCTGTAATTTCCATGATTCGATGGAAAACAGAAAAATCATGAGTGTATAGAGCCAAGCATTAACAGATGTAATGTTAAAATTAGGGAAATTGGGAACACAAAGTGAGTTTAGACAGAGTTGCTTAACACAGAGGATATTCAACATGTGGAGTAAGTTACTAAGAGGAAATACTGCAATAAAGAGCATCCGTGAGCTCAGAAGAGAGAATATTGTGCATTTCTAATCTAAGAGCGGATCAGGGAGACACCACCAAAAACATTAATGAAAACCAAATACCAAAAAGTGAAGAGTAATGCTTCCAAGATCTTACATTTTTCCTGGAGGTTCCCAATGATTCACATACTCCATCTGAAGAAAGAAGAACACCTCTGTTCATAGCTGTAAATCATTCCTAGTTCCTGCTGCTACTGTTATCTCATATGTATTCTCTAAGAAAAGGAGTACAGAACACCAAATAATGATGGGCTGGAATTCCCATCAGCCCTAGCCAGCACAGCCAGCAATGAATGGTGATGGCAGCTGCAGTCCAACACCATCTGGAGGCCACACATTCCTCATTCCTGTCTTAGAATATGAACCCCAAGACTGCAGTTATTAGTCTACAGAAGCCCCAATGAAATCAGTAGGATTTCTTTGATTGCACAACAGTACCCAAGGATTGCAGACACTGTAAAAAAAAATCCCAAATAATCAGATCTGTATAAGGAACAGGTAATATTCTGGGCTTTACCTTACGTTCAATACTTTTCTGATGATCAGATCCCATGATTTGTGTAATTTCTGCATTATTTATGCAAAATAGGCAAAAGAGTTGAAAGAACACCTTAGATAAATAGGGGCTGTTGGTTTGATGATCAGCAGAACACCTAGCACCCATCCTACCTTAATTACATTTGTTATCCCATTGTTTCCAGGTTAGTTTAGAATGTTGCTATTAACATTTAAAGTTCTATGTGGCCTAAACTCCTTCATTATCTTATCTGACTTTAGTCATAGGAATCCACCTGAGTCTTAAGATCACCATCACAAGTCCTGCTTTCCTGCCTATTTCGTTGTAAGATTCCAGAAACAGCTTTTCAGTGGTGGCACCACAGCTGTGAACTTTTTTCCTGGAGATGTTACCCTGTATGTTGGGGGTCCTGGGAGGGGTGCCCAAATAACCACATAAAAACACAAATTGGGGGAATTTAGCTTGAGCACTCTCTTAGCTAAACGAGAGGCAGGGTAACGTTAGCAAGGATCTTTAACCCTATGTCTATGGCTTCAGGTCAGAGAGCAGGCAAGCATGATTAAAAGTAACAAAAATATCAGTTTTATTGAAAGATAAAGGGCAAATAAAACAACACGCACACTAGCTAACTGGGAAACAGAAAGGGAGAGCTTAGGGAATAGGTAATACGACACCTCGCCTCATAGTCCTGGAAAGAAGCGGGGTTCCCGGGGAAGAAAGCTCAGCGGGGCTCGCTGAGGTGAGTTTCCTTAGACGATCAGCAGCAAGGCAGGATGGAAGTCCAAAGTAGTCTGAGGAGGTCCCAAAAGTGGGGACCTTTTATAGGATGGAGTTTACCTACAGGCTATGTTATGCTCGGTGAGAACAAAGGAAATTTGGAGTTGGACAAAGGAGTTGGAAAAGGTCAAGTTTAGCATGATTGGTTTAGCTCTTAAGACAATAGTGTGGCCAGTTTGTTAATGGCCCGATATAAAGGAATGGCTTGACTCTCGACTGCGTGGCTCTGTGCAAATCCGAGCCAAGCAGAGCTGGTTTGCAGGGAGGTTTTTCCCTAAAGCGACAGAGAGGCTTAAAGTGCTTGCCTGAATGGGGTCTTAGAATGTACAACCATTAACGGCGGTGCCCGTACGTGGTTGTCCAGGAGGCCTCTGCAAACACGTGGAGTGGGGTGGCAGAGAAGGGTCAAGCAAGGCCAAATTATTTGATATCAAAAGGATATCTAGTGCTCTCCCCGACATATCATAACCGTGATAACAGATATACCTGAAATGTTTTAATTCTCCTTGCATTTCTAAACAGCTATTAACAAATTTATCTATCCCAGAAGACAGTTCATAATTGATATCTACCTTTTGTGTGTTTATTTGTTTAGTGGTGTTAATACAGCTGTTTTATACTTGACCTTTTAATTTTTTAACTTGATCATAGTATTTTATCTTTTCTTGTTAGCCCATGGAAAATTCATATGATGTGAATTATAAATAACAAACATATTAATTAAGCACCTTCTCATGCCTTGTCCCAACATGAGGAAAAGAGGTATGAACCATATTTAATAAGAAAATATCCAGATCAACTCTGAGAATACATTCTATAAGCCTTTCTTAAAAAAAAAAAAAAAAAAAAGCTTGGCATGTGAATGGTTCCTTGGAGAGAGCACATGTTTTGCATGAACAGTTGCCAGATGCAATTCCCAGCAGGTAGGTCTGGGAAAAAACCTGTCTACAGCCCTGGAAGAATGCTTCTAGTCTGTGTAGACCAGCATTCTCCAGCCTTTAGGCTGAAGCTGGAGCCTTCCCAGTGTGCTGAAATACAAATCCCATCAGTGCAAATCAGAATGGCCTTTGGCAATAATGGAAACTTCAGTCCAACATAGATGTAGGGCATTAGATTGGGACAGGCTAGTGTCAAGCTAGATCAGTGTTCTGACCCAAGAAAATTCCTATGTTCCTATTCCAGAATGCTCTCTGTTGATCTTAAGCATTCCAAAAGAAAATAGAAAAAGGGCATGCCCTGTATGGTGGAGAGAGTGTTACAGGTTACATTATCTTGGTCGAAGCCAGAAACTCTCCAATTTGTGTTCAACAAACAGTACCCTGTAGAAAACAGAGTACATGTTAAATGTTTCTCAGTGTAGCTCCTCCCAATGATATTTTAATGTCATTTGTGAAAACACCCTGAGAGTCATCCATGCTCTGGTCTCATCTGCCATTTGCACTGTCCTGTTTGTCTTGTGTTGTAGGGAACCAAAATACTTTCTTCTCTCAGATAATGAGAATATATTTCATGCCCTGTCTGTTTTTACAAATGATCCTGCCTTTCTTTTTCCACTTTTAGGAACATAACCAACCAAGTCAAAACTTGTCTCAGTTAAAACACTGGAACTGAACTTTAGAATGTGCTGCACTCCCAATTCTTTGCAGGGGTGTGACCTTGTCTTCAAAAATCCCAAAAGGCAATTTCAATTAAAGTTCAGTCTGGTTCCAAGAGGAAAATTAATGGTGTAATGGGAATGTATCAGTTTAAATAGCACAGGCTCGTGTACAATCACAACATAATAGCAGCTTTAGTCAATGATGGCAGCAGTTCAGCCAATGCCATTATTTCTGTACTTTACAGAGGTACATTCCAGATGAGTAAAACAAGCATGGAATACTGTGCCAGAAGCTACTGTTTTAGCCTTCCCAAGTAGAGCTCATAATCTGATTTGTAAATTACTAGGGGCTGGACTAGATTAATTTACTGAACATAACACTAAAACACCTACCAAGGCAATCTTTCTCTTCTCCATATTAATTAGTAATCATACTTCTGTGCCTACATCTTGGGCCATTTCCACACTACACTGGTGTAGTGCTTTTATTCCACTTTCCACATCCTTGGAATTCTGGGGTTTGTAGTTTACTGAGGCCAAAGAGCTCTCTGGCTGAGAATTCTAAATGCCCCTCCCTAAACTGCAAACCCCAGGATTCCATAGGATGTTGAAAGTGAAATAACAGCACTATAACAGTGAAGCATGGAAATGGCCTTAGCTCAGAGATGGAAGTACAAAAGGTCTAGAGCAATAGGTCTACATACTAACTGAATTACATATGTCTATAAGTGTAGCGGGCATAATTATCAGGCTCATTGAGGTATTCTGAGAGTTGTAGGCCAAGCTCCTCACGTTCTGCTTTTGAGACTTCTGCATCATGATAAGCATGAAAATAAATTGTCCTGTCAGGGCCCTGACATTTATCATTAGACCTTCAGGACTTCCAATCCTCTGTTTGGATTTCAGATCTCATTCAAAGTCTAGTCCTAGTATAAATATGGTAGAACTCTCAGTCATTATTATGTGCTTTCAAGCTGACATCAACATATGACAACCCTATCATAGGGTCTTCTTGGCAAGATTTGTTCAGAGGACATTTGCCATTGCCTTCCTCTTACACGGAGAGAGTATGACTTGCCCAAGGTCACTCTGTGGGTTTCTACGGCTGAAGCAAGTATTTAGACTTTGAGATGTTAGGCCCTTTCCGCACTGAGGCTTCTAGCGCAAGCGGGGGAGGCCGGCAAGCGCAGGAAGGCTCGTCCGGGAGGCTGCCGCTTCCCCCTCCTTCCTTCTGCAGGCGAAGGAACCAGCAGGGAAGCGGCACCGAAGGAGGCTTGCCGCGCAAGCCGCCCTCCCCCGTGCGAAGTGGGAGACCTCGCGCCGGATTCCCACCCCACGCACGCGCGCGAAGCGGGCGGCGTCGTGCCGGATTCCTCCCCCCGCGTGCGCCGGTTTCCTCCCCCCTGCGCACGCCGGATTCCTCCCCCCGCGCGCACCGGATTCCTCCCCCCGCGCACGCCGGATTCCTCCCCCCGCGCGCGCCGGATTCCTCCCCCCCGCGCGCGCGAAGCGGGCGTCGCATCCCCCCGCGCACGCGCGCGAAGCGGGCGGCGCATCCGTCACGCTACCTCCCCACCCTGCTCCTTCCTTCCGCAGGGGCGGAGGGAAGGAAGCGCGACCCGGCCGGCTCCCGGAGGCTCCGCACGAAAGGTAAGTGCGGGTGGGCTCCGGGAGCGTTGCGCGAGCGCGGGGTGATTTTCGCTTGTACGTGAAAATCAAAAAACCCGCGCACGCGCCGCTTCAGCCCCGTGAGCCGGGCGGAAGTGGGAGTGCGTCGTGCGGAGCGACGCTCCCCCTCCCGCGAGGCTCGCGGGGCTATCGCGCGCACAACGGCCCGTGCGAAAAGGGCCTTAGTCCAACACTCAAATCATCACCACCACAATGGCTCAGAATTCTCAGATTCAAGTAAAAAGCCAATAACTAAAACCACACAGAAAAAGATGTTGCACATCTTTGAATTTATTATGCATTTTCAAACAAGAAAGAGAAAAGATTTTATTCATAGTGATAAATCTTTATACTACTATATGATCCCAAAAAAAATCAGGAAATGCAACATCACATAGAATTATGACAGTGCTGTTGGCTCTTCTAACAAATAGGAACATGCCAGTCAGAAAGACATATTATTGTAGAAGGAAAACAACCCAACCAAGTTAAGATTCTTAAATTCATTTGTATATGGATTAAGTCCTACTGAACTCAGTAAGAATTATTTCTGATTAAACAAAATTATTGTTATTCATCAGCATTTGCCATGTTTTCTTTGTTTTAACCCTGTTTTTGGCACTAACCCTGTTCCTCATTATTTGGAATACTGAGTTTCTAATGTTATTGGTCTGAGAGTTTTTTTAATGCAGGAAACAGCAGGACACAAAGATGTTGCCACCTCATACATTAACACCTTCATACCCTCCAACTGTCCCAATGGCACACTCCAATCTTATTTGGCCACAAGTGTCCCTGTTTTCAGCTGTGAAATGTTTGAAGATATGAATCTTTTGGAACACAAGCAACATCTAACTTTAAAGTGCCATCATGCTTTATCTAAAATAGCACTGGAAGTACCCTGGCCATTGAGAAGGATACATAGGCAAACCCCAACTGCTCCTCCTAACCTATGTCCAAACTGTTAGCATGGCTTGCAGGCAGTGAGACCTTCAAGGCTTGCCTCTTAAAGAGGCAATACACAACTATCATCTTATAATATTTGACTTTCTATATCTAGCTTTGTATAACAGATTCATCAGATTTCATTAAGAAACAAATTTTTAACACTACAGTCTGAACTTTGTTTGCAGACTACTACTTCTAACCTATATCTGCAATCACGTACTCTCCTCAGCTACCACCAATACACTGGCAAATTGAAATATGCCATAATATAATATTCTATCCTAAATATGTACAACCTAATGTAACCTATATGTGTTATTGGCTTGGCCCGCTGAGTGGGGAATCCTTAATAGATTGTACTTGCTAGGGTCTGTCCAGTCACTCATACTGAGAAATATTAAGTCCTGAGCTGCATCTGCTATATGTTTCAGAGCTTTGTATATCTCTTTTAAAATTAGCATCAAAATCTATGTCATTTAAAATATTTCTATCCACAGCAATGTTATTCATATGAATAGTGAGCAAGATGACAAAATTCTTATCCGGTGGTCCTCAACCTTTGGTCCTCCAGCTGTTTTGGATTAATTGCATGGCCAATTGTCAGGACTTCTGAGACTAGGGCCCTTTGTGCTTGATGCACCCAACCTGTCATGAGGATGGGAAAGGACGGGACCAGGACAACACATACGCATGTCATTCTGGTCCTGTTCTTCTCCCATCCCCAGGTGGCATGATTGCACTACAAATCATTGATGGGTTTTCCACATCAATGACTAGTGATCGCACTGCCCGTCCACCATGTGCCTACACTTACCTTATCTGCAGAGGCCCTGGAAGTGCAATGTCTGCACTTCCTGCCCCAGTGCAGCCTAGGATAGAACCCTACTGTTCTGTGGCAGAAAGAGGTGTGGCCATTACACTTCCTGGATCCTGGAGGCAGCTAGCGTAGAGGGGGGTGCTCCATCACACTCCTCTCTCAGGAGAGCTGCTGCTGCCATCACCAGATACCACCAAAACAAAGGGAGGATGTGGAAAGGGCCTTGAAGTTTAAAATACCTGCATAATCAAAGATTGGGAACCATTGCTCTAATCAACAAAGCTGAAACCTGATGGAATTTTTAAAGCTCTGACTCAGCATTCTTCCTTTTCTTCCTGATCCCTAAAAGGGTATCACTCTCCTTAGGAGATAGCACTCCTGAAATTAAAGCTGTTAGAGATACACCCACTAATGGCATTGCTAAATCCTTCCTTGCTTTCCATGACAGTGTGCATACTTTTTAATAAATCAATCTTAGCCACTTTACTGTGCAAAATAGACCCCCATTCTTTCCAGAAAAGATCCTGAAGCACATTGAGGGGGGAAAAAACACTTATTACTATGTCTTTTTTTTTCTTTCCAATAATTGTTGTACTTCAGCCATCACCATCCTGAATCTTGCTGTTCTCCTGGCCCTTCTCTTGGTCAGTATCAGAAATATGTAAGATTAAGATTCTAATAACTTTGGACAGAAGAGGGAAAAAGTCAAACATACTAATAGATTAGACAATTAATAGAACAGGTATGTATGTATGTAAACAGTTATACTGTTGAGAGGATAGAATCCGTGTATAATAAGCCACAGAAAGATGCAGATTGGGACAATGGCCATAGAACTTCAAAGAGTAATATAAGATGATCAGATCAGTCAAAAGGCCATTCTGTTAGTCTTGAGGTGTGAAATCAATAAATTCTGCTTACCCATTTTTCCCTGAAGTGGGAAAAATTTCTGATGAGAATTCTTGCTATTACATGTCTTAAATGAACATGTGGTGCTACAAGAAGCCCATACAGCTGCTTAAATACCTGTGGCATTAGCTTTGTACTCCATAAGCACATACAAAAAAGTGCATCCAAAGAAGCATATTGAAATCCATGAAAGCTCATGCCAAAATCAGAGTTGCTGCTAGATTCCTTCACCTCTTCCTCTTTATACTGATACAAACTAACACTGTTAATATCTATGAAAACTTCAGAAAGATTGTCATAGTGCTTGCAATGCTAATTTATAAAACAGTTCCGCAGAACTCAAGATAAAGAGTACACTAAGACAAGACATTTTAGAAATAATCTGTGTGCTTGTATGTGCTGCATCCATTATTGGAGTTTCCACATATGGTGTTTTCTAGGGCCATGCTTCACAGAATAGACATAGATATACAAGTCACTTTTCACTTGTATCTCCTCACAGTATTAGATATACACTGTTAGTGGCAGACGATGATCAGAATCGGAGCAATACATGCTATAAAGACCTTTTTTTAAAAAAAAAATGGTTACTACAGTAAGTAGCACTGCAGTGAATTATGTTTCAACAGTTTCTCTCTGAAAGTGGGAACGTTTAACCTGGCCATCGATCTCATGGTGTCAGACAAAACATCTACAGTGAACAAAATGATGGGTTCTTTTAACAGTCAGTGAAATAAAAACCCACTCTTGTGAATGTTGACTTGGACTGTTCACTACATACAATCTGTCCTTTTATAGTGCTTACCTTTACTAAGCTTTATAACATTTTGTTTCCCAAAGGAATACAGATTAATGACTGCAATCAACATAAAAAACAATGGTGGAGTTTTCCATGTTTGCCCCAAATATATTCCACCTTATCTATAGCAAATATATGCTTCAAACCTCCTGATTTCAGGAACACTAACTGGACCATAATGTTAGGGCTGTCAATCATAATTATTTCCAGCAATGATCACACACAATACTTATACCTGTAATCTTTCCCTCTGTCCTCTGTGAACTAAAATCCCCCCAACATTGTTCTGTGCCTATAATGTTACTCATGGTTCAGAAATCATGCAGGATTATGTAGGAGGAAAAGCGTAAGCAGGGTTAACATTTCACATTGGAGAAATGAATGCATATGCACAATAGATCTGGATCTGAATTCAAAGTACTGTCCAGAAAAGACAATGGTATATTGCTTATTAGTTGCTTGACTACTAAAAAAAAAAAATCATCTGCAGAAACTCCCCTGAGTCCACTAGTTCCTATTTCATGTTAAAATGAGTTGATAACATTGTAAAGGGCAATATATACATCATTGCTCTAGTGTGGAGGCAGAGGCTACACTGGACTACGCTGGGGTAAAGACTTATGGGCTCCAGCCAGTCAGGGCCAGTAAAGCTTACATGCCCTGCCTTACAGTCCATACCCTCCAACTGTTCCAATGTGCCAGGGACAGTCCCAATTAATCCCCTGACATCCCACTTTTCAAAATGCTTTTAAAATGCCTCAATCCTCTCTCCTTCTCCCATTTTCTTTCTTTGTCCTTGATTTACTTCTGTTGCTACAAACTGAGGCCATTTCTGCACTACACTGTTATAGAGCTATTATTCCACTTTCTTTTTCCCCCTTTTTCCCCTTTTTTTTATATATATATAATTTTATTCAAATTTCAGCAAATAACACAAACAGTAATTTCTGCAATGTTACATGTAATGTTTTTCCTTCTTCCTTTCCTTTCTGGATTACAGTTATTGATATTCCCTCTATTTGTTATATCACGTATCGCAATAAAATGTTAATAATCTATAATTTGTTAGTTCCTGCTATATATCTCTACTTTACTTGCTACATGATATTTCATTAACTGTTAACTGTATAATAATCGTTATCATGAAAGATGTAATGCCCTCCGTCTACCCACAACCCAAATCTGTAACAATCTTCCACTCTTTGTTTATGTCCCCATCTTATTTCCCTTTCAATCTTTGTGTAAGTATGTCCGCATTTCTATTTTCCATAAAAGCTGTCCACCACTGTTCCGTTGTAGGTGTAGTTTCATTTTTCCAAAATTGTGCATATTCAGTACGAGCCGTCGTCACCATATACAATATAATTCTCCAATGTCTCTTAGCTGGTGTTGCATCTAGAGTATGTGTCATGTTTAACAAGTAAAATTCAGGTGTCATCCCAAATTGAATCTTCAAAATTGAACTTATTTTCTTATGTATTTCTTTCCAGTATTTTTGTGTTGTAGGACATGGCCACCACATATGAAATAATGTGCCACAGTTCTCTTGACATTTCCAGCATTGACTTGTACCTGTCTTATAAATTGTCTTTAATTTTTCTGGTGTCATGTACCATCTATGAAATAGTTTGTAATAGTTTTCTTTTAAATTTTGGGCAGCAGTAAATTTCTGTGTACGTTGCCAGCTCTGTTCCCACAATTCTAACTGTATCGAGTGTCCAATGTTTTGTGCCCATTGTATCATTGCAACTCTAACTGTCTCTCCATCACATTCTTGTTGTAAAATTTCTTTGTACAAATGTGGTGGATTTTCTCTTGACATTCTCAGTAAATGAATTTGTTCCTTTTGTTGTATTCCATAGGTTTGTACATCCATCTGAAATCTTTCCTTTAACTGTCTGTAGGGAAACCAGCTTAATTTTATTCCTTCAGTTTTCAATTTCTCTCTTGATTTCATCTTCACACCGGAGTCATCTGTTATGTCTAATAAGTCTTCATATCGTAACCATTCATCTGTATCTTTCCATCTCCCAAAAAATGCTTCTTGGGGGGAGACCAAATTAGGTAACTGCCTTAAATTCTTCTTCTTGTAATCATTCCATATTCTAAATAGCGATTTCCTTATAAAATGATGCATAAAATCTTTGTCTACTGCTGTTTTTCCATAAAACATATAGGCGTGCCATCCCATTCTTAAGTCTGCTCCCTCTAATGCCAGCATCCTCGAGTTTTGAAGATTAAGCCAATCTTTTAGCCATGTGAATGCCGCAGCCTTATAATATGTTTGTAGGTCCGGCAAGCCTAGACCACCTCTTGCTGTTGTGTCCATCATGGTTCTCCATTTAATTCTTGGTTTCCTCCCCTGCCATATGAACTTAGTTGTATCTCTTTTCCATTGAACAAAAGGTTTAATGCTTGTTATGATAGACGGATTTTGAAAAAGATAGTTCATTTTTGGCAAAACATTCATTTTTATCACTGATATCCGTCCCAGCAAAGATATCTTTAATTGAGTCCATTGTTCCAAATCTTGAGTTATCTCCTTCCATTTTTTATCATAGTTGTTATGGTACAATTCATTATTTCTTTGTGCAATCCAAACTCCTAAATACTTAGCTTTCTGTCCTTTATTGAATCCTGTAATTTGTTTGAATTCAGCTTCTTCCTTCTCCCTCATGTTTTTTTGATATATATACTGTTTTTTCCTTGTTAATTTTAAAACCGGAGTAATCTCCATATTCTTGAATAATATCCATCAATCTTTGAGCGCTCGTGAGGGGATCATCCAGAAAAAGTACCAAATCATCGGCAAAAGCTTTGAGTTTATATTGAAATTTCTTTATCCAGATTATTCCACTTTCAGCATCCTATGGAATCCTGGGGTTTGCAGTTTAAGGAGTGGCCTTTAGAATTCTCAGCCAAAGAGCTCTTTGGCCTCAGTAAACTACAAACCCCAGAATTCCACAGGATGTTGAAACTGGAATAATAGCACCATAACAGTGTAGTGCAGAAATGGCCTCGATTTCAAGGTGCAAAAGTAACCTGTATTCAATTTACTCAGCAGGGAAGAGATGAGAGAAGGAGGCAGATTTGTATCCTTCTCAGTAAGCTCAGGCAAAAACAAACTGCCGCAGCCTCTCCTAGCTTGTGTGGTCTTCCTCATTAACGCCTTTTGCCACCTTGACCACACTCTGATGTTGCTTGACCATGTATGTCCCAGTTTTCATCTGTGAAATTGTGGAAGGCATGCAGTTCTTTTCAAGGAAGGATGAACAGAGAAAGATTATCATGAAGTGGCAGCACACGTGCACTGCTGAAAAACGAGGAGATAGATATCCCACGGAGCCCAGTTGTTGTTTAGAATGCCTGCTGGAGTCAAGATGCTCAGGAAAGTACACTGAATGACCAAGAAAATTGGCTGTGGGAAGCATCAGCAATTTCCACAATTCCCCTTCCCAGAGTTGCTACACTCCAGCAGGCATTCAAAACTGGACACAACTACTCTCTAGATAGCATGCAAGCTGAGCCACTAGAGGACCTACTGCCACTGACTTCTTCCCCTCCTGCCATTGCTGCCCCTGTATGTGCCCCAAAAACCTCCAGGGTAGATAGCACAGATAGCACAGAGAGATCCAGGGACCAGACAGGAAGGGGAAGTCCCATTGAACATATCCACTCACATGAAGTAGGATGGAGTCTTGCTGGAGCAGATACCAAAGCTGCAGTTTCACTGCCTGTATGATCCACCCTTCAGTTAGGTTGGTGGCATAAATACAATGGTTGTAGATGTCTTCTGGAAGCATGAGGGAATGCTGTCCCTTCCCATTTTCAGTTTAAAAGGCGTCTACACTGACAAGGAAAGCTGATTTACCTAACCACAGAACAGAACCATAAGACAAAAAAGAAGTAATAATTTCAGTGCTGGAACACATAAGGTTGGCAACAGGGCTATAAATTTCTGATCACATAAGATTTTCCTTCCTCTCATTTTATGATATGAATGAAAAGAAGAACAGCATTTCTTAGGAGCAATATAAGTTGCATCCAAAAACATCTTTCTTGAACAACTTTTTAATTTATATTAATGTATGTATGTGTAGGTGCATGTGTGTGGGTGCCCCATGCAGCACAAATCTACACACACACACACACACACATGCAAGAATTACAGAAGTATAAGTCAACTCTTATGTGTTTGAATCTTTGCTTTTCTCCCCAGCCCATCGCTGGAACTGAAATTCTACTACCTTAGTAACCACGGAAGCAATAGGCTTGCCAAATAACATTTATTGGGAATCTCCTTTGGAGCATTTTACAACAATGCCACCTTCCTTGGAATCAATTTCTTATCTTCATGAAAGAATAAAACAATTACCAGAACCAAGTTCGGCACGTTCAAAGAAAGCCATGAAGAACGTTTATGGGAAATCATTTTTATAATAGTACATATGCATTTAATGACAGAGATCTCAGACCAAAGTTCTGTACTGCAGCAGTATCTTTACTGTGGGTGGTTCCTAAATTGCATGTTGTTGCAGAACAATCAGTTATATACCAGGTGATGTTCAAGCTTATGAAAATGTTTTATTTTGCAGGGTTGGGCTCCTCTGATTTCTGGAAAGGGGGTGAAAGTTTTCCACTGTGGCTTTTACATGTCATAAAACAGGAGTGAGAAATAAGTGACCCTTCAGATGCTTGTTGGATTGCAACTCCCTTCACCCTGAAGCAGCACAGCCAATGGTAAAGGATGATGGGACTCATAGTTGAAAAAAATCTGAAAGACAATGCATCCCCTAGACCTTTCCGAAAAGGTACTCCAAATTGAACAGTAATTAAGCACCACATTAATGTAATTATATAATCAATTATTTCAAGTTCTGTTTAATTTGGAACTTCTTTTAATTAAATTAATTAGACATTGCATCAAAGTTGGTGCTATCTTTAGAAAGAACGAGGCACCACCTTAGGAAACAAATTTTGGTTGTCATGAAAGATCATTAAGTTGTTTAATTTGCTACTGTTGTGTTTTTGCTGACATTCTTGTGATGCAACTGTAATATATATAGAAGCCATGACTTAATTTCCTTATGCTACCACAATAGTTTGCTCTGGCACATCCTTTGCTGTTACAAACAACATAGTATAGGCCTCTGTGAGAACACTGAATTATAATAGCATGTATACAACCCAGTCAAGAAAACCCAAACAAATTCTGAGATATATATATATAATGAATGAATGTAATTTCCCTCTATATGAATGCATATCTTCTTTCTAGCCTGCTCTAATATGAACAGCGATGTACAGTTTTTTTAAAGAACAAAAAGCTGAACTTAACAGTACAATCCTTTCAGCATTGAATAGATTAGTGTCTCCAGTCTGTCAGTTCTGCATAGTTTACACTGTAGGTTCTTTCTGTCCCATTTTGTTTGATTCTTTTTTGGCAAAATGATTAGTTCTATTTAATACACATTTTGTATTCATTCCCTCTAAAGCACCCATTTTGCAAATATTGTTTCCTAAAATATCAATTTAAAATATTATTTTGCTGTAAAATTATCTACTTTGTGTCCATTTTTTTTAACCAAAGAACTGCAGCATGAAATCCTCAGAACTATGTTCTGTCGTGTGTGTTACTCCAGAAGTGTGAAGAGATAGGTTGGTTCCCACCCACCCCCAAAAAATGTGCACCCAAGATATTTCTCTGGTATCCCTAATTCTTATGCAGTCTTTGGCCCTTTCTGCACCCTACTTTGACTCTGCCAGGAGGGAAGCACAACAGGAGCACTCCTCTCCACACTGCCTATCTCCGGCCATTTCCGCACTACACTCTTATAACATGATTATTGCACTTTCAACATCCTATGGAATCCTGGGGTTTGCAGTTTCAGAAGGGGCTGGCTGGCCTCTTCCGAAACTGCAAACCCCAGGATTCCATAGGATGTTGAAAGTGCAATAATCGTGCTATAAGAGTGTAGTGTGGAAATGGCCAGTGAAGAAAGAGCCATGGCCATGCCTCTTCCTTCCACAGTGCAACCAGGTACTTTCCCATGCTGCACTGGGGTAGGAAGCACAGCCATTGAACTTCCTGGTCTTCTGCAGGCAGGTAAGTCTACAATGATGGCATGATCACAGGTCACTGACAGGAAATGGGATGGGAGAAGGACTACAACAACATCATGCAGAAGCATCATCATAGCCATGTCCTCTTGCCCCCATGGTAGGTTGAGAGAGTGATGCAGAAAGAGTCTTTAAGTCACTTTGAGCTTAGTGAGAAATATTCTCAGGAAAGCAAGACTGACTCAAGCTATTTTGCAGGTATCCCTGAGGTGACTGTCTTGTTTTACATAATAGTAGGGCTGGTACTGCAGTTTAGGGTGTACAGGACTGCAACTTTGTAGAATAATCAATGGTGAAAGAGCCCAAAAGATGGAAGGATCCAGTATCAGTACCTCTGATATATCTATTGCCAACAGAGTAGAAGTGCAGAGGGAGCTATGCTCCCCTTCCTCTCTCCATAGAGAATTATTCAAGATTTTTAGCCTAAGTATTCTCTTTCATGACAAAGAATGGGGAAAATTAATTTACACCAGCCCTGGCACTGGTATCATAGTTCCTATATGTTGGGAGAGTGGTTGTACTCTGAGAGCCCTGAGGATCCAATGCTTTTCCCCAACTCCATCATCACACCACCACCATCTTCCCACAAGTTCTGACCTCATGAAAGGAGCTGCCAGTGCAACATCCATAGTTCTGTAAGGACCAAGGAGGAAGACCCCAAGATCAGATGTCCCTTTTCAAGATTTGAGTTCCTTGTAAGACCTGAGAAGGAGACATTGCAGTCACTGGATTGCTCTTTTAGTCAGATTATCACAATGATGAGCTGCAGAAACCAATTCCTGAAGATGAATTCCATTCCTAAAAGACTGGGTAGGGAAAATGTAGCCTCCAAAGCCCCCCGCCCCACCTTTTCACCTGAAAACTGTGGTGAAATAAACTATGTATAAGTGTGGCAGATTGCTCTCTTTCACCTCCCAGACTCTCACCTCTCCACCTTCTAAAACCTGGTTTGGGGCAGAAAACTGGCCTACAGTGGCAACCAGAGCACCAGGAAGTACTGGTGGGGCCAAAAACGTGATATGGGGTGAAAATTACCAGCAAAAAAAGGGAGAGTAGGCTCCAAGTGCTTCTAAATGGTCCAGTGTGTTTCAGCCCAGTGCATTTCAGACTGTCTGTAAGTTAATTGACCTTCTTCAGGGGCATAAATGCAAACTACAACAGAAATTTCTGGAGTTGCTGTTGCATTCTGTTTATGAACCAGACTGGCATGCAATAAAGAAGAGTACTGAAACGTGTTGAGCTTTTTAAAAGAATAAACTTGGACCGTCTATAAGCACTTGGAGCCTTACTCTTCTTTATTCTGCTTGTTTAACATACATGCTTTCAAGTACTTATTCCTGCTCAGGTGAAAATTACCACCCCCACCACCCCCATACACACATATACACACAGCTGCCCACCCCTACTGTAAGAGTATACCTTACTCATTTGGACCTAGAGAGTTTTTTTCTTTGTTCCCAAATGCTACGCTCAAACTGATTTTAGTAATTGTTTCAATGGTTCAACACGGGTCCTGTTCATAAGATAAACCTCAAGAAGATTAATTCAGAAGCTGTAGACATGTTAAACCATGTGGAATGCTGAATCATTCACAAGACCACTGAATATACACAGATCATAAAGAGGTCCACTTCAAATACTAATATATGGTTTATGAGCCCACTTTCACAATATACAGGACTGATGGGAATTTTTCTGCAATAATATTAGACACAAGAAATTTTGTGTGTTCATATGTGAAAATTAGGGCCAACAATACAATGGAAACAAAGTTGCTGTGACAAAATTACTCATACTATTATTGCTCACACGTTTGTTAATGTACAACATGTCCTAAAGTGTATATGTTGTACATTAACATATTTACAGTGATAATGGTATTTGTCTTTAGAGCCTACCAATTAGCTTAACAGCATACAGCAGTATGGCAATGTTTTAGGAAGCTAAAAACTATTGCATTTCATGTCCTGTACTGTACTGTGCCATAGTATTTCTAATTTCTACATATAGAAGTGAAAACTGGACTATGAAGAAAACTGACAGGGGAAAAAAATCAACTCATTTGAAATGAGGTGCTGGAAGAGTTTGCAAGACCTTTCATTTGACACAAGCCATTTCCACACTACACTGTTATAATGCTATTATTCTACTTTAAATATTCTGTGGAATTCTGGGACTTGTAGTTTACTGAAGCCAATGAGCTCTCTGGCTGAGAACTCTGAGAACTTCCCAAACTGCAAACCCCAGGATTCCAGAGGATGTTGAAACTGGAATAATAGCACTGTAACAGTGTAGTGCGGAAATGGCCACCGTTGATCCCATTTTAATTGACAGGGCTCTACTCTATGAAATCCTGGGATTCAGAATTCTTAGTCAAAAAATTCTGCTGTCTTATCAAACTACAAATTCCTAGAATTTTGTAGGATGCAACCATAGCAAATAAAGTGGAATCGAATCACTGTAATTGTGCAGTGTGAAAGAACCCTTGAACAGGGGGTTTAATAACAGGGTCCTTGGGGGAGCTCTCATTCCCAGGGTTGCTATAAGTCAAAGCTGGCTGAACAGCATATCATAATGACACACTATACCTGACTCCCATTGAATTTCTGTACATTTCATGGAGTCCAGCTTTCAAGTTGTGTCTTCATTCATATTCCACTTTTCCTCCAACAAGTTCAAGACAACATATATGTTTCTCCCCAGCTGTATTCACACCAAAACCCTGTGAGGTAGGTTTAGTGGACAGATGTCTGCCCCCAAGATCCTTCATCTAAGACCTTAGAGTGGGGTTTCCACTTAATCCTAAAACTTAAGGGGGAGTGTCCCCGGGCCCATAAAGCTGTTTAGCCAGTGGGATTCATTGCTGAGTGTAGATTTCAACATCAGTCCTCTCAGTTCTATTCAATCACTCTAACTACTACCCTAGACTAGTTGGGGAGTTGTCGAGGCTTTATGAATGAATGCTATTAAACTGTGCATTGAGATCATCAAGTGAAAAGCAAAGCAGAAGCACAAAGTATGAATATTTTCCAGAGAGGTATTCTCAAACAGATTCTCAAAAATAATAATAGCTTCTTTGAACTGAATAACTGGCTGAACTTTTCTGTTGAACAGATTATCTGTTCTCTGGCTATGAACAATATAAGTGTAGCTCTTTTATTCCCACATTTCAATTCAATGAATATTCTTGAAGGGGGGAAAAGTCCCCATAACCATAGGAACCCTGAGTTTTTAAGGACCCACAGGCTAGATAGGAATTTGCATTAAAACTTATTCCAGATGAAAACATACTGCACGAATTCATCAAACAAGAAATCTCTCCCCCCACCCCCAGAGAATAATGCCATGATTAGAGGATGAATAATGGGAGAGGCAGGCCCTGTAAGCCTTTCAAGAGAGCGTACATGACCCTGAAGCCACTCTCAAGCCATCCGCCCAGGGGCTGAACTCATTATACACTCATCCATATCTTTCATGTGCTTTGCATGTATGGCATGCTCTTCATTTTTTGTCAGGAGCCTCTGGAATTAAAGAAAGAAGGAAGGCCCCCAAATAGTTTCTTCATTTGAAATTAAAAGAACTTTCTTGCCTGCTTTCAAAAGAGGGGGATCTCAGAGGCTTTGGAAGTTCAATTTGGATGCAGACGTCAGATCTAAGTAAAGACCACCTGGATCTGGACAGCTAGGATGGAAATCTCATTACATCCAGGGGAAGTGGGTGGGAAGGATGGATGGATGGATTCTGTCCCCTGCCTTTAAACACACACACACACACAGAGAGAGGAGAATAAGGGTTTTCAGACTTCAGATGTTTAGATGACATGGAGAAGAGCTTTTCCTAATGATCTGAAAGTTAATGCTAGGGAAATATATGAAACAGGTCAAGTGTATATTTATTTCTATATTAATGTAAATGAGCTGACTTAAAGCAGGGTTTCTTAATTTCTCAGGACTTTTTCCACATATATCTGTATGCATATGAATACTATGTCCTAATGTATGCAAGAATGAGTAATTTCCCACAAATTTCCCACACAATGATATAGGTTTCTCTTCATTTTTTTTTAATTTCAGATTATTATTTTTTTTGCATAAAAATATTTTTCTGCACAAACTTTTAACATCTCCTCCCATGTTTTCTACATCAATCCCAACCTTTCTGGCATAGGAAATAGCATTTGTTTTCTGTACAAAAAAATAAAATAAAATTGATTGATTGATTGATTGATTGATTGTAGTTGTAGGCCACCTCTCTCTCCGAATTGGGGACCAAGGCAGCTTCCAACAATAAATACACATTAAAAAACATTAAAAAAAATTAAAACAGTTTAAAAAACATTAAAACATAAAAACACATAAAATGACATTCAGAGTTGTAGCTTGCTCAAAACAAGGTTTTTATGCACAATTTTGAGTATATCCACACTGCATACTTATACCATTTAGATACCATTTTAACTGTCATGGATATCCTAGAGAATCCTGAGATTTGAAGTTTTGTGAGGTCTTCGCATTTACCAGAGAATTCTAATGATGTAGTTCAGGAAAGTACACTAGACAATTCTAAGTACCTCATCAAACTACATATCCTAGGATTCTGTGAATCCTAGCCATGGCAGCTAAAATCATATCAAACTACTATAATTTTCTAGTGTAGATGCACCCTTTTTCCACAAAGGATACTTAACATGCAAAAACAACTTATGGCAGTTCACCATTTTCTTGATGGGATGTCTGATGATACAAGGCACCCTTTCCTCTTGAGGCAAACATTTACAAGTATAGATTAGATCAATACCATTTATACATTTGAGTCATCGCATATAGTCAAAATGTATACAAGTCTGTGCATGGATGAAAATACTTTAGACTCACTGATGTGTTGCCTTTCTCCTTTGTGCTGCTTTCCACGTTTGTATGTGAGTGCATGTGCCTTCAAGTCACCTGATGCAACCCCAAGAATTTCACAAGGTTTTCTTAGGCAAGGAATACTCAGAGGTGGTTTTGCCAGTTCCTTCCTCTGAAATATAGCTATAGCATCTGATATTCATTGGTGATCTCCCATCCAAGTACTAACCAGGCCTGACCATGCTTATCTTCCAAGATGAGATCTAGTGCCTGAGAAATTTATTTGATTTGGAAGAATGTTACAAGGCATTGGGTTTTTTCCCTTCCTGATTTGCCCATGAAAATATGGAATAATGTTCAAAGATACAGTTTTACAGTACTTTTAGCATCATGTTTCTTGAATGTTGCTACAAACATGAAGGAATCTTGCCTTGGTGAGATTCTAGGTGAGACATCTCAGCTCTATGTCAATGTCTCAATGATCTTCTAACCCCTTTGAGATCTCACCTCCTATACAACACCAAAGACAAAACTTTTTTTCCCTATTGCGGTTCCAATGATTTGCACACTGCACTTTGGGCAAAACTTTTGTCTCTGCACAAAATTAATGCCTGCACAAATAGAACTGGCTGGCTGATTATAAAGCAACCCAGCCAGTGCTACTACTTTTACTAGCCCATACAAAAAAAGAGAAAGAAAGAAAAAATAGTTAATACGTTTTTCTATTTTGTGCATTTCACAGAAATATACTACACCTGTTCCTGAAAAGTATTCAAGGAAATTTACCAGTTCATAATGAAGAGAGTTTCTTTTTTGCATTGTCTGGATGAACACATTAGAATTTCCTCCTCTGAATCCACAGTGTACGTTACATCACTTTACATGTAGAGAGCTAGTAAGGCACTAAGAAACCCTTTTAGTGAATGGCAAAGATGCATAACAGGACACCAGCAAGGGTGTCTCAATGTGCATTGGCACTCCCTAGTCAGTGTCCCAATGCACAATGGGATTGATGCACAACAGGAGCCACGTGCATTGGTCCCAATGCACATCAGTCCCATTGTGTGTTGGTCTTAATGTGCATCAGTCCTTTGGCTGGCTCTTCTACATAGTAACATAACCGCAACCCATAGCTAGCAGTGATATAGACTCAAGTTGGACTTACACTGCTTCAACGACTTGACTCAGTTCAGCAATAAATGATGCACTGACTCAACTTGACTCGTGACTTGTATATTTTTAGTGACTGACTTGCTGTCCTTGGTTCAGCAACATAACACATTCATGCAGAAACCTTACAACTTTGGAGAGCGCTTCCATCTCTTTTGGCCTACTGGTCACATGATGATCAGTCTCAAGCCCAAAGCATGGACCCATTTCTTGGAGGGGAACAGCAAACGTGTTAGGTGATAGGCTCGAGGAGGGCTTAATGTCTGCTCAGCAGCCTGTCCCTACTAAATATCAGAGGAGCTTTCTAAAACTTTTCCTAAGAGCAGAAGGCACTCTGGGCACCCCCAGAGTGCATGGCACATTTCTCAGAAGGAAACTGCAAATGTATTAGGCAATGGGCTTGAGGAGCCAGGGTCCTTCCTTCTAAAGCTTTTAAAGCTTCAGTAACAGGGAGTAAGAAGTATCCTGTTCCCCACTTCAGAAGCTACAGATTCATTTATGCTCCTTGATACAAAAGCCTCTAGCTTGGGGAATGGAGGTTAAGAAAGATCCTGTTCCCCACTTACAAAGCTGCAAACCCTTGTATGCTCATTGACTACCCCCCATAGCCCACCATCACTTCTTTTTTTTCCCCTTAAAGATGGCTCCAAGACATAAGACTTGACTTGAAATTATCTTGCAGGGACTTGAAACTCGACTTGAGATTTGAAGGTAGAGACTTGAAACTTGACTTGAGACTTGGAGTAAAATATTTAAATACATCACTGAGAACTAGATAGGGAAATTACAGAATTGCCCAGTTATAATTCCCATAGACATATGTTCACTTATGAAGATGCAGGTCACCAACTGGATTCCAGTCTATATCCCTACATTTCCCCCAAAGAATTCACTGATTATGTACAGTTTCAATTAAAGGAGGTGTAAAATTCAGCATTGCTACACTAGTTACTGGAGGAATGAAATGGGCAGTATATACTTGTCTGACAGATGCACACTTTGCTTTAATAATTCATAAGAATGTATATAGATCACATGAGAAAAGACATAAGGCATATCCCATGGGATATTTCCAAATGCCATACCCTCCATCGTTTCACAGGTGAAAACTGGGACATGTGTAGCCAAGCAACATCAGACTATGGTCAAGAAGACAAAAGTTGTTCATGAGGAAGAACAAACCAGCTAGGAGAGGCTGCATTAGTTTGCTTTTGCCTGAGCCACCAGGGAAAGCTCTCTTCTCCACACTGCTGAGTTAACTGAGTGTGAGAATTACCCTTGTACTCTGAACTCAGTTCGCAGCAATTGAAGTAAGCTGAGTACAAAGGTAGAAGTGAGAGGTGACGAGGGAGAAACGGAGACATTTAAAAACCAGCTGAAAAAGAAGACAACAAAGGATTATTTGGGACTGCCCTGCCAAATCAGGACAGTTAGAGGGTATGGAATGCACAAGTGAGCTACGTGATATTGGGGGTTTATTACAACGCTCTAAAACTGGGCACCAGAGCTGGACAAAACAGAATGCTTACTTTAGAAATGAGGAACATCAAGGTTGAGTTGGGAACAGTTTGGAGAAGTTAAACATGATAGAGAGGTTTTTTTTTCTTTGTAATTTTACTGCTGTTATTAAAATATTGATGTCAATTTGTGCCTTCATTTCCAACTTACAGTAACCCTAGCATGGGATTTTCTTGAGAAGATTTGTTCTGAGGGAGGTTTCCTTTGCCTTCCTCTGAGGGTGAGAGAGTGTAACTTAGCCAAGGTCAACCAGTGGATTTCCCTGACTAAGCAGGGATTTGAACCCTGGTCTCCAGAGTCATGGCCCAGTGCTCAAACCACACCACCACAGTGGCTCTCTTTTTTAAAATACTAGGGAAATATCAGGAAGTTCTGAGATCTGTTGCAGATCATCCAGAAATTTACCAGTTGATCATCATTTTGCTTCTTTCCAAGGCCAGCCCAAAATATTTTGTTGCCTGAGAACAGAGATTGTCTTCAGACACACATAGAACCCAAGCTAAGATGGATCCAATTGAGCCAGACAAGTTAATTTGACACATGACATAGAAAATCTCACAACCACCTCTCCCTATCCTTGACATAAAAATACAAGAAACTCCAGCCTTTTGGTATCCCATTATCTGATGATGCACTCTTCTGAGACTGCCACATTAAGGATAAGTTCCACTAACTCAAAAGGAGTTCTTCTCTTTCATCAGTTCTTCTTGCCTGCGGAGGCATCCTCGGGACCATTCATGCATGCATGATGCTTTCAAAGGGAGCTGAGGGTGGCTGGGGTGGGGTGGGGAGAGGCACTAAGCTAGTTGACAGGCTTTGCAAGCAGCATACAGAGTCAGTCCCAAGTGAGCCTCTGTAAGTCCTTCATTCTTCCTACAGTACAATACAGTACATGGGTTCCACTTTTCAACCAATTCCATTTTCTGACAGTGTTCTAGTTCCTAACCTGTCAGGGAAGTGGGTGAAGCCTGTTCAACATCTAAAATACAACAATAGCAATAAAAAAAAATTCAGCCCAAACTGGCTGCCTGAGGTAGCTGCCTCACTCTGCCTAATAACAGGGCCAGCTCTGCATCTATCTACCTCTGAGTCCACATTATGTCCTTATAATCTCATCAAAAGATGCTGCCTTGGGGGAAAAATGAGGAAGGGGTTGCAACTGGATCCTGAGCACCTGTCCCAAAGGATTTCAAAGATCTCATGGTATATTTTCCATTGGGATTGCACCAAATCACTCCAGATGGGCCCCAGTGAATCCCTTATGAAGTAATAATATATCTTTCTTTTGGCTGATATTCTATCCCCCTGCTTAGGCAGTCTGGGTTGCCTTCATTTGGACTTAGCCATTCACCAGTCAGAAAATCTGTCAAGAAAAAAAAGCTGTCCATTTTTACTAAAAGTATAAATAAATATAAGTGCATCTCTTTTTCTGATTGTGATGTTTTACAAAACAGAGCAAAACTATTTAGGAAGGGAAAAAAGATACGAAGAAAAGAATCAGGACAAGTGTGATATTCTTTTATTTTCTTTTTTATATATGTATCTTTTAAGGAAAGCTTCCTGCTTTAAAATTATGGCCTCAGATTTCAGCATACCAGCAGAAAATAAGAGGCTTTGGGCTTACAGCCTATGATATTACATACCAAGCAAGACAGAAATTTGACAAAGCCTGTAAATGCACGTATGAATCAGAGCTCTAATGGGAACACAGTAAAGAGTGATGCTACCTACTCAAGGAGTAATTCAAGCAGTATAGAATTCATCTCTCTCAAAACAGATTTTGATTTTAAAAACAAACAAACAAATATTCCAAAAGACTGACATATTTAGTGGGAACAATCTGTCAATCTATTTCAGAAGGAGAGATTTAAACATGTGCTTAGTTTGAAAAATTGGAAAGACGTCCTATGAAGGTTGGGGTGGTACAGGGAGACTGCAGCCATTTCCACACTAGACTGTTACAGCACTATTATTCCGCTTTCAACACCCTGTGGAGTCCTGGGGTTTGCAGTTTCAGGAGAGGCCAGCTGGCCCCTCCTGAAACTGCAAACCCCAGGATTCCATAAGATGTTGAAAATGGAATAATAGCGCTATAACAGTCTAGTGCAGAAATAGCCTGTGCAATCAGGGTTCCCAGACTGAAAACTAGAGAGGGCTCTTTGCCTTTAATGGCTGTATAAAAGAGGGAATTTCAGAAGGTACTGCTTGTTACTCAACCAGGTAACAAGAAATATCTACAGAAAATTCCCTCTTCGACCCCACCATTAAAGATACAGCCCTCTCCCATTTTTACTTACACCAACACTTCTTTTTCAAAACCTCACTGTCTCACCAGTTTCTCATTTTAAATAAAAATCTTCTCTCCCATTGGTCTCAATTTAGTATGTATGTAAGCATGTTATGAAACATATTTTTAACCTACACTTCACCCTAGGATATCAGGATTGGACATGAAAGGTATAAAAACAAGATGTATCCAAATATAACAGAATGAAATAATTAAACCCAATAAAAATAAAGTATATAAAGTGCTTTAAAAATAAAAAGAAAGCATTTAGGTTGGCATACTTTTGCTTCTGGCATGAATGCCAGAGGAAGGAGGGGGTGAGATCTTTTCTCAGTTCTAAGCTCTGAGCATTTTACCATACCCTCCAACATCTCACTAAAGAAAACCAGAACATGTGGCTGAACCACATCAGAGTGAGGTCAAAAGGGTGTATCCAAGGAACAAGGGAAGAAAAGTTATTAATGAGGAGAAGCACACAAAACTAACATTTTAAGCACTCTGGAGCTTAAGTACTGAGTCGAGGAACAATAATATTCCACCCATCCTCTTCTCTCCTTCCTGCTGAGTTGAGTACAAATACTGTCACACTCAGCTTGCAGCAATTAAAGTAAGATGAGGACAAAGGGCGGAAGAGAGAGAAACCAGGACAATTTAAAAGCCACTGAGAAACTGGAGCAACAGAGATTTAGCCACAGATGCCTCTGCAAACATAAGTTTTGCACAAAAATTACACTCAAAGCCTCCCAATGCATTCAAACATGCACACACACAAATAACACCCCTCAAAATCCCAGCCCCCCACTAAGATGTTGTATCTGGTTCCTAGAAGCTGGAACCTCCCAAATTCCAATTACCATTGCTCTGAACTCTGAGGAGTGAAGAGCAACCAGCATCTGGTGGATTTAATCACTTTCTTACTGTTATTTCCTTTTCCTCGTCTGGCCTGTGTTATTTAGTGTTACTGTATCTATCAGTGTATAAGATGCACCAGCATAGAAGATGCACCCTATTTATACACCAACAAATACTCTTTGCCGGCATATAAGATGCACTGGCATATAAGACGCACTTCTTTTTCAAACAGTATTTTTCAGGGGGGAAAGTGTGTCCTATATGCCAGCAAATAGGGTACTTAGTTTACAAGCCTGCGGCATAGGAACTGCAATATTAATGATTTGTATGCTGGTCTGGAAGCCTTTTTGACTGAAAGGCAAGGTAGAAATACTCTAAATAGATAAAATAACCTTCTTTTCCTTCCATTTCTCTTTCAAAACAGTATCAGGAAGTGACACAATGTCACTTCCACTTACCATTGAAAGAGAAACAGAGGGAAAAACAAGATATTTTGGCTAACTCAGGCATGGGTATGGTCTGTGGGAGAGGCTGGGAAATTGACCATCTTATTGGTCTCCTATTTAAAGAATTTTAAATTCCCTAACTCCCTTTCTGCTAAAGGACTGTTTCAGGTTGGAAGAATTTAACAAAGAGAACGCAGAAAACTAAGATGGAGATGGAGGGGCGTTGTTCTCTTCCTCCAGATTCTCAGTTTTATCAATAACAACAAATACCTAGGCATATACATTTCAGTCACTCAAGAGAGCCTTTAGTAACTGGGTTGTTGAAAATTAATCCTTACATTTTGGAGCCATTTTGGTTTGGTGTATTATAATTAGATTTTTCTTGTAACAATGTTAGATTTTGGCCATTTCTGCACTAGACACCATTCATGTATTGTAGCATTACAATCTCAGCATTGCCATTCGCACAGTTCTGTCAGGTTAGAAACGCTCTTTTCTGTACCTTTTTTCCTTAAGTGGATGAGTAAAGGTATTGCCACCATATTCCTTCTGCACTACAGCATCCCTGGCTACTCCCTGTCCCCACCTTCACCCCGCCCAGCCACCACTGATTGGTCTTTTTTCCTGCCCTTTGGAAGCCATACTAGCAAAGCGATATTGTAAGGGCAGGACATGCCAGTACACTATTGCATTTTCATAGAATCATAGAGTTGGGAGAGACCCCAGGGGCCACCCAGTCCAACCCCCATCAAAGCATCCCCAACAGATGCTTAAAAACCTCCAAAGAAGGAGACTCCACCACACTCCGAGGCAGCATATTCCATTACCGGACAGCTCTGAGGTTCAAGTGGAATCTCCTTTTCTGCAGCTTGAATCCATTTTCAAGCTATGATGCTTAAAAATGTATTTTAAAAATTAAAAGTTTTAACTCAAAGTAGCAATTTAAAATAAACATGGAGAGGTGGTAGATTTTGAAGTTATCTCACCATAGGAGTCATGGAAGGAGGGGTAACCTGGGCACGCCCACAGCCCACCCACTCATGGATCCACAATAACAAGAAACTCTATCAAGTGCTATTACAGTTCTGCACTAACATGCCTGATGGGTTTGAAGCACTAATGGAGGCTCTTAGATGTTTTCTGGAAATAGAATACAGTGGTTTTGTAATGCTTGGGGATTGGATAGCAGCTGGATGGCAACAACATCATGCAGTAGCACAGCTCCTGAACCAGAAACAACCCAGTGCTGTTGTGCTATAGAGATGTCGTGTAGAAATGGCCTTAGTCTGGTCTGGTTCCAGGCTATATTAGTCAAGCTTTTGTCACAAATAATTTGTACCACAGATTTCAGTGGGACTATAGAATGCCATTAATTTCAGCCTGAGTCCAACTTAATAGCTACTAGTTTTTACTTCTTCCATCTGCCTTTCTGAAAGGTAACTAATCAGAAGTTTTGGGCAAGTATAGATGTACTTAATTTTACCAAGCAGATTAACTGGTGAATAGGTTTTAAAAGACAATTTATTAATTAAAAATTCCTCCTCAGTTGACTAGAACTGTTGTTGTGTGTCTTCAAGTCATTTCCAACTTATGTTGGTCCTAAGGCAAACTTGTCATGGAGTTATCTTGGCAAGATTTCTTCAGGAGAGGTTTGCTTCTGAGGCTGAAAGAGTATGACTTGCCCAAAGTCACCCAGTGGGTTTTTGCAGCTATGTGGAGATTCAGACTCTGGTCTCAAACCACTACACCACACTGGCTCTCTGGAATTAGTGTGTGAAAATGTACGGATTTTTCCCCCCACCAAACTCCAGGCATTACCATTACCAAGATCTTTCTGAAGTCAAACTAAGTTTTGGTCCCAAGATTGAAGAACTTAACCCAAAGATTTAAATGGCACAATGTGTGACCTTGCAATTGTATCAAAGAAAAATGAAACCAAAATCACAGGATGTGAGAGAGATTAGGATCATATCATAAAAGTTCAGAGCAGCTTGAAATTGTCCCTATCATTAAGCAGTATAAATTGATTACTACTTCAGGCTTGGATAGTTTTCTTGTTAGCTCATGCTAGGCTTTATTGGTACATATTTTGATAAAAATAATTGTAATAAATGGATAGGAAAATAAAACTTTTTGTGCAAACACAGCCTTGACCTTTTGCATTCCAGGAAAAAAGTTTCCAATGGAATCATTTGTAGATTAATTAAAGTTAATTATCATATTTTCTCAAGTTCAGTGGCTTCAATTCTAACACATTTAAGAAAGATTAAGACTGCTAATGTTAATGGCAGCAAAGGTCTCCTTTCATATACATATACACATGGAAGAATCCATTGAGAAACACAGCCACATTATTTCAAAAACATCTGATGAATAAATCCAGTTCAGTTAAAGGGAAAAAACAACCAAATACAAATTATTCCACCAGCTACTCTGGAACACTGCAGTTTGTTTGATTCTTTTCTTAAAAACATAAGAATTTACCAAGTTTTACAAACTTCTTCATAAACAGGATGGAAAGAATTTTAGGGGGAAATAATCTGATTTGAGAGAAAGCAAAACTGACAACTGACAACTATACTTATCCAATCAGAAAATTTTGAGTACTTAGCTCTTGAGAACTCTGACTTCAAGTCCCTCTGTATTGATCCATGCTTTTGGTACTAAATAAAGATTGCCCTCTCTTGTTTTGGATGGACTTTGTCAGACTTAACAGGGAGACTTCCTACAACATAGCCCTGGCCAAACTACAAGCTTTGAGTTTCCATGTCAGCAGTTGATATGGACATGCTCCAGACTTTAATCTGAACTTTAAAGTAGCTATCCAAGGGCTCATCCTTTTTTGTGGATAGGGCTTGACATACTGGCTAGCTCCTTTACAATTCAGGCTAAAAGCCAGAACAAGTTCATTGCTGCACTACCATCTGCTAGTGTCCAATGGATAGGAAAAACTATATCCATGAAATTTAGATGGTACAGGTTGGTTTGAATTTGGATGGTTCAGGTGGTTATAGGGTGTTTTTTTAATAGAATATAATTTCTTCATAAATAAGATGGAGATGACAGGCAAATAGACAAAGAGAGAGAGAGAGACATGGAAGTATCTATGGATTCTGCATGGAGCATAACAGTAATAAGTTCCTATATTTCAATATTTCACCACTGTGTGAGGAAGTAAGAGCAATGCTTGATCAAGGAGTATGTAGTCCAGCATTCTGGACTAGCAGATGGTAGCTTTTATATCAGTGCAACAGTGAACTTGCTCTGGCTTTTAGCCTGAATTGTAAAGGAGCTAGCCAATATGCTGAGCCCTATCCACAAAATGGTTGAGCCCTTGGATAGCTACTTTAGAGTTCAGACTAAAGCCTGGAGCATGTCCATATCAACTGCTGACATGGAAACCAAAGCTTGTAGTTTGGCCAGGGCATTCTGGACTACATAATCAAGCAGATGCCTATGACAAACCCACAAGCAGGACAACAGTGTGATAGTTCCCTCTATCCCCCTGCTCACCCACAGCAGATGTGAAGAGACATGTTGCCTCTGGTGCTGAAGGGTATTGATATGTCTCCATAACAAATAGCTGCTGGTAGTCCATGCTTCACAAATTTGTCCAATCCCCTTTACAGCCATTCAAGTTGGTTCTTGTTCCTTCTTGTAATAATGAATTCCTTAGGATAAGAAATTATACTCCTCTATGAAGAAGTAATTCTTTTTGTATGCCCTTAATATGCCACACAACTGGACTTGCTATTGTTATGGTTGTGGGCCTTTGGATAATCTCCAACTTATAGCAACTCTTTCCTAGGGTTTTCCTGGCAAGATTTATTCAGAAAAGGTTTGCCACTACCTTCCTCTAAGGCTGAAAGCATGTGACTTGTCCAGTGTCACCCAGTCAGTTTCCACCACCAAGTGTGGATCTGAACAGTTATCTTCTTGAGTCCTAGACCAAGCCCATTTCTGCACTACACTGTTATAGTGCTATTATTTCACTTTCAACATCCTGTGGAATTCTGGGGTTTGTAGTTTACTGAGATTAAAGAGCTCTCTGGTTGAGAATTCTAAATGCCCCTCCCCAAACTGCAAACGCCAGGATTCCATAGGATGTTGAAAGTGGAAAAATAGCACTAGACCAGTGTAGTGCAGAAATGGCCCAGCATTCCCTATTACACCACACTAACACTGGACTTGCTACACCAGTTATCACAGCTCTCTTTTCTATGGATGTTTTCACTCTATCTTCTTTCTCAGTTATTGATCCCATTTGCTCATCTTTTAATACTGCCTAGCCAAACAACATTCTTCCCAAAAGCATTAGGAATGGGTAGAAAACATGTAGAGGGCCAGCATCATTTAGTGGTTTGAACACTGGGCTACAATTCTGAAGCCCAGGGTTCAAATCCCTGTTCAGCAATGTAAACCCACTGGGTGACGTTGGGCAAGTCACAATCTCTCAGCTTCAGATGAAGGCAATGGTGCACCCCTTCAGAACCTATCTTGGCAAGAAACCTCCATAATAGGTTCACCTAAGGGTCATCATAAGTCAGGAATTATTTGAAGGCACACAAAAACAAATATTAAGAAGAAAGAAAGGACATTTCACAGATGAAAACTGGAAGATGTCACCAAGCGAAATCAGAGTCTGATCAAAGGACCAAAAGTTAGTGATGACAAAGAACACACACAAACTAGGAGAGGCTGGAGTAGTTTGCTTTTGCTTGAATCTCTAGGGAGTGGAAAGATACTTCCTGCTCCTTCCCTCCACCCCTGTTGTGTTAACTGAGTGCAAACTACTTTTCCACTGTGAACTCGGTTTGCACCCATTGAACTAAGCCAAGGGTGAGAGAGGATAGGGTAGCAAGAGAGAGAAACTGGGACATTTAACAACAGTTGAAAAAGCAGGATGATAGAGGAATAATTGTGGCTATCCCTGCCAAATTGGGACAGTTGAAGGGTAAAAATATGAGAATCCAACTGTGGGGAAGGATTTCCTTTCTTGGCTATACTACACTGATGACTAAGAAAGCTCAGCTTATCACTCTTTTATCTGTCCCTGAGATGTCCCTCCTTTTCTTCTCTGAAATGTGCAGGAGGCAATGCTTCCAAGCCACAGCCAAACAAGAAAAAGAAAAAGGATTAACATATAGATATAAAGCACAATTGTCACAAAACTAGTAGGGTTAAACACACACACACACACACACACCAAATTTGTTTTGCCATTGTCTGGAAAGATCTCTCTATCCTTCAATCTCCTCCCCCTCCCTCCTCCACAGAGCACTGTGCTTCTAAATGTACATGATTTTCCTGCTTTATGTTTGTTAATTCTCCTGGGATTTGCATTTCCAATCCCGTTATTCCTCCCCACTGTTTGCTGAAGGAGAACGCATTGTAATGTTTTGTCTAAGTAAATAAATCTACATGAACTTTTCATCCTCTGAGTTGTCTTCAATTTTTTTTAAAGTGTTTTGAGTGCTCATGCAAAAACTTATGCAAAGTTATATATCTTTCAAAATTCTTCCCAGGAACATGAGTCATTTCAAGGTTTGACTGCAGGGAGGCTTTAATGACTAGTTCATACTGCCATCTAGTTTCCAGTTCTTTGTTCTGAATTTCTTAGATTGTGCCATTTCCCCAACACTAAGATATATTACTATAGCCGGAAGAAGCTAATTTTAGCCACATACCATATACGTTCTGTAACAGGTATAAACAGAACAAGCATGCACCATCATAAACCCTTTTAAAGGATAATGCTTGACATAATAAAGCAGCTATAGGCTATAACCACCTTGGGAGTCAACTATGGGAAGTACAACTGAATGGGAGCCAAATTTAAAACCACAGATCTGGAAATTCCAACAATTTGGGACACTCCGGAACCAGCCCATCATTTGGCAGCTGTTTAGAAGGCTATGCATTGTCATGTTAATAGGTCACAAGTAGGGATGTGCTTGGGCTGGTGAATTGGAAGCAAGTAAGTACTGCTACCCAGCAAATATAAATGCTCAGAAGTAGGTAGGCCAGATAGCTAGTAAGCAGGGAGCCTAATAGCAGCTCAGACTGCTTGAGGACAATAAATTACTTAAGTTCTGAAGCCTTGTAGAATCCAGGATCCCTTGCAGGCTGAGCATCCCTTATCCAAAATGCCTGGAACAAGAAGTACTTCAGATTATATTTTTTTCCAGATTTTGGAATATTTGCATAATGAGATATCTTGGCAATGGGACCCAAGCCTATAAATGTAATTTATTTGTGTTTCATATAAACCTTATACACACAGTTTGAAGGCAAGTTTATACTTTTTTTTAATAATCTTGTACATGAAACAAAGTTTGTGAACACTGAACCATCAGAAAGCAAAGGTGTCACTATCTCAGCCACCCATGTGGACAATTTGTGATTGTTTGGCATCACCAACATTCCTGACTCAAAAAGTTTTGGATTTTCGAACATTTTGGATTTTTGATTTTCAGATTAGGGATGCTCAACCCATATTATTTTCCCTTTGATTGCCTAGATCCTGCAGAATTAGATGCAATACCTCCCTCTTGTGACCTTCAGTGTAGCGTTTGAAAACAAGATGTAACAGTGAGCAGCTCCCTTCTCTGGTAAGATAACTACTATTCTAGTACAGAGAGGAAAGTGTTTCAAAATACTTCCTCTGCCTCTATGCCATTGTCCAGGGGGCCTTCAGTTTTGAAATCCATCTGCTTGCCTTTGCTTCTATTACAGTAAAAAAAGAAGGTCTGCATATCTCTGGCAGTCAAAACTTTCTGCTAAATACCTCATAATTTCACGGTGGTTTTTGTTGTCATCCATGTTTTATTGCTAGGTTTTAAATTGAAATCTCAAACCAGAGGCTTCCTAGAAGTCAAAAAAGGAGAACAGACATAACTGATCTGGTAGGCACATCAACAACTACCAGAATGGGGTTTTTTTCTCATCATTCCAAGTAATGGTCCACAGTTTCAAGTCAAAAATAGGAGAGAGGGATATCTTAGGCCCTTTTTGCACAGCATTTTCCATGTGAAAGGGCCTCTGGAGCATTGCACGACTGTGAGGAGCGATCCGCACAACAAACTCACAATCGTGCGACACTCCAGGGTAGGGCAGGGGCCGATCGTGCACCTTATCATTTTCAGCTAGAAGCTGAAAATGGTGTGCGATCACACATTGCTCCTGGGCCCCGTGCATACTTACCTGGCATGCAGAGTCTCCGGAGCTGTGCTGGTCATGCTTCCTGCCCCAGCGCAGCCTGGGAAGGTTCCAGGCTGCACTGTGGAAGGAAGAGGCAGGGCTCTCATGCAAGCAGGCAGCTTGTGCAGAGCCGAAGGATCCCAGATGCAAGAGTTTCTCGCGCGATCCCCACACCCCACTGCCAAAAGATGATAAGGTGCAGAAAGGGCCCTAGATGCAAAAAGAGGCTTTTCATAACTCTTCAAGACATCATGACAGATGCCTCCAAATTTGACAGTGTTTTTTGTTATCATCCAAGTTCCTAGGTACACTTTGAAGTTGAAATTTCAAAGAGGGGGCTCCTTAGAAGGAAAAAAAGGACCTGTAATAACTCATTGGAACATCCATTGACTTACCACAGGCATATCTCTAAGTACAATGCCCAGCAAGGCAAGACTTGAATCCAGGCCTAGTCTACTACCAGACAGACTGGAGACAAGAAATGACAGAATTCCACCAGTGGTCACATACAGTATCCAGCTAAAAGCACTCAGAGGCATCACTAATTAATTACAGCTAGTTCTGGAGAATAATGCTACCCTCTCAAGGGCTCTAAATGGCAGACACTTACTCACCTATAGGCAGCCCCCAAATCTCAATCAGATACTCATCTACAATGGAGCACATAATATGGATGTGAAGAGAGGAAAAGACTCAGGCCATTTTCACATGGCATTTGCCATGCAAAAGGGTGCCTGGAGCATCGCGCAATTGTGAGGAGTGATCTGCATGACACACTCACAATCGCACAATGCTACAGGGTAGAGCAGGCGCCGCTTCCACACTTTTTCATTTTCAACTTCAGCCAAAAATGGTGCACGGTTGCGCATTGCTCCAGGGCCCTGTGCGCACTTGCCATGCGTGCAGAGTCTCTGGAGCCACAGCGGTTGCACTTCCTGACCCAGCACACCTGGGAAACTCCCAGGCTGTGCTGCAGAAGGAAGAGGCGATGTGATAACTGAAGCCCCTGTCAGAACTGCTGATGACGAGCAGCAGCTGTTGGTCCCTGTTGCTCAGGGTGGACATGAGTCCTGCAGCTCAAGAGCTCCCCCTGCTGCCGTGGACCAAGCAAGCTTGGATTTTCCTCTGCCTGCTCCTTTAGGGCAACAGGGATCTGATTCTGAAGATGGTTTGGAGCCTGTGCTAATCAGCCCACAAACAAGGCAGAGACTCAAGAGAGCTGAGCAAAGGGAGGCTTCCTTGATTAAGTTCAAGAAGCAGTGACTAGCCACACCTGTGTCTTGGGCTATTTAACTGCCTGCCTGGAAGCTTTCCATTGCTTGTGGCAAACTTCTTTCAAGCCCTTCTCTTGCCTGTTCCTTGCTCCCAGCACCTGCTACCTTGAATTGATCACTTGACCCTTGGCTTTTAGAGCTCTGACTATGGTTTTCACTTAATGCTCTGGTAAATGAACTCCCTTGTGTAAAGTGCTTGCTAGTCTCCTCCCGGCTGGACTTTGCTGGCTCTCACACTCCTGTCTCTGACCTTGACAGTCTTGCCACAAGCCTAAAAGCTGATTTATTGTGGGAGCGAGAGTTTGTCTGATCTTGACAGGTGGGGCTTTTGCACTGTCTGCTCGGGAGCAGACAGCTCGTGCAGAGCTGAAGCAGTGGGGACATGAGAGCCTCTCAGCAGAGGCTACTCGTTTGATCCCCACTCCCCAGAGCCAAGAGAAGGTGAGTTGTGGAAAGGGCCTCAGATGTAAATTCTGCTTCCACATCTACTCAGGCAGCAACATCTCAAGGCCTGATAACATCACCCACAACATTAGTGGCAATTTCACCTGCTCATCCTCTAATATTATATATGCAATCATTCAACAATGCCCCTCAGCACCCTACCTTTGAAAAACAGGACAATCTCTAAACCAGGCAAGAAAGGTACACAAATTGGGGATTAGAAATTGAAATACTCCAAAAACATCTGTAGGATACTTCAGTCTTCCAGGGCATTCTAACTCAGACCTCCAAGTAGAAATCCTTGGAAAGAAAAACTTTTAAAGGGAGATTGGAAAGACAAACAGTTGAATTAGAATATATCCACAAACTTCAGTCCATGCGCAGTGGCTCAAACAAAGGCTTTGTGGGGGGGGATACTGCACATACTGAGACACTGGCTGACATTTAAATAGGGTCTTCATGCCTACTTTATTGCAACACTTTTCCTTTCTACATCCTCACCTTTCTAGGTGATGCTTTGTTATCCTGTTACAGTTTATGGCCCTTTCCGCACTGGCCTATGAAAACGGTGCAGAGCGATCTCCAATGGAGGTCTTCTGCACCCTGGAGTGGACTGGGGCGGACTACTTTTCGTAGTTACACACCTCAGTCTGCTCCGGAGCGACCAGAACTGGTCGCACAGCGTGCTTTTTAAAAACCTCTTTTAAGAGGTTTTTAAAAAGTACAGAGCGTGTGACCCCGTGTCGATCCGTCGCTGCACTCTGGTGCAGATTTGCAGGCGCGCACTAGTGCGTGCCTGCAGATCTACTGGGGGCGGGCTTTAGGCTGGCGAGCTTCTCCAGTTGGTGGAGAGCCCCCACCAACCAGAAGCCGCCATTTTGGGCACTGGAACAGTGTGGAGCGATGAGCTCGCACTGCCCCTCATCAGGATGGACCCAAATGGACCCACCAAAAAGCTGGTGAGTAGCGGCAGGGAGCATTTCCCTCGCCGCGTGTGGAAAGGGCCTATATTGCAGAAAGTAAGAGTATTGCAAATAAATGCAAGTATGTGCTAATTTATTTAAGCTGTGCAGATTTACTTAAGATCTTTTTAACACAGTAGGATATATGTGAGATTAAAGAGTTCAAACACCCATAGCATACTACCAAGAGAAATAAATGTGGAGTTAGTTCTTGCAAAAGGACTTTGTCTTTTCTTTACCATTGTTTGATTCCATTTCTGAAAAATATTAAGATTCACAGCACCTTCTGTTTATCATCTCCTCTTGCTGTTTTCCAGTTTTTCTTTTCACAAAGTGGCGCCAATGAAGGAGCCACTTCAGGCAGAACACTAGGAAAGAGGAACTGCCCCACTCCCCTTCTCCTGGGGTACCTCTACAACTGCTTCCTCATTTCCCTGTCTTGCTGTGCTGCTACCTTGCTTCATTCCACCTTCCCCTTGCCCATCTCATCTCATCCAACTCCTTTCTTTACTCTCTGTTCTTTACTGCTGACCTTCCCACCCACATGTTCCTCCTTACCTCACTTTGTACCACCATACCTTCCTTCCTTTGCACTTTGGTTCACATGCATTCCTCTGTCAACTGCTTGAATCTTTCATACTTCCTTCTATATTTCTCCCTTTCCTCAGTTTGTACCCTTGCAGTGCCTTCCTCCCTTACTTTGTGCATTCCACTGCTTTTACCTCTCCTCACCTTCCCTTTCCTTCTTTCCATTTCCTTGCCTCAACACATGCTGCTGCACTTCTCTTCCCTAACACCAACTGCAAGACCTCTCATTCTCTCTAACTTGCCTCACTTTGCATCTGTGCCTCCCCCACCTTTGCACCTGCTACTCCACCTCTCCTCATCTCTTACGTATCCTGAGCATATCCTCAGTTTCTTCTGCTGCTGCTGCTGCCTTCTAAAAAGGCAGAAACTGCACAAAGTGACAATGTTTCTTTAAAAAGAGGACAGGTAAGGAGGCAGGAAGGTGCTACTGCTTTTACTACTACAAGGGAGATACAATGGGTACGTGATAACAAAAGCAGCACTGGGGAGCAGGAAAGGTGGGGTAGAGGAAGGACAGTAAAAATGGAAGTTGGCTCTTTTCCTCCTACATAGGCCAACCTTAACTGTTGGCTTCCAGGATGGAATGCAAGAAGATAGAGGCAAGATCAAGTTCTCCAAGAGCATTATTTAAATAAAATGCAGAATGATAGAAAGCAAGCTATAATTTTGAAAAGGAGAAGGGAATATGCCTTTCTCATTAACAAACTGAAGCAACAAGAGATCCATTTCACTGGGGCAAACTGGAAAGTGTTGTTTTCCATTACAGACAGAGAAAGTTTAATCTTAACATGATTCAAAAGCCCAGAGACTTCTTGGAGAAATATGGAAAAGACTTTGAGAGAGGACCTCCAAGAGAGAAGGAAGAAGACAAAGTTCCTGAACAGAGCTCCAAAAAAGAAAGTAGCGAACATCATGAAGGGAAAGACCCACAGGCTGAAAAGGATATGGACTTTGATTATGATAAATTATCTATCTTGGAATATTGTGGGGGGGGTGCAAATTTGTCCATCAAGAAGATTTTTCATTGCCTAAAAAGGCAAAACTTGGACTTGATTTGTTTGTAAGAAATACTTATTAGGAAAAACGATACTAAATATTTGCTAAATTCCAAATTGGGGAAGGAATTCACTTCATCTATAGAAAAGAAGAAAAAAGGTGTGAACCCAGAAATGGCCCCAGAAAAAATGTTTGAAGATTCAAATAGTCACTATGTAGAACTAGATATACACATTTAAGGGGTGAAAATTTTGACTGTTGCTGTCAAAATTACAACTAAAAATAAACCTTTTTTAAAAAAAAGTTATTAGAAAAGATTTTAGGGGTCTCATATGAGAAGTGCATTTTTCTTGAGGACTGGAATGATGTAATTAATCCCACAATTGATACACTTTTTCCTTTTTTAAAGAAAAAAGGCATGACCAGGGAAAATTGCAAAGACCTTTTTTGATTTGATGGATGATTTCAAGTTATTGGATGCTTGGAGATAAAAATATGGAAATGCATAGGAATGTACTTTTTTTCTCAGAGAAGCATAAATACTTTTCCAGAATTAATACGTTTTTGATATGTAAATCACTGAGTGATATCATTTAGGATATGGAAGTACTTTCGAAGACATTTTCAGATCACAATCCAGTACTGTTAACTTTTAAAAACAGACATAGCCAATTTAACTGGAGATTAAATGATGTATTGTTAAGAAATGACGAAATTTTAAATAAGGCTAAAAGGACTTTTAAAAATTTCTTTGAAAGCATTGACATTAGGGTGAAGGAAAAGACAACAGAAAAACCAAGAAAAAAGAAGAGTTAAGAAATTCAACTAGGCCATCACTGCTGAAGGAAATAAAAATGTATAAAAACAAATTTCTATTAATATTGTTCAAGAAATTGAGAGAAAGATGAGATATGTTAAACAAAAACACTTTGAGTTTGCAAATAAGCCAGAAAAAAGGCTTGCCTATAATTTTTTTTAAAAAAAAAGGCAAAGAAAAGAAATCGGTTCTGAATATTCAATATGGTAAATAACTGATTTCAGATAGCACCAATCTAAAAAAGATTTTTTAAAAAATTATTCTCTGTTCTTTATAAAGAACAACCTGTCTCAATGGAGAGGACTGAAAAGTATTTGGATCTACAGAATATGCCAGTGATTTCAAATTACCAGAGAATGTGTTTTAATGCTACTATAACAGTGGCAGAAATCATGGAGGCCCCTAAGAAGGTTAAGGTAGGGAAGACCCCTGGGCCAGATGGCCTCCTGGCAACTTATTATAAATGTTTGGAGGAGCAGTTTTTTCTATCATTTCAGAAATTGATGAATTCAATTTTAGCTACAGAAATGATTCAAAATCTGTGCCTCCAGATACCCGGTGCAATGCTAACATAATTTTGATAACAAAAGAACAAGATTTGCCTAAGAATTATAGGCTCTTTTCTCTTCTTAATCGTTTTGGCAGGAAGGATGAAGAAGATTCTCAAGAAAACAATATGTATAGATCAATGTGGTTTTCTGCCAAAGAGATTGGTGCAGGACGATACAAGATATATGATAGATATATTATTATACTTCGAAGCTCATAATGAAAAACAAGTGGCTTTACTATTCTTGGATGTGGAAAAACTTTTGATAATATAAATTGGTCACATACGATTGAAGTGTTTAAAAAGATTAATTTTGAACATAACTTCATTACATGAATTAAAATGATATTTTCTTCACAGAAGGCACAGATTTTGATTAATGGAGAGATGACAAAGTTCTGTGATACACAAAGAGGAACAAAAAAAGGCTGTTCCCTTTCACTGTTACTTTTTATATTGACTTTAGAAGTTCTCAACAGAGGTATAAGGCAAGAAGAAAAAGTTAAAGGTGTGGTGATAGAGAAACAAATATTTCAATTAAAGGCATCTGCAGATGACTTAGTATTTTATTTATTTATTTTTCAGGATTCTTTATAAAATGCACAGACATTACTTGAGATTTTAAATGAGTATGGAATCCTTGCCGGGTTTAATAAAGACAAAACAGTTATGCTAACTAAAAACATGACAAAGTAAGAACAAATCCTTCTGATGGAGAAAACTGGATTTAAAATTATTAAGAAAGTGAAATAATTAAGTGCTACTTTTGAGGACAAAAATGTCTAAGTTGTTTCAATATAGTTATTTTAAAATATGGGATGAGATTAAGCAAGATTTACAAAAGTGGTCTAAATTGTAGTTTTCAATGTTGGGCAGGATATCAACTATAAAGTTGAATGTCTTGCCAAAAAAAATGTTTTTGTTTCAAACAGCACACATAAGGAATAATAATATGCCATTTAAATAATGCCATGAAGACATTTCTAAATTTATCTGCCATGGGAAGAAACTGAATGTCAGTTAAGATTTTGTAGGATGCGAAACAAAATAGAGGCCTTGGGCTTTCCAGTGTGGAACTGTATTTTTATGCTTGCTGTTTAGTTTAGTGAAAGACTGGTTAACTCTGAAAAGGGGAAGGCTTCTCCAGTTTAAGGAATTTGATTTGCAGTTTGGTTGTCATGGATATTTACAGTATGATAAACTTAAGGCCAATGCTGATTTTAATGATCTTTAAATCAGCTGTGCTATATGCAGAGTTTGGAACAAATACAAGACAAGACAGTGTGCTAAAATGCCTTTATGGAATTCCCCACATGAAGACTTGTTCAGGAGGAAAATAACTTTTAAAGATAAATGGTTAATATAGAGAGATTTGTTATTGTCAGAAAAAGGGCAATATTGAATGAAAACAAGCGAGGAATTGGTTCAAGAAGGTTATACTATCAGCTGGTTTTCTTATAAACAGTTATCTGAACATTTCATGATGGATAAAAATTTGTTGGTTTTGTAATATCTAAATCAGAGCTTAAGGAACGGTTATGCATTGATGATGAACATTTAATAGCTAAAATGTATAAATTATTGTTGAGAACCAAGATGGAGGATGAACAAGTAAAAGATTGTATGATTAAGTGGGCACAAATGTGGGTCATAATATACAGAGGCAACAACACAAAATGATATGGTCAAGGGGTTTAAATTTTAAGTTATGACCTCAGAGAAAAATTTTATAAAATGATGTATAGATAGTATTTAACATCAGAAAATTTACCCAAAATGTATAAAGGTTTTACTAATACTTGTTGGAAAAGGAAACATAAAGAAGCAATTTTTTTAGTATGTGGTGGACTAGTAAGAAAGCAAATAAATTTTTCATCAGATTAATTGATTGATAAAAGATATTTTGAAGCTAAAGATTTAGATGAAGATGAAGCTTTTCTTACTTGGACTGCTGGATGACCATATTGATAAGCAACATTGATAAATATACGAATATTACGTACCTACCAATTACCTAGTACATACATCATCGAAATGGTAGTAGTTTTATGTTTTCTTTCTTTCTTTCTTTCTTTCTTTCTTTCTTTCTTTCTTTCTTTCTTTCTTTTAGTTGCTTATGGTACATTGTTGTCAGTCTGTGTTTTTTGCTCTATGTTCCTTCTTGTAAAGTTGTATTACTTTATGTTATGGATAAGTATATGTTAGTATGTTAATAAAAAAAAAATTTAAAAAAAGAAAGAAACATTGAAAGAATTATTCAGTATGTGATTACAGCTGCCAGGCTACTTCTTCCTCAAAGATGGAAATATTCAATTTTCCCCTCTCAAGATGATTGGCTGATGAAACTGTACGACCTGGCAGAAGTGGATAAATTGGCTATCTTAAAAGAACAACAAACAAGTAATTCTAAGAAAATTAGGATACAATTATTGCATATTTGAGACTATATTGGAGAAAAACTTTTGTTTTAGGTTTTGAAGATTAGTGGTTTTTGTCAATAAATAGAAATGTCCCTTAGTTATATAAAACTGAAGAAGTAGACTTAGCATTTTGTCTTAAGACCAACAGAGTAGGGACTGGAAGTCATGTGTCTATCCTTCAGGCCCTCTTTAGTTTAGTTTGGTTTTCTTTTTTATAAACTTGGGAGTTTTTTTGTGTTGTTTGTTTAAGGTAATTGTTGTATGCCTTGGGTTTCTTCCTTGCTTCTTGTGTTTTATTTTGTCCCCTTATCTGTCATTTTATGTATTTAAACTTTGTATTTAATTTTAAAAAATCTTTAAAAGAAAAGAAAATAACACCTTAACTGCCCATCATGAAATAAAAAATAATTCCCTCCCCCCAGAATATCATTAAAAATGTGTAATATTGCTATGTGGAGTACCACAAAGGCAAGTGTACCAAAAAAAAAAGTCCATGGCACCTTAAATACTGATAATTGTATTGTGCTACTAACAACTGTTACACTGGTCCCACTGCTGTCTGCCCTAGTTTTACACAAAGCTTGACAAAAAGAATTTTAGCTAGGCTTTCCTCTCAAAACCACACTTTCCTTAAAAATTGTAGCATTGATCCATGGTACTGGAATTGAGGGATAATGAGTAAAGTCTACAGTTACAAATCTATGAAAATTTGCATCACAGGTGTGAGACTTAACTCATAGGCTAAATACACTGGAAGATACTAGCAGGCTTGTAATAACTGCAAAGTTTGCCCCATATCTCACTGTATGCAAATGCTGGAGACTTTTTTTATCAATGAAAAATTGGAATCTAGGCCAGGCAATGGTCCTAAAAGGCACCATAGTGTGCCTAGAATTTGGGAAAATCCAACCAACTGGGGAATATGGAAAGCATACCGGTAATTGTAGGAGTTGTAGCCCCAAAATATTCCACACTAGACTGTTATAGTGCTATTATTCCACTTTCAACATCCTGTGGAATTCTGTGGTTTGTAGTTTACTGAGGCCAAAGAGCTCTCTGGCTGAGAATTCTAAATGCCCCTCCCTAAACCGCAAACCGCAGGATTCCATAAGATGTTGGAAGTGTAGTGCAGATAGTCTGGTTTCTCTTCAGATCATATAAATCTTATGCCTTTTACTAGAGATTTCCATGGAGAGGAACATTTATGAGTTTGATTATATAAAACTCCCAACTTGGACATCCCCTCAAGAAGCATGTAAGATTGCACTGACAAAACAAGGAAAGTTATTGACTTATCAAGATATATTAAAATGGGAAAGAGACAATCCAAAAATGAAGTCGATAGAAGAGTTAAAAGCTTAAGGTCATGAATTAAACTGGTTCCCTTGACGTCAGTTGAAAGAAAGGTACAAAATGGACCAAAAATTATATGGATTTGAAAGACAAGAAAATGAACTGGATCAACAGTTGAAAGAACATCAAAAGAAGAGAATCTCAAAGTTTTACAAACTATTGTTAAAAACTGGACTCAAAATATAGGTCATCTAATTAAGTTAGATGCATGGGAAAAAGTATGGAAAACAGACATAAAATTTACTCCAAATTTAAATTTAAGAGAAAATTACTACAAAATGTTACATAGGTGGTATATTTCTCCAGAAAGACTTCAAAAAATAACCAAAAAAGGAGATGCGAAATGTGGGGAAATGGTGGGGACTTTTTTGTTGTTGTTGTTCTAAGTCTAAGAAATTTTGGAAGGGAATTCATGACGAAATTCAAGAAATTTGCAAAGTTAATTTTGAAATGGTACCACAATTTTATTTATTGAATATATTAGGCCAGAACCAGGAGATTAGAAAACAACAGAAGATATTATTGTATTTGATTACAGCAGCATGGCTGACATATGCACAACACTGGATTGAGTTTGTTGGTATTTGACAAGATATGTATAAGGGAGAAGAAGGATTCAACTGGAAAATTCTCAATATACAGAAGGGGGTGGGAGGAACGAAAGAACTATAATAATGATATACATATTTGTGTTTATATATGTTTTTATCTATTTTGAAAATAATAAAAATTTCTTTAAAAAAAAAAAGAAAGAAAGTGTAGTGTGGAAATGGCCAGAGGCTCTGAGGTTGAAGCTTCCAAAATGCTATCCTGCTATTTTGGGTGTATTGAAGATCTTGCATTCATGAAACATTTTATAAAACTCTCAGTTTCTCATTAGTTTCACATTCAGAAGAAGGGGCTGATACAAATATTCTGAACAAAATTAACTAAAGTGACTAAGGGTGGTATAAGATTGTGCACTTCATTGCATTTTATATTTTCCTGCTAAGGTGAGGCGATCAGGGTGAAAACAAGATAGAATAGGCCCATTTGCTCATATTTGCACTCAAGAATATGAGGGTGGCTTCAAATATTTCAAGAAAGGATTGACAGAAGATACATCAATGTATCAGAAGTATCAGAAGAATGCATTCAGAATACATTCTATTTTCTGTTCTCCCGCTTCTAATAAGGGAGTTCCAAATACACTAGAAATTTATTTGTTTCTCTGCCTGAAGTATTCACTATAAATCTAAAGCGATGCTGGAATTCATTTCTCATACGGAGCCAGATCTACATGCACATTCAGCCCCATTTGGAAATCTGGACCAGGCCCTCACAGTCATCACAACTAAGGCCATTTCCACACTAGATTGTTATAGCGCTATGATCCCACTTTCAACCTCCTATGGAATCCTGGGGTTTGCAGTTTCAGGAGGGGCCACCTGGCCCCTCCCGAAACTGCAAATCCCATAAGAGGTTGAAAGTGGAATCATAGCGCTATAATAGTCTAGTGCAGAAATGGCTTTAATATAGCATTAACTGCATGGAACTCCATTGAAACTACAGTACTGAACCCTGCCCTGACTAGAGGATTAGATGGGTTCTTAAACAAGGGAGAAGAAGGAACCGACTGAAAGAAAAATAACAGAGCAAATTTCACAGATGAAAACTGGGACACATGTGGCCAAGTAACATGAGAGTGTGGTCAAGATGACAACAGTTATTAATGAGAGAGAACAAACAGCTATGGAAAAGCTGCAGCAGTTCGCTTTTGTCTGAGCCTGCTGAAATAGTCTCCTTGTCTCCTTCTGCTGAATTGACAGAGTAAAAACTACTTGCATTTGGAAGTCAGTTTGCGGCAACTAAGGTCATTTCCACACTACACTGGTCTACTGCTATTATTCCACTTTCCACATCTTGTGGAATTCTGGTCTGAGGCCCAAGAGCTCCCTGGCTGAGAATTCTAAATGGTCTTTCCTAAACTGCAAACCCCAGGATTCCATAGGATGTTGAAAGTGAAATAAAAGCACTACTACTGGCCTAAGATAAGCTGAAAGCAAAGGAGGAGAGTGGTTCAACAAAGGAGAAACTAGCACATTTTAAAAGCCACTGAAAAAGTGAGATGACAGAGGTTTAATTGGGACTGTTGCTGCCAAATTGGGACAATTGAACGGTATGGCATGACAGTCAGAGATTTTACTCATACTGTGTCCTGATTTTCTGAAGTACTTCATGCAAAATGAGAATGGCAAGCCCAGTAGGGTTGTATTGACTGACTCCTGGCCAAATTGTGTCCAAAGGGTTTGATTCCCCATTCACTTCAACGGCAGAACCAGTTAGTGATTACATAGATACCGGTAGGTAGGTAGGTAGGTAGGTAGGTAGGTAGGTAGGTAGGTAGATAGATAGATCTCACATTCTACAGGCTTATGACCAAGACAGTTGTAACCATGTCTGCAGTTTAAAAATTACATATTTTAATCAATTTGAGCTTGCTTTGTGGTGGGCGGGGGGATGTTCATGAGCTGAAAAGGTCAATTGGGGCACAATCCAGAAATAAGTGGATAAATTAAACCCAAAATGAAATGGCCTGCACTGTGACAGGTTGATGGGTCACAGATGGTGTGCAGCCCCCCATCCCCCCACCCCACTTTTGTTTTAATTGTTGCTGAAAGACGAGATTCCATTTGAACTCAACTGCTAGGCCTCTGAACTTACAAAACATATTGTGCACTGAGACACCCATGGTGCCCAGGTTAAGTTCATGCAAACTGTGCTATGCTGCTACTGTAATGATCAAAACCCTGCTCTTGCTTCCCCTCCTTCTGGCACTCCCCTCCCAATAGGTTTGTTTCTGGTCATAAATTCTTAATCTGTGAGCAAAATAGGTTGTACAAGTTAATAAACAGTGTTTTTCAAATGTGTTCAAAGCCAGAAGGAATCAGTTCCTTACAATGGACTATTGTGTGCATTTTTGCAGATCTGAAGTGCACTTCCTTTGATTCTCTAACCTTGTTGCACTTTTGTATGAAATTACCCCTTCCCTGTACATCAGGCCTGCATGTAAAGTGCTTCATTAGCATTTCCTGCAAGATAGGCAGCAATGTGGCAAAACCCAACATTTATTTTCATTGGGCCATCATGCTCTTTCTCTCTGTTTAACATCTCAACCTCCTTGACAAAGTCCTTTCTCAAAATTTACTTCTTTTGTTTCCTTGGTTTTCTCTAAAAAGCTCTTTAAACATCGATGTACTCCAGGATGACTCCTGAACAAAAATCATGGCTTGCCCAGCTAGTAAATCTAGCCACCATTCAATAGGACTAAATAAGTGCTTCACGTCTATTGTAAAAGGCTCTTAAAAGATCCTGCATCTTTAAGAGTTTCCTACAATAAATTAAAATCTATCTCACCCATTGTTAAAACAAAATAAAAATCTAGCATATGAGAGCTGGTGTTGGTCTGAAGGAGCAGCACTGTGTTTGTAATTCCATACAGCTGTCCATGATAACAGACCCTATGTTAATCACAATCAATGGTCACAAGATGAGTTTAATTCCTTGTGTGTTTCATTCATGTCAGGAAAACATTCCATTCACTTAACCATCCACAAGTCTACGCATCTATTCAGACTGGCTGAAATTTCAAGTCAGCTTTTCCTAACTTGTAATTTTTTTTTTACCTTAACTTTTAAAAAATTGTTGGTTGCTTGGTCTGCAATATTTCATACTTTCCATTCTAAGAACCTTCAATGCAGCAAACAAAAAAAAAGACATTTAAAATCCAAAGATATGGGTTGTGAGCCCCAACTAGGATACATCTATTGAATTAAATGGGACTTGCGAAATCAACCCTTATCTAAGATCCATTAATTCAGTGGAATTATTCTAGGTCAGTGGTTCTTAACCTTTCTTAACCAGGGACCCCCTGTAAGTATAAATTGTTGCTAGGAACTTAACTCAGGATTTAAATATTTAAATTTAGATTTAAATATTCAAATATTTATTTATTTAAATGCTTCTGGAGACTAGGATTCAAATCCCCACTCAGACACTGGATAACTGTGGGGAAGTCACATTCTCTCAGCCTCAGAGGAAGACAAAGGCAAACCCCTTCTGGACAAATCTTGCAAAAAAACAAACAAACCCTGTGATCAGTTCACTTTAGTATTGCCTTAAGTCAGAAATGACTTTAAGGCACCAACAACAAATTGCTGCTTCGTTTGCAAACGAAGATGCAGTTTCAGCACTCACGACCTCCAACCATATCCCTGTTGCTGCTAGTGGTGTCCAGCAGCAGAGCTTCACAGATCCCCTGTGAGGGCTTCATGGACCCCCAGAATCCCCAGACCCCAGGTTAACAACCTAGATGATTCAGCCAAATATCTATCCTATGATTTCAAGTGTCTGTCTGTCTGCTATGCAAGTACAGGTGCTTGATGCAAATGCATTTATCAGTGCATTACTTGGTGTATTATCTACTTAGAGCATGGGAAGCTTTTAGACCTTATCTATTAATTACTTCAGATAAAGGTAGCTAGGCCAAAACAGAAACTGGGAAAAGACCACTATGTAAACTATAGATCTTGGTATCTACAACCAGCCATGCCAGCTAGATGAGTCTGGCAGCTGAGGTCCAAAAAAAGTAACTTTCCCAAACTCTGAGCTAACTTAAGGTACACAGCTCAAATGGATTTCTTCCCCAAAACTATACCGTCACTTCCCATCATCTGAAATAGATAAGATCACAGAATCATAAAGCCTGAAGAGACCACAAGAGTCAGTCCTACCTCCTACTGTGTAGGAATACATAATCAAAGCACTACTGACACATGGCCATCTAGCCTCTGTTTACAAACATCCAAAGAAGGACACTCCAGAGCAGCATATTCTACTGCTGAACAGCTCTTATCATCTGCCAAACTTCTTGGCAGTTTGATTTGCAACAAATATCAGAATAGTTGAAATTTCCCATTACTACTACATCACTCTTTTATGAATGTTTGGTCATCTGTTCCAGGAAAGCATCATCTGGGAAAGTAGGATTGGGGGTCTGTAGTAGATCCCTATGACAACATCACTATTGTTTCTTTCCCCCTTAATTTTTTATCCTCACCCTGGCTTCCTGGATTTAAGTCATGGATCTCTTCACAAGTATAAACATCCTTGACATATAATGCTACTCCTCCATGTTTCCTGTTGTTCTATTTCTCTGAAATAGATTATACAACTCTAAGATGACCCCTTCATTCTGCCTAACAGTAGGGGCAGCCCAGTCTGAGAGGAACATAGAAAAATAAAAGAGTCAGTAGGCGATTAGGTAGCTTACATTTGCATCTTATTTATTCTAAAATCAACAGGGCTACTCTTCTTGAATATTTTGAACATCACTGCCACAGGCTTGTTACCCTGTTTACTGGGGATCCTGGGAGGGACACCTATATGCGCTCTCAATTAACTAAGTTTGGGGAAATTAGCTAGAGCACAAGTTAGCAATGCGAGAGGCAGGGCAATGCAGTGGAATCTTTTACCCAGTGTCTATGGGGTCAGGTCAGGCCAAGCCAAGGAGCACACCAAGTTTAAGGATAATTGAGATTTTTATTAAATACAGACAAACAGTGTATGCAACAAACGCACTCAGATAACTATAGAAAATAAAGGTTGGAGTGGTATAGAGGGATTTTTGAGAGGGATTGTTCAATTGGGTGATAGGACACCTGTTCTGAAGCCCGGAGAGGTCTGAAGATAGCATGATTGAGTTAGGTCCAAATTAACAAAGAGGTAGACAGTATGCAAAGGCTCAGTGCTTGGCCATTGAGTATTCAGCTTGTCAAGTTGCCTGCTCGGGGCAGGGAGTTCTTTGTAAGCAGCGTGCATACGTAATGAAGGTGTTTGCAGAGAGGTCTCCTAAAGCAGCAATCTGGCTATTTCTGGCCTGCCTGTATTGTCTTGGGATATTGCAGCGCTTAGTGGCCGAGCCTAGTTCTGTGCTTGTTCGGGGGCCTCACAAACATGTGGAGAGGGGTGGTGGAAGAGAGCCAAATTATTGATATCAAAATGATATCTAGCAGCCCCAAATCCAGGCTAGCAAATGCAGTAACAGGCCTCTTTTTAGCACTTGGTGAACTGTTTTCCTTAATCTGCAGTAGTTCATTCCTAGCTGGAGCTTTAAGGACATTTCTACTGCTAATCTTGTCCGTACAATTAACTGCCAGAGGTCGTGTCCTTTTTACTTCATTCTTCAGGAAGTAGCAATCATATTTTCTGAAATGTGGCAGGATGCTCTGCTTTAGTGAAGTTGACTTCTACCCACCCACTGCTCCTTTGGGTTCCTCATTTTTAGCAGCTAGCTGCAGAACAAAGTCAGTGGAAATAGTTTCATTCCCTTGCCTCTCCCTTCCACTCCCTCCGCTAGGTTTGTCAAGGACAAGCTATCATCCTTTTCCTTTATAAAAACTGATCACTCTTTTGGCTAAAGAACCCAGAACTGAAGACAAAAATGTAAACAAGTTTGCCATGTGAAAGTGTCTGTGAGGTAAAAGAATGAAAGAAGACAATAAGCTTGAAAATGTTCAAGGAATAATTTAGCAAGAGTACTCAGATTTTGTCAGAATGGTAGTTCTTAACAGTCTGGTTTCATAACATTTATTTTGATTCCATTAGAACGTGGACCAGCTTTTCACCTTATCTGATAGTGGGTTGGATCCAGGCTAAGAATAGTCCCACAGAATTCAATATAATCACACTCACACGCACGTACACACACACACACACACACACAAAATGTAATCACATACATTGACACCTGTGCAGTCCCATGCATGTCTGCTCAAAGATCAATCCACTGAATTGAAGGGAGGCATGCTGCAACCATAAACATACTTCCCTGAAAGGAGATCCTATTGAAAGTAGAAAGACTTATTATTTGATAGAATTTTCTGTTAGAAAGCACTAGTTATAAATACAGTCAGCCCTCCACATTTGCTAAGATTAGGGGCTCAAGACCCCTGCAAAAGTAGAAAAATCACAAATATCAAGGCCAAGGCATAGTGGGGAGAATGGGAACCCAGGTCCATAATGGGTCAGGAAATGGAGTGGGAAAGGGATGGGTTGGCATAGTGGTCCTAAACTTCAGTTCTCTCGCTGATCTTTTTCCTTGGGTATTGGGGGGAAATCAGGAGACGGTTTGTGGTGCTGAGAAATTGGGCTTTGAGCCATCCTTAGCTGACCACACACACTGGCTGAGAGAGGAGGAGGAGGACCAGAGGCTGGTTTTTAATGGGCTGCATGGCCTGATTGGAGCCACCAAGAGGGAGGTTCCCCTAGAAAAGAAGCACCTGAGATTGGTGGGGCAGGAACTGGCGAAACTAGCAAATAAATCTGGGAAGTGAAAACCACAAATGTGGAGGGCCGATTATATTTCACCTAATTACAAACTACTTACAAATGATCCATGGTAGTAACAATAATATCAGAACTATTGGTGTGTCTACACTGCACCAATAGTCTGAATCCAAACCCATTTATTGATATGCTAAACATATCAAATGGTAAGGTGAAACACATTTGAAGTCACAGCTGTTGTGAAATGTCAGAGGTAGTACTATGTGGCAAAGTAATTAAATTGCCAAGGCAGAAGCTGAACAATAACCAGTTACATACCCACCTATACAGATACAGGATGCAGCAGAGAGAAAAAAATAGCTTTGCTTTATTTGTAATGAAAGTAGTTTTTAAAAAAATAATTATTATTCATAATTAAGCACATGGCCTAATGGAAATAGGAAGAAAATGACTGTAGGTTAGAGTATGTGGAAAAAGAAGAGAGAGTATTTGATAAAAGAAATGAAGTCTGCAAAGCAAACTAGCAATTAGTGAGTATAGGTATGCAGAAGTTGTCAATTCTAACAAGAGTGTATATATGAGTGAATACCTGCAAAAGTGGCATGGACTAGAAAGAGATTGATTGTCTAGCTTTGTAGCAGAACAAGCAGACCTGAACTTGGAAACTAGATGGAAACAAGAGTTTTGCTTTGAACCTGAATTTCTGGATTGAAAGATCAAATTGTTCGAAGTCATAAAACAACCCACTTAGGAAAGTATCAAATGGATCAAAATTAATGGAGTTTATGGACTTTGTAAAGTTTCTGGGAAGGTAGCTGAAAACAATGGCTAGAATCCATTATCTCAGTTACAAATGTGAAAGCTAAAGTAATGCATCCGTAAGTAATTCATATTCACAGTCCCTACATACTGGCAATCATAGCACTATTGCCACATTCATAAATCCCCTCCAGTCCTGTTTTAGTGAGCAGCAATTGCTGTAATGGAGGTCTGCTTTATTGGTTGGGGTGCAGCAGGATGAAGTTACATATCGCACCCTCCAGCAATCATAGAATCATGGAATCATAGAGTTGGAAGAGACCACAAGGGCCATCCAGCCCAACCCCTTGCCATGAAGGAATACACAATCAAAGCATTCCCAACTGATGGCCAACTATCTTCCAAGGAAGGAGACTCCACCACACTCCAAGGAAGCATATTCCACTGTCAAACTTCTCTTACCTTCAAGAAGTTCTTCTGAATGTTTAGGTGGAAACGCTTTTCCTGTGGCTTGAAGCCACTGCTCTGTGTCCTAGTCTCTGGAGCAGTAGAAAACAAGCTTGCCCCACCTTCAACATGACATCCTTTCAAAATATTTAAACATGCCTATTATGTCATCTTTTAACCTTCTCTTCTCCAGGCTAAACATATCCAGCTCTCTAAGCAGCTCCTCAGAGGGCATGGTTTCCAGACCTTTTACCATTTTGGTTGCTCTCCTCTGGACGTATTTCAGCTTGTCAATTACTTTCTTGTATTCCAGGTGAAGCCTGAGTAAAGCAGAATAAAGTGGTAGTATTACTTCCCTCAACCTAGACACTATAGTCCTGTTTGTGCAACCTAGAATTGTAACGGCTTTTTTAGTTTTCACATCACACTGCTGACTCATGCCAGACTTTCACACTAGACTGTTATAGCACTATTATTCCACTTTCAACATCCAATGGAATCCTGGGGTTCGCAGTTTAGGGAGGGGCCTCATGCCATTGCTCTCAATCCTTCAGGCCCCTCCCTAAACTGCAAACCCCAGAATTCCATAGGATGTTGAAAGTGGAATAATAGTGCTATAACTATCTAGTGCGGAAATGGCCATGTTCAGCTTGTGGTCTACTAAGATCTCTTTTACATGTACTGTGGTCAAACTGAGGTATCAGTCATCCTGTATCTGTGCATTTCTTTTTTTAATGCCTAAGTGTAATGATTTCTGTTTCTCTATGTTGAAATTCATTTTGTTAGTTTTGACCTAGCTCTCTAATCTGTTAAGACAAATTTGAATTCTATTCCTGTGCTCTGGGATATTAACCATCCCTCCTAATGTGGTGTCATTTGCAAATTTGATAAGCAGTTTAGCCCTCTATTCCATCATCCAAGTCACAGATAACACTGTTGAATATCACTTGGACCAGAACAGAACTCTGTGGCACTTCACTTGTCATATCTCACCAGGATGAAGTACAGTCATTAGTGAGTACCCTTTAGGTTTATACAGTCAACCAGTTACAAGTCCACACAACAGTATCATTGTCTAGATTTCATATTACTAGCTAGTGTGCAGGAATATCATGAGGGGCCTTGTCAAAGTCCTTGCTGAAATAAAGGTATGCTACATCCATAGCATTCATCTACCAAGCTTGTACCTTTATGAAAAAAAAAGAGAGAGAGAGAGAAGGTTACTTTGGCATGACTTGTTTTTGAGAAACCATGGTAACTTTTAGTGATCATGGCATTTCCTTTCTAAGTGCTTACAGTCTGTCTGTTTAATGATCTGCTATAGAATCTTTCCTGGTAATGATGTCAGGCTTACTGAGCAGTAGTGGTTTGGATCCTCCTTTTTTTTACCACTTTTTGAAGATGGGGACAATATTAGCCCTTCTCCAGTATTCTCAGATTCCTGTTCCCTAGGAATTCTCAAAGATTATTGTCAGTGGTTCTGAGATCACTTCTACTAGTTCTTTTAATACCCTTGGATGTAGTTCATCTGGCCATGGAGACTTGAATCCATTTAGAATAGCCAGGTATTTCTGTACTGCCTCTTTATCTATTCTGAGCTGCATTTCCCCTGCTGCATCATCTGCTCCATTTTTCCCAGGCTGGGCACTGTTTCCTTTCTGGGAGAAAACCAATTTTACCATCTTCTTCATGTGATGGCCCACACAGTTGTAATGGACATAACTAGGCACAGGATGAATTCAGAATTTTCTTAATCAGAATCTCAATCTGAATCCCTGGAAGGTTCTGGGAATCCACAAATCTCATGAATCTCAAATCTTTCGAATTCTTTTTTTAAAAAGAGTTTAAAAAGCAAGGGAAAGAAGGATAATTTTGGGCAAAACACACTCTCTCAGCCTTAGCAAAAGCCTAGGCAAAGGCAAAACTTCCTCTGAAGAAATCTGGCCAAGACAATTGTCCTAGTTTTGCCTCAGAATCTCCCCAGATTGAAAATGACATGAAGGCCCTTTCTACATAGGCAGGAAAATGTGGATTGATGCCACATTTTCCTGCATGTGTAAACAGGGCCACATACTACAGTAGAGAGATAATCCAGGTCAAAACTGGCTTTTCTTTGCATAGCTCCTTCTGGCATCCTGGGGTTTGTAGTTTAATGATGCACTAGTACACTTTGGCAGAGAAGGCTGTGACACCTTGTAAAACTCCAAACTTGCAGGTTTGCAAGGAAAGTATGCAAAGGAATGTTTCAGCTGTCATTGAAATCTCAAGCATGTAGTTTCTAGTCAAGTACTGAACTTAAATATGAAATGTTCAATTTAAATATCTTAGAATACGAGTGCAGATATAATTTGTGAAATTGTTAGCAAAGGGGAAAACTCATCTACTTACTATCTTCCCTTGCATGTCTGATCTCCCAGGTTTTCAGGAATCCCGATCTCCCTGGTTTTCAGGTGTCCCAGTCTCCAACTATTTGGTTGGCAGATTCAAAAGATTCGGTTTGCCTATTTTGGCACAGGAATTCGGATTGGGAATCTCGAATCCTTACCCAGAATTCAAGGATTCGGTTGGCCCATCCTTAGACATAACCCAAAAAGCTCTATTTATTGTTTCTAATCTCTCTAGAAAGCCTGAGCTTGTTCTATGCTTTAGCTTTTCTGACTTTCTTTCTACATATGCTGGCAATTTGTATGAATTTCTCTTTGGTGATTTCCTCTTTTTCATTTCTTATACTTTTCTCTTTTGTATCTTAGCTTCATTAAAAGTTCTTTAGACATCCATCCCAGAATCTTTAGACATCTCCTATTTTTCCTCCTTGCTGGAAGTGTTTGAAATTGTGCCTCCAATATCTCACTTCTAAATTCCCATCTATTATGACTTCCCTTCTTGTTAAGTATTACTGACTACGGGATCACACTTAATATTTCTTTAAGTTTATTGAAATCAGCCTTCTTAAAGTACAGAATGTATGTCTGATTACTCTTGGCTTTCCCCTTCTGGTGTATAACATACTACAGGAGAACATGGTAACTCCGATCTAAGTATCCCATAACTTTCACCATATTAATCAGGTGATCATTTTTGGTTAGTTTCTGTTCTAAAACAGCTGATCCCCTTGTTGCCTCTTCTGCCTTCTGGACCCTGAAATTGTCTCCAATCGAGGAATTTGTTGGGTCTTATATTCTGGACAGAGTTTGACTTCCAACAAATATCAGAATAGTTGAAATCTACCATTACTACTGCATCTCTCCTTTCTAAATGTTTGCTTATCTGTTCCATCACCCAAGTCCTCAGTTTGGATTGGAAGTCTGTAGTAGACCCTCACAATGACTTCACTGTGGTTTCTCTCCCTCTTAGTTTTTACCCCAATACTCTCAATCTGGTTTCCAGAATTTAAGTCATGGATCTCTTCACAGATGTTAACATCACTGATCTATAGTGCTACTCCTACTCCTTTCCTGTTTTTCTCTTTCTCTGAAATAGGTTATATTCCACTATTGTTACATTCCAATCAGGAGACTTATCCCACCAGGTTTCAGTGATGCTTAATATATCATATTTGCTTTGATATGTTGAGATCTCTGATATGACAATCAGAAGCAAGATCTGTGCTGCAATTTCTCCTCACGTAAGAGATCATTGACAGTATGCTGAGCCATGATTGATAGGAGAATAGATATCTGTTGCTCATGGTAGTTGCTGCCTGGTAAAGCTGGTGAGGTGGACTAGGAGACATTATTTGGCTAACCTAGCTGAACTTGGATTGTGGCCATGGTTTGCAAATGACATACAATATTATAATTGAGTGTATATACCTGGATACTGAGACAGAGTTGGGATTCTGTGGTGTTCCATCGACTCCATGGCCCGACTATCTCTCTGCCTGAGCTTCTGAACGTGGTCTAGATGGTGTGTTGGTTTGCACCAATCAAGGGGGATTTGAGCATACCTGCTGAACTTTGTTCAAAAGGAACATCTCAGATTTCACATATCCATGAGCCTGTCTCAATTAATATTTTGTTGGGTGCATGTGGAAGACCTGTTTGTCAAGCTAGAGTTTGATATCCAGAGTGAAGGTAGAGGTGCTTTGAAAAAGATTCTATTGCCGTAGATGGATCACTTCAGGGCTAAATTTACTGATACACAATATTTCCAGGGGTGCGGGACCTCATAAGTGTCCACTTAAAGAAGCTAATGGGGTTAAAGTGCCAAGTCTGAGATGAGAAGTAAAAGCCTATAGCTCAATCTGATACTAATCAGAGAGGAAGAGATACTAGAAAGCTGATGTGATTTAATGGGTGAAAAAAACTCATAGGTGGGGGCTCTCTTTATAGCTTCTAGTTACTTATTTCTCTCTTCCCAAGTATCTTTCACCCAGCCATTTGGTTCATACAAAGCTCACAGGAAAGCTGTATTTAAATTTAGATACACCACTAAGTACCAAAGTCAGGATCACCCGTGACATAGTATTTCCAATTTCTATGTATGGTTGTGAAAGTTGGACATACCCTCCAACATTTCACAGATGAAACACACGGCCAAGCAGCATTGGAGTGTGATTAGGATGGCAAAAGTGATTGATGAGGAAGAACACAATCTAGAAGATGCTGCAGCAGTTTGCTTTTGTCAGAACCTATTGGGAAGGGCATGATTCCACCCCCTTCCTTCCTGTTGAGTGAGTATAAACTGCTTTTGCACTTTAAACTCAGTCTGCAGTAACTGAGGTAAGCTGGTTGCATAGGGACAGGGGGTTATGGAAGCAGTTTGCCCCAGGCAGCAATGTTTTTGGGGTGTCCCAGCTCATAGCCACACCCCCATGCACCGTGGCCCTGCCCCCTCCTACCCTCCTCTCCACACACTCCAAGCTCTGTCACTGAGGTAGGCTGAGGGCAAAGCAAGAAAGACCTGGGACATTTTAAAAATAACTGAAAAAAATGGGATGGAAAAAGATTATTGGGACTGTCCCTGCCAAGTCAGTTGGAGGATATGCTGGACGGTGACAAAAGCTGACAGGAAGAAAATCAACTCATGTGAAATGTGGTGCTTCTGTGGATACCAAGGACCACTAAAGAGAACAATGACATGTCCCACAGCAAGCCAGGCCTGAACTCTCACTAGCAGCCAAGATAACCACAGCTATTGTGCTTTGGATGCATCGTGAGACAACATGATTCATTGGAAACAATGGTGCTCAGTAAACTGAGAGCAATGAGAAATGAGGAGGACCACAGGAAAGGTGGACTGACTCAGACAAGGAACTCCGAGGCCTAAATTTGCAAGACCAGGATAGTAGAAGACCATGGGGGTCTCTCATTTATAGGATTGCCAAATGTCAAATCTGACTTTGTTGACAAATAACAACAGCAAATGAATTTAAGAAATCAAATGTATTTTTTCCAAAGTTGTAGGTAAGTGGGCCACAGCAGGTAGGCAGGAGAGTCCTGAACTCCAACTCAGCCTCTTCCCATCCTTGTTTGCTTTTTTGTTTGCCTGTTAAACATCCTAGCTTTTCCCAGTGCAGGATCTCAAGCAGTTTGTAACACAGTTTAAAGCAGAATATAGCTGAAATCAATCATCATCAAAACAATTTTTTAAAAAGCAGTTAAATAAATGATCATGTTTAAAACTGAATCAAATTAAAAACAGTTTAAAGCAATTTCAAATGCAACAGATAGAGAAAAGTTTTTTAAAAAATACAGCGGTTCCCATTTTAAAAGCACTTCTGCAGCAACCTGCTAACGGCAAAAACTTTGTAATTTTTGCTTAACTCCTTAAAAACATATTTTACCAAACTATTTTTGTTACTGTGAAACAGAAATGCATTTAAAAAAAAATTCTACACTAATAGGTTATTTCTATTTTTTTAAGTGTGCTTCTATTACACTTCTATTATACACTTAAGTGTATTTCTATTTTTTTAAGTGTACATAAATCAATAAATCATAAATCATGCAAAGAGAAACAAAAGGAGGAAAGGGGGAGCAATGAGAGAAAAGAAATTCCAGTTTTTGAAAAACAATAGAAATGAAAAGGCAATGATGAAAATACAGTATATCTTTGCAGAAACCTCAATAGACAACAATCAAATGACCACTTCCATAAAATGCTAGCATCTGTATGCTGCACATTCAAATGTTGACAGAGTTGTGATGTCCTCAACCTGTTGAATAAGATGAGGTCAGCACTGATCTTTCTAGTGTTTCAATATGAGTATTTTAGCTACCAAAATTGCTTTGAGAAATCTTTCTGGTGAAAATGCTAGCTAATTTCCAAGATGTAAGTAAATAACTTAAAAACACATGTACATCTGCAAATTTCAAAGTTTGCTCTAATGTTAAATTGATACAGGTATTAACTGCTCCCTGAAAAGAAGCTTCTGCTGGACAAGCCACAACCACAGAAGAAATGTGGGATGAAATTACAGTATCAGCATTTGTTCAAATTACCCATATTATTAAAAAGGCATGGGGATAGCCAGTTTATATGAAGTGTAAATTTTTTCTTAATAAATCATACTTGGAATCCTGATAGATATGCCAAGTATAGGAGAGGTTGGGTGCCTCCTTCTGCAATGATCACAGAAAGGACATACATAGGTGTAATGCGAAATTAAACCTATGAATATTAATAAGAAGATACCAGTCAAAGGGTTAAAAGTTTTGAAAATGCTTGAAGAGTATATAGAAAGGAATCCCATGGAAAACATAAATTATCCGGGGTATAATATTTGTATAGCTTTTTTTCCACTTTCTTTTTTTTTTTAGTAAACTAAAATCATATTAAAAACTTGAACAAAAAAAAATACATGGTAACATAGTTATTCTCAATCAACAAATATCCTCTAATAGTGATCATTGAATATTAACAGCAAAAGATATTTTCTAAAGTTACATACGATTGCGTTGATAACAACCACAAAAAATTTTTTTAAAAAATTATAATTTAACACAACTTCCATTAGTTTGGACTATTACCTCTTCTTGAAAAATAACATAAACCAATCACCTAAACTTCCTCTCCTTATATAACCTCTTTCTGTGTTTTCTCTATGCTAGTTGATTTTATTCCTCCTATATGCCAATATATACATATACAATATATACACATATATACACATATACATTACACACAAATATACACACATACATACATCGTTATGTACACATACATTATAGTTTTACCAAAATATCTATATCAGATCTAAATAGTGATCTCCATAAAGGTCACTGCATTTCCCATGTTTATTTGTATGATTATTTGTTTTTTAATCTCTCTAAGGTGTTTTTTTAATCTCTCGGGTCTATTGAAGCTTATTTGATTTATTTAATTGTTTCATTCAATAATTAAGTTACCCCATTTCTTGCCGAGAAACATGGTGATTGGCTCCCATTCCTTCAATATTTTTTCAGATTTCCCCTTAATCTTACAGGTAAATTGATCATTTTCCTTCATCTCCAATGTTTTAATCATCCATTGCTCTAAAGTGGGGATTTCTCTAGTTTTCCAGCATTTGGCTATTAATATTCTAGCAGTGGTAACAAGATACAATAAAACTCTCCAACATTTCTTTGAGATTTTTTGAATCTATATTTCGTACCATATTTAATCAGAAAAATTCTGGTATCTGAGTTTTGAATATTTCCATTAAAGCTATACTTAACTGCTCCCAGAATTTTTTAATTTGTTGGCAACTCCACCACATATGTATGAAAGTTCTAATTTTCTCTTCACATTTCCAACATTTATTCTGATGTGTGTTGTACATTTTATCCAATTTGGCTGGTGGTAGGTACCATTTATAGAGCGTCTTCACATAATTTTCTTTAAGATCTTGAGATAATATAAATCTATGGCTTAATTTCCAAGATGTTTCCCAGTATTCTAATTCAATTGTGTGGCGTAGGCTATTGGCCCAAGATATCAAAATATCTTTGACCATCTCTTCTTCCAATTTGTAATTTAATAAAAATTTATAAAGTTTCGATATTACATGGTTTGGCGGACTGAATATAATCTTCTCTAATTCATTAGGTGTTTGTTTCAGATTGAATCCTTCCAACCTTGAATCTATCTTGTATCTCTCATGGAGTTGCCTGTAGGGAAACCATGGGAGCTTGAAGCCTATTTGTTCCAGTTTTTCTCTTGTTCTTATCTGTGGTGTAAGTGATTCATCTAATTCTAATAGATCTTTATACATCAACCATTTTTCTTGGGTATCAACCCATCCCAAAAAAAACCCTCTTCCTGGGGAGATATCCAAGCTGGGATTTTGTTTTAAATGTTTTTCTTTATTTGCATCCAAATTCTCAATAGAGATCCTCTTATACAGTGGTTTGTAAAATCCCTATCTATTTTTGCCTTATTGTACCAGAGATAGACATGCCAGCCCATTCTGTTATCGACACCTTCTAGTGTTAATATTCTTCTGTTCTGTAACTTGATCCATTCTACTATCCAAGTTAATCCACATGCATAATAACATAATTTAAGGTCTGGTAAATTGCATCCACCTCTTTCTTTTTGATCTATTAAGTTTTTCCAGTTTATCCTTGGTTTTTTCCATTCCCAAAGAAATTATGAAAGGTCTTTTTGCCATTCTTGGAATGGTTTATCATTTTTTATTATTGGCAGATTTTGAAAAAGAAAAATCATTTTGGGAAGGACATTCATTTTCACTGTCACGATTCTACTGAGAAGGGATAAATGTAATTTATTCCATTTTTCTAAATCTTTCTTTATTTCTGTCCACATTCGTAAATAATTGTTGTTGAACAGCTCTTTGTTTTGCCTCATAACCCAGATACCTAAATATTTTAGTTTCTTTTAAATCTGAAATTTGGATTTTTTTAATAAGTTGTTCTTTCCTAAGGTACATGTTCTTTGTTAAAATTCCAGTTTTCTCTCTATTTATTTTAAATCCCGCATTTTCTCCAAACTCTGAAATGATCTTTAGGAACTTATCTATACAGTCTAGTGGTTCTTCCAAAAAAATTACAAAGTCATCAGCATAGGCTTTTAATTTATATGTCTGTTCTTTAATTCTACCCCCTTTAATACCTGGATCAGAATGAATTTTTCTATTTAGTATTTCTACTATTAGGATAAATAAAAGAGGGCATAGAGGGCAGCCTTGTCATGTTCTGTTCTTAATATTAATTTCTCTTGCTTTTCTCCATTTACTGTGACTCGTGCTGTTTGATGTGAATATATTTCTTGAATCCATTTTACATAATTATCACGCAAATCCATTTTTCCCAGGGCCACAATTAAAAATTTCCATCTCACCTTATCAAACACTTTCTCAGCATCTAAGAAGATCATTGCCAATTCGTTTTCATTATGTCTCTCAAAATGCTCTATAATATTTATCACTGTTCTTACATTATTTCTCAATAATCTATTTGGCAGAAAGCCATTTTGATCTTCATGTATTATAGATTGCATAACTTTCTTCAGTCTTTCTGCCAGTATACTTGTAAATATCTTGTAGTCGGTATTTAATAAAGAAATTGGTCAATAATTGTTATTTGTATTTGTATTTGTATTCTATATTTGTATAGAATTATTTATCTTACCTCAAAAAGCTTGTCTGTCTAGAACTAAAGATTTCTAAACCACCAATTTATTGAACTTTAGCATAATCATATAATAACCATCTTTGGAATAAATATTTCATGATAGATAATAACTTCTGAGGTTGCACTGGAACTGCCCATCAGCAAATAAGACTCCATGCTATATTTTTATTAAAAAGAAAATGGTGATGGGAGCTTGGAACAATAGCTGTAACTAATTACCTTTCTAGCAACTAGTAATTTTCCAGCTGCTGAGATTAAGTGTGGTAAAGATGTCCTGACCTGTTCCCTGATCCTTGTGAGGCAAAAAATATTCTATTGTTGTTGAAATTTTAAAAGTGGGGGACAAGATAAAGGAGATTTCAGTTGGGAAAGGATTAAAATTCTTAAATTTCCCCCTTGCATCTTTTTAGCTAGTTGGTAACTTTTTCCAGTGACATAGGGATGCGGGGACAATGGGGCAGAGCACCCCCCAGCAGCAATTGGGGGGCACCGCTGCTCCTTGCCTGCCCTCCCCCACGTACCATAGCCCTGCCCCCACATGCTGTAGCCCCTCTCCTGCCTCTCTGCCTGCCTTCGCGTGCCCCCCGCACACTCCAAGTTACACCACTAACTTTTTCACACTGGTGAGAGGGAGAGACTGAGGAGAGCCTTCTCCATGGCTGTCCCTAGATTCTGAAACCCCATTCCCAGGGAAGCCAGAACAGCCTCCTCTTTATTGTTCTTCCAGCAGTGGGCTAAATCTTTTTATTCAGACAGGTTTTTTAAACAGAGAGTTTTTAAAGGATTGGCTATGGGTTGCTGTACTATTTTAATCACTGTTTTCAAGAGCCTTTTATATTTTTTTAATTGTATTTTATACTTTTGCTGAAATGTACAGTCAGCCCTCCACATTTGCTCAGGTTAGGGGCACAGAACACATGCAAAATTAGAAAAATCACAAATATCAAAATGTGTGTGTGAATCTGTGGGAAGGGAGACGAGTCTTGGTGGGGAGAACAGACACCCAGGGCCCAAACCAGGTCAGGGAAAGGACGTGGATCGACATGGTGGCCCTATACTTCTTCTCTCTTTCCCTTCTCCCTCCTTGGGTGTGTGGGAGGATTGGGTGGGGGGTTGCAGTGCTGAGAAATTGGGCTATGAACCATCCTTAGCTGGCCAGGCAGTGGCTGATGGAAAAGGAGCAGAACCAGAAATTGATTTTTTTAAAGGCTGCATGGCCTGATCAGAACTGTCAAGAGAGAAGGTTCCCCTAAAAAAGGAGTACCTGAGGTTGCGGGGGGGGCATGGGTTGGAAAACTTTCAAACAATCAAATCCGTGAAAGACAAACCTGCAAATGTGGAGGGCTTGTTTTAATACCATAAATAGTTTAATTCTGTTTTAAAGTTCACTTTCTGTATGTTTTTAATTGTATTGGTCTTTTAAGTTGCAAGCTACTTTGAGTACCAATTTTGGGAGAAAAACAGGATATAAATCAGAATTGTTGTTGTTGTTATTGTAATGATGATGATGATTACAGTTTCTGAAATCTCCAATCAGCATATCCTGGGATTATGCTATCTGGTGGATTCTGGGAACCACAGCCCAAAAAGTATTTTTGCCATGTTCTGATTATTATTTTACAAACCCCGTCATTGTACTGTTTCTTCCTCCCTGCTCATCCCTGAGTCTTCCATCCATCGCTGAAGTCATTGTCCATTTGAAAACATGAACCTTTTTAAGCTGTTGATCCCTTTAGGTGAGGTGTAAAAGCAGAACTAGGAAATGTTGCTCTTTGACCCACAACTCATAGAATCTTCCAGCAAATGTATGGCCATATATGTGATCACGTTGAATGCAAGATTTTGAAAGCTGCAATCCAAAAAGTAACCATTCCAGCCTCTGGGCTATAAAAATCACACAACCATGCTTCCATAATACTGTAAACTGTCATATTCCGCTCCCTCAAGTAACAAACTAGTTTTCTAAATACAGATAAGAAACTCTAGGAAAAAGCCGAGGTACATAAGCAAACGAGGGAAATCTATGGACCTCTGAAAACTGGGGAGTTTTTAAAATAATATTTTAATCTAATCTGAGGATCTGAAGCACAGCTGAGCACTCCAGTTTTAGCACAGTATTCTTCAGAGGTGTTTCCATCCTTGTTCTTACTGACTGCTTCCTGAGAATGCCAAATTTAAATATAAACTCAGTCCCTTGGATACCTTGCGTATTTTCCATGGTGTCATTGTTTTAGTTCTGTACTGTTAAATGCATGGCTCCAAATTAGCCATTTATCATGCTGGGAGGCTATGAAAAACGTGACTGTACAATGGGAAGGCTCCACTACTTCTCTGAATTGTTTGTGTCTGCAGTCATGGTTTGGTCCAGGTATAGCCCAACAGCTTGGCAGAGTCTGAAAGCTACAATGGAATGTCAAGTCAGTTCAACGCTGCCTCTAAAGGGCACTAAAATGCTTCGATTCATTATTATAATGTCCACAGCAATTCAGACCTTCCTGTTTTTGTGTCAAGAGGACCCTTATACACCATTAGATTGTTAATTTGATTTTCCAAGTCTCTCCTTATGAAAAGTGCAAGACTTTGTGAGACCTCATCCCTACTGTCCTTTCATTTTTCTAATATTTCTTTGTTCCTTTGTTCATTTTTTCATAGTATTTTGGTTCCACATTGCCTGTTACATAGATGACGCCTGAAACAGTATAGGCAACATGGTAAAAAGCATGTAGTCGGTATAAAACATAGCAACATTGTAATGTTTATTTCTAGTTGGTTGTAGCACCTTTGACTAATACATACACCACAAACTCCCATCCACCTCTTAAGAGCTGGCAGACAACAAGAGAAAGTAGATTAAGATGTCTCTGTGTATATTATTCAATGCTACCTTGATCAATGAAATATTCCACAGGCAACAATGCAAGCTTTGGATGAGAAAGCACTGGAGCCTTTGTAGCCTTCATGCCTCTGTAACATATGCTTCATTTACAAATATATAGAAAGAGTCTACTTGAAGCAAAGAGACACTCCTTCAGTAGACAGCAGATGGGTAGAAAGCAATCTGTGTCACTCGGAGTCTGCACTCTGAATCTAACTACATTCGGCTAGAAACTCTGGACTAGTTCTTGGTCTCTGAGTCTCCCTATCTTATTGCATATCCCTATTAGGTTCTAATTAGAGCTCCAGTGGGTGTTTGTCTAAAAACTGTAAAGAGAAATTTCTATTTTATTTCAGGAAACTGATTCCTTTCATTAGCTCACAACAATAAATCATCACCTGATCACCCTAAGCTATAAAGCAGCCATCAGTAGCTCAGGGCAACTTCTATTTTGTCCTTAAAAGCAAAGTTGGGCAACTTCTTTTGGCAATAGGTGGGCGCATCGTTGTGGAGTATGATGCAACAGCCGCCAAATTTGCTGTTATTGTAGTCACTGCAACTATGAAACTCTCTCTCTCTGAGGCTCTCTCTTTCTCCTTCTATGGTATAAGAGAGTGCCAGAATATTCTCCTGCACCATAGAAACCTGTGGGACTATGGCACAGAGCATCTCATGGGGCTTCCAAAACTTAAGAGTTCTTTTGTGCTGCAATGTCATGCTCCACTGACCCCAGGAAGAGGAACGAGACTCTGTGCAGGTCTCTCAACCTGGAATAGAATGAATTAGCTTTTTGAAAGCAATCTCTTGACATCTGATAACATGTCTATGGACTTTTTCTTTTCTTTTGTGACAGTTCACTTCACCATTAACAAAGGGCTCTTTCATACTACTACAGGGATATCGCTATAATTCCACCTTAACTATCATGCTGCCTCCTATGGAATCCTGGGGTTTGTAGTTTGGTGAGACACTAGAGGTGAAAATTTTCTAGGTGAAAATTCTGAACATTCTCTAAACTACAAATCCAAATCTTCCACATGAAGAAACCATGCCCGTTAAAGTAGAACCATAGTCTGTAAATGTGTAATGTGTCCCTGTTTCTGAATTTCCAGAAGCAACTGCGGAGCTGAACTGGGAACAAAACGCAGGAGTATACAGGCCCAGGGCCAAATTAAAATCTTCTGTCTGAGTCAAAGATGTTCCCCACCCTTTTTATGTACACAAGTACAATTTTCCTTGCACTGCTGAAAGGATAGTGTCCTTCACAGTAGATTAGGGCACCAGGGTAGATTAGGAGGAGCAGACACAGCTCTATTCACCTACCAAGGGAAATTAAACCCAGAATTTGGTGACTGGTGAAGTTGCCTCACTTACCGATAAAACCAACTGTGATCTCCTCCAGAGTTAAGACAAAATGAATTATAAGTAACAGCATTATAACTGTAACACTGTACTGTTTCTTTTGGAGAGCCATTTGGGGAATTTTAGGTCACTTTCATATTTGGGATTATTTAAAATATATGAATAATAATGCAGTAACTAAAAATCAAAGTGATATAATTGTGATACTATTTAAGTAAGGAGTTACTTACCAAATGGGCCTCAAGTTAGCTTTGATTAACTTGTCCTATTGTTTCACGTAACACTAAAAAAATTATTTTCAAAAGATTATGGCAAAAAAAAATATTTTTAAGAAAATATTTCAAATTCCAGTCTGATGAGGGGAAAAATGTTCTGACATGGATCTTAAGTTGCTCCTTAATTCATACAGGGGAAGGAGAAAGTTCTGATAAATCTTCATTGCATTAACAGCCCCCCCCCACAAAGCCCATATCACTTAGGATCCAGACTTAGCCAGACATGTAGTAGGCCCATGGAAACAATACAAGTGAATCATGACTATCTTGAGCCCGACTGGTTTCAATAGGCAGTGGCAGCCCTTCAAATCCCAGTGGATCCCATATCAATAGGATGGTAGATCCACTATGGGTTTTGGTCAGAACATTAAAAGAGCTGTCCAAGGGATTAGATCTATGGAAGGTGGGTTCAGCACTTTGGATAGCTCCTTTAAAATACAGATTCAAACCAGAGTGGATCTATAACTCCACTGACATGGAAGCAAGCAGCTCCCACTATCAGTGGGTCTGCTGTAATGCATAACTAAATCTGATCCAACCCACCATGTCTCACAATATTCCCAAAGGTTCCTCAACCTCAGGAAGAGACTTTTAGGGGCTACATGAAATCACAACAGAAAGTGGGAGCAATAAACATGAGTTTTGTTTTCATTTTCTTTCTGAATTCCGGTACCAACAATTGCTCAGTCAACATTTATTTTAGAGCATAAAAAAAGACCAAAATGGAGGATTTCAGCCAACTAGGGAAGAAACATCAAGTTTGGTGCTTGCCTATTGTGCCTGTGGTAAGATTTATTAATGCTTAGCATGTGTTCACTTATTCTTGTCCAAAACAGGCAGAAAAGAAGGTTACATATGTCCTCCAAAGAAAAAGGCAAGTTTGCTTGTTTGGCAAACACCTTTTCAAAATCTGTTTCTTCCAAAAGTTTGTCTGTTTGCTGCAGTCATTTGTTTTCTGTTTTGTTTGTTTGTCCTTTAACTGGCCTGCAGTTTTCCCATCTGTTGATTCCAGTTTATCACATGAGTTCTCATCTGCTTTGCCAAAAATATATAATATTTATGACTCCTGAAGGCCTGTGACAGTTTCTTTGTGTCTTTTGAAGTTACCATGAAAGTATCTGTTGTTACAATATGAAATAAGGTCTTCTAACTAAAAGAAAGTCTCTCCCCTGTATTGATACCCAAGTATTGATCAACGTAATAATTTGATGCATCTGACGGAGTGGTCTGCAGCATGTGAAAGCTTACACCAAATGAAAATGAGTAGGCTTTCAGGTGACACAAGACTCTTTGTTGGTTTTGCTGCCACAGGCTTACATTCACCCAGTTTTGTCGTAACAGACTTATATACATCTTTCTTAGGAACACCTTTAATTCTTTTTTGCTTGAAATTCAACATCACCGCCACCTGTGTGCCTCTGGCTTTCTTGACTTCAGCACTGTGAAGGTTGAATATTATTCCATTTTCAACATCCTCTGGAATCCTGGGGTTTGCAGTTTAAGGAAGGGCATTTAGAAATCTCAGCCAGAGAGCTCTTTGGTCTCAGCAAACTACAGACCCCAGAATTCCACAAGATGTTGAGAGTGGAATAATAGCACAATAACAGTGTATTGTGGAAATTGCCTATCCGTCCTCCTTTAAAACACCAGCAATTTTAACTATACAGTCAGCCTTCCACATTTGTGGATTTAATTTTCATGGATTTGATTATTTGTAACTTTCTGCCCCCCTACCCCCAGTACTTCTTTTCTGGGGGAATCTTCTCTTTCACAACCTATTAAAAGCCACCTCTGGTCCTCTTCCTCCTCTACCAGCTGCTGCTCAGACAGCTAAGGACATATTGCAGCCTGATTTCTCTGCACCACAAATCCTCTCTCAATGCCCCCCATATAGGGAAGAGAGAAGAAGTATAGGGCCACATATCAGTCCACCCTTTCCGTCTCCTTTCCCTGACCTTTTATGGATCTTAGGTTTCCGCTGTCCCCAGCATGCCTCGACCCCCTTCCCACAGACACACACAGACACACACATTTTGATATTTGTGTTTTTTCCATTTTTGCGAGGGTCCTGTGTCCCTAGCCCTAATGAATGTGAAGGGCCAACTGTATGATAGAACATGGTTGGCCTTGACCTCTCAGAGACAAGACAATTTTACCTGGACTTGGCAGCAGCATGGGGCATCTTTGGGCAAGGACAGCACTGCTCTGGGCCCCATTTACCAACTTTTCCATATGAACCAGACAGTTTGCCCGCAATGTCTCAGAATAATGCTAGTTTGCTCTGGTACATTGTGGGCAGTTACTAGTGCTTGGAAGTTACTAGATCTTCAAAGTAATGGACACTCCTTCCTTTTTTTTATAGAATCATAGAAACATAGAATAACAGAGTTGAAAGAAACCAAAGGTGCCATCCAGTCCAACCCCCTGCTATGCAGGAACACACATCAAAGCACTCCCGATGACCATAAGAATCATGTTGGCTTTCTTGGCTGCCTCATCACATTGCTGACTCATGTTCAGCTTATGATCTAACAAGACTCCTAGATCCCTTTCACACATACTGCTATCCAGCCACATGTCTCCCATCCTATATTTGTGCATTCCATTTTTTCTGCCTAAGTGTAGGACTTTACATTTCTCTCTGTTGAAATTCATTTTGTTAGCTTTGGCCCAGCTTTCCAATCTTTCAAGGTCATTTTGAAGTTTGATCCTGTGCTCTGGGGTATTAGCAACCCCTCCCAATTTGGTGTCATCTGCAAATTTGATCAACATGCCCTCCACTCCTTCATCGAAGTCATTGATGAACATGTTGAATAGCACGGGGCCCAGGACTGAATCCTGCAGCACCCCACTAGTCACTTCTCTCCAAGACGAAAAGCAGCCATTAGTGAGCACCCTTTGGGTTCGGTCTGTCAACCAATTATAAATCCACCTAACAGCAGCACCATCCAGTCTGCATTTTACTAGCTTCTTTGCAAGAATGTCATGGAGAATTTTGTCAAAGGTCTTACTGAAATCAAGATATGCTACATCCACAGCATTCCCTTCATCGACTAAGCTCATAACTCTATCATAAAAAGAGATAAGATTAGTCTGGCATGACTTGTTTTCGAGAAACCTGTGTTGACAGGGCCATCCCTGTTGATCAGGATCAGATCTAAAATAGTTGATCCCCTTGTTGCCTCTTCCACTTTCTGGACCATGAAATAGTCTGCAAGGCAAGTGAGGAATTTCTTGGACCTTGTGGTCTTGGCAGAATTTGACTGCCAACATATATTAGGATAGTTGAAATCTCGCATTACTACTGCATCTCTCCTTTTTGAATGTGTGGTCATCTGCTCCAGGAAGGCATCATCCAAATCCTCAGGCTGGCTTGGAGGTCTCTGGCAGACCCCAACAATAACATCCCTATTGTTTCTCACTGCCTTAATTCTTACCCAGATGCTCTCGTCCTGGCTTCCTGAATTTAAGTCATGGATCTCTTCACAGGTGAAAACATCCTTGACATATAAAGCTACTCCTCTTCCTTTCTTGTTTGGTCTATTTCTGGAAAATGGGTTATACCCTGCTATTCCTACATTCGAATCATGAGATTCATCCCACCAGGTTTCAGTGATGCTTATTATATAATATTTATTTTGTTGTACTAAGAGTTCCAGTTCATCTTGTTCATTCACCATGCTCTGTGCATTAGTGTAGAGACATTTAAGGCCATGTACCCTTCTCACAATCCCTTTACTAAAGTTGCTTTTCCTCCTACTGTTGGTCTCTAGTAATACTTGGCCTGGTCTATCCATAACATTTGGGCTTTTTTGACCAGCACTTTCTGAATTCCTGCTCTGAATAATACTGTTTCCCTCCCCATTCAAATTCAGTTTGAAGACCTCTTGATCAGCTTTGTGAGACTGTTAGCAAAAACATTCCTGCCAATGGGGATGAGATACACTCCATCCATTGTAAGAAGACCATGAAAGTGCAGACCTTAGTCCAAAATCTGAAATCGTTCCTGACGGCACCATCTGTGCAACCAGTTGTTGACCTCCACTACTCTTCTCTCTCTTCATGGGCCACGTCCTTCAACAAGGAGGAGAGAGGAAATCACAACCTGCACGCCAAGGTCCTTCAGCTTCCTACCCATAACCTCATAATCCTTTGTGACGTGCTGAAAGCTGCACCTTGCAGTGTTGTTGGTTCCCATGTGAACAAAAAGGAGGAGGTTACAGTCAGTGGGCTTGACCAGTCTCGTTAGTGTCTCTGTTACAGCATTGATTTTGGCCCCAAAACACCTCACACCTTCACAGTTCATCCTGTCAGGGTTGCAAATTATTGGTGCTGTTCCTCTCAGGAAGGAGTCCCCAGCCACCAGAACTTACCTGGGATTACTCAATATGTAGATTCTTCCAGGGCCTCTAGCTGTTGTTTAACTTCCCCTTCCTGCTGTTCCATTTCCTCATTAATAAGGGAGAGCAGCTCTTATTGCTGTTCCATTTCCGCTTCGTGTTCTTCCATTACCTTTTGTTGTTCCACTTCCTCATTAATATGGGCAAAAACTTGGAAGTGATTCTGTAACTCAAAACTCTCTGTTTGATTCCTGGCCTTTCTACTCCAATGTGTAACATTCCTCCAAGGGTCTGTCTCCTGGGTTTGGAAACTGGCTTCCTTGTCAGTGATGTTTCCCATGTATTCCATCTTCAAGAAGGTCCTCTCTGCCCTATCCAAGAAATCCTCATCCTTCCCAATAACCCAAAGATTAGAAACACAGGCCTCCAGCTGCCAAACCTTCTCCTCCAAGAGGGCCACCAGCTTGCACTAGCTGCAGGTGTACCCAACCACATCTTCTGGCAAGAAAAGAAACATGCCACAGCTGTTGCAAGTGACTGCAGCAGCTCCCTCGTTATCCATATTTGATAAGCTAGACAGTCAAATTACCAAAAGCCAACTGGGTTTTCCCCTCAAACTCCGCTGCTAAACACTCATGTCAACACCCTCTGTTTACCAAGGTCTGATTGTCAAACTTTCAGATGTGAGGCTGCAATTATATAGTGGCTGCTAGTTACTCCCCCCGGGCTGCCCTACCCCCCTTGGGACCTCGTGGTCAGGCAGAGTATCTTAGGGGGGCTTCAACCAAAGAAGCAGTAAAGTCTTGTACAACTTCTACAGTAAAACTGTGCACACCAAAAGCACAAGCTGCTGGGGACAGTTATAACATCTAGTCAAGGATGTCTTTTTCTAAGCAGTGAGGGCAAATGTTGCTAATTTCAAGGCTGGTGAGTGTAGGGAGAGCTGGCACATATTACCAGGGCTTGGTAGTCCAGAAGGCACCCAGGGCCAAGCTATGTTGCATCTTTTTTTTTCCTCAGGAGTTGCTCCTACAGCTGGCAAGCAAAATAGCCTGACCATGGGACCAAAGGCAAAGTCCTCATGTCCTCTGTTGAGCTAGGATCTAGGCTGCTCCAGGTGCTGAGACCCCACCCCAGTAGCTGCCCCAAATGGATGCCATGCTCTCTCTCATCCTACCTGCCCACCTTCCTTGGTGTCAGGAACAGAATGGATATGCCTTATAGGAAACCATGACCTAGGTAGAAGGTTTCAAGGGTCTTTTCCTGTCCCAAAGAAAGCCTTGGAGTGGGGAAATAGAGCTCCTCTTGGATGTCTCCCTTTCATGCACAGCTGAAGCCCAAATCCTCCACTCCTGGTGACAGCTGCTTGCCTGGTGGTACCTACTCACCACACAGACCTGCTGCTGGGGAAAAACTGAGGGCCTGCCTGAAAACTATTTTTGCTGGGGCACAATCTCATTCTTGGTGGTCCTGGCTATTTTGAGCATTATAATAAGAACAAGGGAAATATAGGGGAAATCACAACAGGTAACCATTACTTGTTACTTCAAAATGTTTCTTTTTAGTAGTTTAGTTTTAGTTTAGTAGTTTAGTTTAGTTTAGTTTCATTTTAGTAGATTTTTATTTTTATGCTTAAATTTACTTTTTTAAAAGTAATGGTTTAGTGGTGCATTGTTAATTTTTATTTCAAAAAGTAATACAAATGCTAACATGGTAGGATTTTCAGAAAGTCTCACCTGTTCACCCTGTGAAAGAGAAAAGACAGATCCTGGAAAATACCGACTTCTTAATCTGCTTAACAGAATTGTTTTGAGGAGAAACACTTTGCATGCTGAAAAGGTATATAGATAATTATGTTGTTTCATTTATTTTTATTGTCAGGGAAAAAGCACAAGAACAAAGGGAAAAAAAGGTATATAATCCAATCAATATATATAATATGCCAGCAGATAATAAACTAAAAATACACCACTGAGAAACCATTTGTCTGTAAATTTCTAAAAAAGATAACAAAATATCTAAATAAGTGGCCATGCAAAGTTGATGTCTATATGGGCACACAAACACCTTCTAGTCACCTGTCAACTTATGGCAGCCCCATGAAATTCATAGGGTTTTCTTAGGCAAGGAATAGAAGCAGTTTTCCTGTTCCTTCCTCTGAACACCTACAGTACCTGGTATTCATTGGAGTCTCCTGTCCAAGTATTGATTAGAACTGACCCTACTTGGCTTCCAAGATTACAGAGGATCTCTTGCCTTTAGAGTATTTAGGCACTAACATCTATTATTCAATTTATCTACTCATCTATTGAATTGAATAATAGATGGTGGGCATTTGTCTTTCCTATGCTGTAATACAAATCTTATACCAAAAGGGCACAGAGAATTCATTTATGTTGGCCAAAAGCTCACATAAATGAACAAAATGCAAAAACTGCTGTAAACCAAAATCAGCTAATTGTTTTTGCTTCCCCTGTAATCATCCTCCTCCTACATACTAATAGCGGATTCAGTTTTCCAGCTGCAATCCAAAATCACATCTTTCATACTCACAAGGGAAGTAACAGCAATCAGGGAGACTCCCAAGGTTTGCAGAAATAGAAAAAAAAATCTAGGAAAAAAGATAAAGGGATGCTCAGTGGTACAGAATATTAACTAGGTGTTGGGGGTATAGAAAATTGGGAGGGGTGGAAGGAAATGCTTTAAACCTGACAAAGACTACTCTTCACTGCAAAATTTTATTGCAGCACTCCAGCTGCATACACTTCTAGTAAACTCAGTTTTCCAAGCAGCAATTTTTATGCAATCCAAACGGCACTAGCTGTGCACAAGTGGGAAAGTTTGGCTGGTTGGGGGGCACCTGAAGGTTTGCAAGAAAAGGAACAAAACAAATCCCCTTAAGAGGGGGAAAAAGATATCAGTATGGAGTGGGCATGCCTAGTGGGCACAGAATGCTGAACAACTGTGGAGGGGAAACAGTTGAGGAAACAGAGTGTGGAGACTGGAAAACTGAGTGGTGAATGCTCACTGCAAGACTCACTTACATAATAAACCTGATTTAATACACATTACTTCCCTGTGTTTCAGTTTTCAGTTTTCAGTATTTTAAAATACTGAACCATTTCAAATCCCTCTAAAAGTGGCAATCTCTGCTTGGTACTGTTTATACTTTCCACTAGACATGAAGGTTTAGATCATGCCAGCCTAATGAATAAATGATAATAAAGCAATGGGCTGCCATGAATGCAATGGGGTCACTGATGCAATCACCCGGGGTGAACCACCCCACAGGGAAGTTAAGACGCTTCACATTAATGGCACCAAGAGAGTCATTAAGGCAGTTGAGTGGATTGATTGCCTTTTGTGATTCACTTAGGGCCTCGAAGCCCTTTTGTGTTACAAAAGATAGAGAAAGAGGAGGCTATGGAACTGAACAGGTGGCTGTAGGAGAGTTGCCTTGGACTGCAGAAGAGGCTCAGGGACACAAAAAAGCTGGAAAAAAGCTGTTGCATGTTAACCCGTCCATTTGGTATGGAGTCAAGTAGGACTGCACAGCAAAGGAGAAAGTGAGGACAATCAGTGCCTCCATTAGTGCCATCACCACCTCACTTGAGTAACAGCTACACCAGGGCTTTCCAAATGGTCTGCCGCAAGTGCGTAGGTGTGTCGCCTACAATCTTGGAAATGTATGTTATTATTTCTAAATCATAAATTTTTAAAAATATATGAAAGGTTTTCATGAGATATGTTGTGTCCCCATACATTTTGTTATTACAATTTATGTATGTGTCTGTATCTCTTATAAGGGGTTAGTTTAACCTCTGGTTTGCTAGTAAAACTGGATTACTGTGCCGCACAAAATGATACATGTCACCCAAATGACAAGTTTGGAAAGCTCTGAGCTACACAAATAGCATCATATGCAGTCCATATGTAATGGAGAAGAGACAGTAGATATGGCTTGTTGAATGTAAGGTAGTCTTCCGCAACCTCATGCATTCCAGATGTGTTAGACTACAACTCCCATCATCCTGGGCTAGCATGTTCATGTTATCTGTAGTTGAAGGGGCCAATAAACTAATGCATTTCTAGGGCAGCTGAAGTTCACGGTTTTTTTATCTCATTTAAAAAAAATCAGGACTCTTCAGCATATCTGAGGGGAAATGCTCAAGTTTCAAAGAAAGAAGGTCTGAATAAAAGGGATGGAGGTCTGCTACTAGGATTGTATAAGACTCTCTCCACCTCTGCATTCCATTTTATTTGTTGTGTGCCTTCTAGTCATTTCCAACTTATGATAACCCTGAGGCAAATCTATCATGGGTTTTTCTAGGCATCATTTGTTCAGAGTGAGTTTGCCCTTGCCTTCCTCTGAGGGTGAGAGAGTGTGACTTGCCCAAGGTCACCCAGTGGGTTTCCATGGCCGAATGGGGAATTAAATCCTGGTATCCAGAATCTGAGTCCAACACTTAAACCACTATACCACACCGGCTCTTTTTCCTTTTTAATACTCCATTTGTTTTCATCAATGCATTAATTTCATTTATTTGTCTATTTATTTGGTGATTTTATATCCTGCCTTTCTCCTATGATGCGATTCAAGTCAGCTTACAGTTATTTTTAAAGAATTAAGCTAAAATATTAGTTTACAAAAGTTTAAAAGGAATGAAATAACAATACAGTTCAAGAAATTAAATTAAAGAGAGTTAGAAACAGTTAAAATGTATTTAAAACATAACTACCACTAAAAGATTAAAAAATATGGCGCACTACTTCACACACACGCACACACACCCCTGCTCCATAGTTAACATTCAGAGACCTGCCCGAATAAAAAAGTCTTTGCATGCTAGCAGAAAGAAAGCAGGGAGGGGGCCAACCAGGCCTCCCATGGAAGGGAGTTTCACAACCTGGGACCTACTGTCTCCCAAGTTCATTACCCATTCATTCATTTATCATCCTTTCAGTGTTCACATTCATATTTCTTTATTTATTTTCTCCTTTCTTTACATTTTTCTTCTGTGTTTTTACAAAGGAAGATGAAAGTGAGAGCAACCAACAGAAGTTGCTATTCTTCTCTTTGGGATGTTCTCGAGCAATGTAGGGCATTTGAAAAAGAGTGAAGCAACAGCCACTAGAAACACCCACCAAATTCTGCTCTTTCTGCTGTCTCAAAACACAAGTGGGGGGAAAAACCTCTTCCATTTTTATTCCTTGGAATATTCTAAAATGATGAAACATTAGGGGAGGGATTTAAAAGAAAGTGAAGCAGTGGCCATTAGAAACAGCCAACAAACCCTACCCCTGCCACTTTCTCCGAAAGCAAGTGAATCCTCACCATCTCCAAATTGCACAAAACTAGGAAATGGCATACAGGAGTTCTTTTCAAAAGAAATAAACACTGAACTAAATAGACCCTATTTGGTTCAATTTCTTTCCAAAGCAAAAGCTGATTTCCACTTGACACTCTTTGCCATACTTACCAAAAGCTAGATGAACACTTTATCCCTAAAGTTGTTACACCCAATCAGTATTACCAGGTTCAGGAGAATCATATGAAGACCCAGAGGCAGGGAAGCACAGTGGTGTGAGAGACTTGGAAAGTAGCAAAGGACTGTGGGAAACTGGAATGCACCTGAAACAACTGCATGAATGCAGATTCTTTGAGTGAACTTGATTTTTGCATACCTTCCAACTGTCGCAATTTGGCAGGGACAATCCTGTTCTGTGTGCTGCTGTCCCATCTTCTCAGCTGCTTTTAAAATATCCCAGTTTCGCTATCCTCTTTCCACTTTCTCCCTTTGCCCCCAGCTTATTTCAGTTCCTGCAAAGTGAATCCCAAAGTACCAAAGTACTTTGCACTTCATTAACTCAGCAAGAGGGAGAGGAAAGGACAGGGTACTGCCCTTCCAGTAAGGTCAGGCAAGAACACACTGCTGCATCCTTTCCTAGCTTGTGTGTGCCCCCTTTGCCTCATTGACCACACCCTGACATTTCTTGTCTGTACGTATTCTTGTTTTCATATGTAAAATGCTGGAGGGTATATTTTTGACCACATGCAAAATCCTCTCTATTCCTTGCATAGGTACCCTATTTTGTACTAGCACATTTTATTCTCACTTCCATAAGTTTATTTGTGTGTGTGTGTGTGTGTGTGTAAATTGTTATGTTGATAAGGCACAGGATTGCTATACCAGTTGCTTAGGAGTAGGACATTGATCTCAGTGGAGAGTAGTTCTGAGTAGATTTCTTTTTTAAAAATTCCCAACCATTCTTCCAGTGAGCTTGAAGCAGGATATATTTCTCGTCTCCAGCCTACTTTATCCTTGCAACAATCTCATAAGGTAAATGAAGTTACAAGTGACAAAGCTGAACCAGAGAGTTTTGTGGTTCAATGGAGACTAGAAGTGCCTAGCTCTTCCAAGGCCATTTTTCGCACTAGACTGTTATAGTGCTATGATTCCACTTTCAACATCCTATGGAATCCCAGGGTTTGCCAGCCCCTCCCAAAACTGCAAACCCCAGGATTCCATAGGATGTTGAAAGTCGAATCATAGCACTATAACAGTCTAGTGTGGAAATGGCCCAAGTCTCAATCCAATATTCTAACCAGTGTATAAAATTCATACACATGTAGGATTATGCTGCTGTCAAACTCCTTGGAACCAAAAATGCTAGCCATACCTCAGCTAGATCATGCCAGTTTCAGTTGTATCAATATCAAGTTCCTTTGGAAGAAAAAAATACTTTTAAATCATTGAAATGCAATATAATCCAGTAAGATTAAAAAATGAAATGTGAAAAATGATTTGCAGTTTAAAAGCACAACTTTTGTCAAAGATGTCTTTCACACACACCCAAAAAAATAAAAGTTTAAACAATCACAACAGGCCAGTGAGGAGGAAGGGATGGGAAAGCAGGATAAAATTTTGGCTCTTTCACAAGCTGCTAAAATTGTCTGTCATGAGCTCCTATTGTTGACCTGAACAAAAGTAATTGTTCCCAGCTATTTCAAAAAGACATCAAATACGCTCAAAGCAACATCTGTGTTTTCTGATTTTATTAAAGCGTTTTGTTGTTGCTACATAGAAATAACAACAACAAAAAAGTGGCCCATCCCTTCCCATCAGCATTCATGAGCTCTCCCTTTTCATACAAAAGCCTCTGAAAGAAAAGTTCCTTTGGAAGAAAAAAAAATACTTTCTTTATAGATATATAAAAAAACAGATTGTGGGACAGATGATTGCATTGTTTCATCAAAATTTCCATCTGAAAACTCTGCCGCTCGCTGTAGATTTGGCTCAGTCACTGAGACACGGGCTCAGGAAGGCACGTGGAATCATAAAGTAGCAACTCCTCCATGTTATTATCTCCCATGAGCTTTGCTATTGGCAAATGAAAAAGAAACCAAGGAACAAAGGTACTGGACATAAATTAAGGCCCCTGCTTTGAAAAAAAATGTTCAAACTGAATTTTCTTTATTTTTCTACAGCTGTCAGAGAAGCAGAGGGGAACCACCAATGCATGTTTAATGTGTAAAAACTCATAACGTTCAGTAGTACGACCTCCTTTGGAGATATTAGTTCAGGCCAGTGAACTCAGAGCAAGCCAAGTGTGGAAATGTGGAATTGGGCCAGTGACCCCCACCAGTGCCTGTCATATCTACTGAAAGCAAACTTGTCAAGTATAGACAGGGCAGAAGGAGGACAAGAGTATCTTTAAACTGGAGAACAGCAACAAAGCAAAGATGCCCACAATTTATTCACTTTTGTCTGTTGTTCAGTAATGGTCCCAGTTGTCCCAGGAACAAAAAGTCTGGTTATGAGCAACCTTTTCACCCTGTCCAGTCCGTGGATCTTCCCCTTTATGAAACCCCTCTGCCATCTCCAGTACTGGCAACTAATTAAATGTTTATAAACACTTTCAACATTTCCTGTGTCAATAATAATATCAACAACAATAAACATTCCTATGTTCTTGTCTATTTTAACTTTTGGAAATGCTTTCTCTGTTTGGCCAGAGTATGTGCACCATCAGAAAGTAAGTTTTGCAACAATATGTAACATGACTAAAATATTGCATGTGTGTGTGTATGTGTCTTCAAGCAGCCTGTCAATTTATGGTGACTCCACGAATTTCATTTTTTTTTTTTTTTTTTAGGTAAGGAGTATTCAGAAGTAGTTTGCTATTTGCCTTCCTGAAATTTAGCCCACAGCAACTGGTATTCCATGGTGGTTGCCCATCCAAGTACTAACTGGGGCTGATCCTTCTAAATTTCTGAGATCAAACAGGATCTAATATTAAAAGAAGAACTGGCTATATTTACTAGCAGAAACTTAGTATGAATGTGTGTCACCCTATTTGCACCAGCATGTTCTCAAAAGTGATTCCCTGCACAATATGAAAATCTAGTCAAACTAATCATCAGGCTTTATCTTGCATATGTATGTGCCTTCAGGTCACTTGTCAACATATGACAACCCCATAGAATTTCATAGGGTTTTCTTAGACAAGAGATACTCAGAGGTGGTTTTGCCAGTTCCGTCCTCTGAAATATAGCCTACAGCATTTGATATACATTGGAAGTCTCCCACCCAAGTACTAACCAGGGCTGATCCTGCTTAACTTCCAAGATCAGAGGGGATCTGTTACCTTTGGGGTATGTAGGTTCCATAGGCTTCATCTTAGGGCCTTTCTGCACAACAGGAGAAAGAAGAGGAGCAAGAGCATAGGAAGCAAAAGTGAGAAGGGAAGGCCAGGAAGCAGGAGAAAAAAGCATTGCCATGTGGCTTGTGAGTTACAAAATGCTTGTGAGAGTGGTCCTAGTGGTGTACTCCAAGAGAAACTGGGATTTATTTGGGTCATGTATTACTGTACTTCTTTGTGTCCGACTGTCTTTGTGGGTGACAATATGGCCACTGAATATGGTGACAGAAGAGGCTTCTTTTAGGAAAAGGCCCTTGTCCCTAGGGCCAGATGGGACCTCATGACTGATAGAGTGTGGCTTGTCATAATTACCCTCCACATTAAAGGCAGCTTGAGGTGGCTGCAGGTTCAGGTAAGAAGGGAATTTGCCAACAAAGTTGGCAAACACCATCAGACCACAAGTGAGTTCAGTCTAAGCCCCTGCCGCAGATAATCATGTACCCTAGCCCCTTAATGTTCCTGCCACTCCCTAACATTTGGACATTGTCCTCAGGAAGACAACTAAGGCATTCAGATCTATCCACTACCTTCCTTACCTCCAAAGGATCCTTGGTCAATGGCACAATGTCATCCAAGCTCTGCTCAGTCTGTTATGCCTAATTCACTTGTACAGTTAAGCTGGTTAGGGACTGTGAAGTAAAGCTTAATATTCAGTCAGTATTTAGTATCCTGCTGCCTCGCCCCATAGACATTCATCTGTCAGGTTTTAAGTTTAAGGGGCATTGGTATGCTGGTAATATCAGGACCATGAAGTGCCCCATCACATGTTCAGTCTTTGAAATTTTCAGTACTGCCTTGGAATAAGTGGTCAAAATCAGAACAGGCTGGCTTCACACTACCCATGACAATCACCCACTACCCATTAACCTACACTGGTGGCTATATGAGACAAAATTTCTGGCAATATGAGACAAAATTTAAAAACAAAGAAGTTCACTTCTCATAGGACAATCAGACAGTAGTCTGTATAACTAACCACCAGACTTCATGCTCTGAAAGGACAGTGTCATTGTTTTGAATATTCATGCTGGCATACCTATTAGCTTACATTTCCTTCTCAGCTATTTTTATTCCAATTTTTATTCCGGGACTGATAACACACCACAGCAGACACCCTGCACCTTTTTTCACTACATAATTACACATTATGATTTCACTTTAACTGCCATGGTAACACCCTATGGAATTGTGGGCTTTGTAGTCTGGGAAGGCACTACAACTCTCTGACTAAGTCTAAATACCCATCCCTAAACTGAAAAACCCATTATTCCACAGATTAGAACCATGGCAGTTACAGTGGAATTGTAGCACTACTATTGTGAAGTGTAGAAGGGCCATTTCTCTTGTTTTTCAGAATGAGGGATTCAGAGCCATGGCACCGGAGGCAAAGCACAAACTGGAAATATTCTCAGAGGAGCTCTGGGACTTGGAAGTCCATCTCACTGCAGGCAGTACGATACACAGTTGTTCTGGCTAAACAGTGGGCTTTCAGAATACTGCTTGGGAGATTCTGGGAGTTGAAGTCCGATAGAGAAAGTTTCCCAAGCCCTAAACAGGACTCCCTTTTTTCCCCATCCATCCTGCAAGCTATTTGAGTTTGCTAATCCTTCAAGCCTTGTATGACAGGTAGGTCAATGGAAGAGAGCCACGATAGTGTAGTGGAACTACACTTGGGTGTGTCATATGCTCTCAGACCCCAGAAAGCCCTGTGATAGGATCACTTTAGGGTCACCATAAGTCAGACATGTTTTGTAGGCACACAGCAGCAGCAACAACAGCAGCAGCTGCAGCAGCAGTAGCAATAGGTTAAGGGACCCAACGAGGAAGAACGAGCAGATTTTCATTTACATCCATGAAAACAAATTTAGAGGCTAGCTGTCATCCATTTCAAGAATCCCATGATCACAGATACTTATCTCTGTTTCCCAAATAGGACCACCTTTGGCTTTTTGGTCCATTTTGAACACTCCAGTTGGATCAGGACCTTGCCAGCTGCTCAGCTCACAGTCTCATTGGTGTAATTACATACCCAGTTATATTTGTATGGGTACAAATGGCCCTTAACCATGTACCCTTAATTGTACACTTTGAAAAGAATAGTTGCTATTGAATTCCTCTCTCTTTTTTGGATGTGACAGGTATTAATTACACTTAGAAGCATTAGAAACATGAACTTTTTCAAACAGCCATGCAAACTGTCTCTCCGCTCTTGACTGCTCGTTGGCAAATACTTCTGTATGCCCAGTTACAGATGATACGGTTTTTCAGCACTGATATAACTGCATTCTCCTATGTAATTATTGCAGTTCTAAAGAGGGAGAAAAAGTCCTTTGTGTTTGTCAAATCAGGCTGCATTTGGAAGACTTTAATAGTCATTAAACCATAACAGGCCTTGAGCAGTTTTCAGTGACTCCTTGTCTTCAACCTTCCTGTATGTTTCAAGTGTTTTGGTGGATTGCTTTTTCCTCCCTCTCTGATACCCAGACCTCTAGATCCTCCTAGCTGAAGCAAGAGAACATTAGTTTTCACTATTGCAAGTACAGTAACAGTATATTTCCGTCAAAAAAGACAAAGCTGAAAAGCCATGCCTTCTACCTGTGAAAACACAGACACACACTACAGAACATCCAATCAGGAAGGTTAGGTACTAAATGGCAAGTGCTTAACTTTCTGCTGCTCTGTCTGATATCATATGCCTCTCCCTACATACCTTGTCAAAAAACATGAGTGACAATTCAAAGAGAAATGAATTCTTGCCAACTGAGCAGCACTGATATCCAGGGCAATAGTATAGCTATAGGGAATGCAATATGAGGCCATTGCTCTCCAAATAAGAATTCTGCCCCCACCATCAAATTTTCCTTCAATCTCCCAAATTTCTAGTATTGCAGTAACTTAAAAATTCAGTGAACAATTTTGAGGTTGTTGGTTTGTATTTTTAAATATTTAGATCCTATCCTCCATCTAGAGCTCTCAGGACAGCATGCAAGAAAGTTTATGGAAGTTTGTTTAAAGTGTTTATTCAATTTGGCATGCAAAGAAAAGGGGCAGGCAAAGTGACCAGGGGAGCATATATAGTCAGCCCTCCATATTTGTGGGTTTCACTTTTGCAGATTTGATTATTCACAGATTACTTGCTGTCACCTCTGCCGCCTCCTTATGCCATTTTTAATAGGCATTGCAAGCCTCTGAGACTGACAAATTGCAAACGAAGCTTGTAAGTCCCTATTAAAAATGGTGTGGGGGAGCAATGGAGGTGGCAGTAAGGCCCACCAGCCAGCCACTTCTGCATTGTGAAGGAACTCTGGTGCCTCAAAGGAATCCATGGTGAGTTGAATATGGTGGTCATACTTTTTTTTGGTTTGGGAGGGCCTAGAGTTATTCATGGTTTTCCACTTTCACAGAGGTCCTATGCCCCTAACCCTAGGGGATGTAGAGGGATGACTGTACACAGCAAACGTAAGTGTTCTAGGTGTGAATGATCTTCAGTGTCTCACTTTCTGCAATGCTAGAATTTTGGGGACTGAAGGAAAATTTCATTTGCGAGAGGAGAATTCTTATCTTGTCAAAGAATGCCTTCATTTTGCCCCCTCCCCACGCATGCACGCACACACACACACACACTGTAGCAACATCCCTGCAAACATCCGTTGCTGAAGTGACCTCAGAAGCTATTGTGGCTATGTTGGCAAGATCACTCCAATACTTATGATTCGTGTTAAGATGTCTATTACCAAACGATATCCACAATGTATTTTTAAATTAATTAAATTTAATTCCTGTCTTTTCCTCTAATGAGCTCAAGACAGATAACCCTCCCTACTTTATTCTCACAACAACCATGTGAGGTTGGTCAGGCTGAGAAAAAAGTGAATGGCCAAATGCTCCTTCTTCTTCAGACTCTTCTTCAATTTTTTTGACACATATTGTAATATTTTTACAAAGAGTTCACTCACTCTGTCATGAACTGAATTCACACACACAAATAGAACAGTGCTTAAACACTATTTATTAGGAGCATGATACTTTGTACAGGACTTCAGTGAGTGAACTGGCAGCAATTAGCAAGATTCAAAACATAAAATACAAAGAGTACATCTTCTCACCCACAAGAGACCTTGAAGTCTTGGTGCAGCCTGGCTAAGCTTATCAGTGCATTCGTAGCCTTTGTTTATCTAATGGTCTCTGGTTCTCATACCATGTTACAAGCAAGCTGCTACTTAACTCCTACTACATATCCCATTACTAAAATATGGAGGGCTACCCGACATCCACAGCTATCTACAGTGCTTCAAGGCTAAATGGGGACTTGTATATGGATCTCCCAAGTCTGGGACCAACAGTCTAAAAGTCTCACACTGGTACAAAAGAAAGAAAATCCCACAAGTTATCTGTCCCCCTTCCTAAATATAAAATAGCAATAATTAATAGTTTGCTGCTGTTTCATGACACCCCAGATCTGTGGCCTGCCTAATGGTAAAGCCAGCCTAATGTCTGTCATCTGCTTCAGAAGTTCTTAGTGAATGCAACTTGCCATTGGACCTGGAGTTCAACTTTGCTGATTCAAGGACTCAAAGAATTACACCACAATCATTCGGCTCTGAGCTTAATGGAAGTTCCAATGAAATCAATATCTTGCTTTTAATTTCAAAGAAATCTGACCATGCAGTTTCTGTGTTGTCCTCAGTGGGGGATGATGTGATAACATTGCTGTGGTGTGCAAATGGAATGGAGATTTAGGCTGGCATCCTATTAGTGTCATATACAGGTTGTGTGTATACACGCACGCACGTATGTGTGTGTTGTATTGTTGATGCAGAGGCTGGCATTGACTTCTCACCTCTGAAATAACCAAGACCCTCCATGGAACCTACCACAGACTCCTGGACATTCCATATCTGGTGGAAAGCAGATTGTTACTGTAGAAGCATCTGGATGTGTCCCCATAGCAAGGCACTAGTAGTGATTACATTCTCCACTTACACCTCCAGAGAACCCTAGCAAACCTTGTATGGGAACATAGCTAGATGCTTCTTGAATATCCCCATCCCTGCCACTCTCCATCAGACACAGAATGGCTGTGGGCATGGATGCAGTGGCTCTACAGGAGTCTGGTGTTGGTGAATAGCCAACTAGTGCAGGGTTCCATACACAGAACTACTATGCTATGCTGGGCCACTCAGGATCCCAGGTTTAAGATGTAACCCTATTACTTAACTTATGGCATCATCATCCAATTATTGTTGTTGTTGTTGTTGTTGTTGTTATCCCATCCCATGAGCAGCCAGAATGTGTAACTGGTGTACAACCAAAGAACCTTGCTGCATTTTTATAGTGGATCTATGGAATTCTATTAAAGAGCAAAAACTTTAGCATCCTCACACAAACTGGAACACCTTCCCTACACACACATGAGGGTCTTGGGCTAGGCTGTGTATTCAAGTGACATGTTGATGTATGGCAACCCCATGAATTTAATAGGGTTTTCTTAGGCAAGGAATACTCAGATATGATTTTGCCAGTTTCTTCCTTTGAGATATAGCCTACAGCACTTGGTCTTCATTGGCAGTCTCCCATTCAAGTACTAACTGTGGCTGACCCTGCTTAGCTTTCAATATCAGATGAGATCTAGTTCTTTTAGGATGCTTAGAGCTGGACTGAAATATGAAGAATGCAACATATTTGGAAAAAGACATACATACATCTGAGTGTCTGCAAACCTTTCCTCATTACATCTCAAAGCAATATTCAGGCAACATGACTCTTATGATCACTTCCTCCACCTTTCTTTTCACCTGCCTTTTTTTAACATCTTGCCTGATGAAGAGATATGAAGAATTCAAAAGCTTGTACATATTTTTGTGCTGTTTTGGTTGGCCTAATAAAGTAATCTGTCAGCATTGATTTTGGAACTCTAAATACAGTAATGACAGCATTACAACATGTTTCATTCTCAATGAATTACATTAAACATTTGCATGGTTCTCTCTTATAAAATGAACAGTATCCATAGGGCAATACAGCTCAAATGAAATTTCTAATATTATGAGAAACCTAAAAAGTTACTATTTACAAAAGCAGATCCTTGCTTTCTTACTCAGAGGAAAGCAGAGTATCTGAACTCTAGAACAAAACTACACAAAATATTGTCAGATGTTTTTAGTACAGCATGAGCTTATACACCCCCAAAATATATGAAACACTTGAAAAAGCAGTACATTAACAAATAACTGCTGTTGGGTTTAATTTACTTTTCAAAAAGGATCTTCAATATTATTTTGACAAGAAGGGATCTTGCTTAACAATTACGGAGTGCAGAAAAACTTGTAGTCAAACATCATATACTTATGGATCTGAAGAAAAGACTGCAGTTGCCACATTCAGAAAGAATGCCAGTTCACCAGAAGTAACAACTGGGGGACTGAAGGTAATTAATAAGGAATTTTATCAACAAACTTTAGTGTGTCTTTTGGATAATAATTTGGAGTAATAATGTAAGGACTGATGGTGGCTGTTAAGCCTGCATCAGGAGAGTAAACATTAAGTTATTATGTTCCCTTCAAAATGTACAAAAGTTACTTTAGCAAGGAGCCATATGGCTTAGAAACACATTGACATATCTCGGCTATAAAGGGTTATGTTACAGAAGGGATGAAACTGGGAGATCAGAAAGGCTACATCGGACATTTGACCAGCAACGTCCATGCAGAAAGTCCTTGCAAAAGGGAGGGAGGGAGGGAGGGAGGGAGGGAGGGAGGAAGGAAGGAAGGAAGGAAGGAAGGAAGGAAGGAAGGAAGGAAGGAAGGCAAACAGAAAGAAAGAAAGAAAGAAAGAAAGAAAGAAAGAAAGAAAGAAAGAAAGAAAGAAAGAAAGAAGAAAGAAAGAATCTGAATGAAATGACATGAACTCATCTGGGACCACTGTCTAAGAGCGGGACTATTTAACAATGGGAGCACCTGCTGGAGTGACGTCCTGTTCCTCAATAAAGTTACCAACAGCCCCTCACTGTTCTGTCATGTGTCTGGCACAAGGCCCCTATTGTTATGATCTACTCTCACTCCAATAATTTCTCCTCTAAATGACATCGCAACACCACAGGTCAATTCAACGGGACTGAAAAAGAAAAATCTTTGCATTTGTGTATGTGTGTTGGGGGAATGTATTTTTGGTCGGCACCAAAGGGGTGAAGAAGAAAAAGGAAACAGAATGAGTGAGATGAGGGAAAGAAGGGAAGGGGAGGGGGGGAACCTTTGGTAGCTGGCAAATGGTAATCACAAAATGTCTCTATTGTTTGTGTCAGAACAAACAACCATACTACATGAGAGGTTGTATTGTCCTCAAGGCAATCTGCCACCAGCCCTCCTCTTTGCTCATATGCTGCAAAGCAGGTGTGGGGGCAGGGAATACACCACAAAGATGATAGTTAGGAAACATCAGTGGAGTTTAATGACCAGCTACTGACTAATGGGTGGCAAAGGAGCATATGGCACAACATATCCTCTTTACATGTTGATTAAAAAGCATCCCCTTCCCAAATAAAGATAAGTTTGTTTAAAAATCATTGTTTCCAGGAAGACCTTCACAAGCTTATGCTGAGGGGAGAGGAAGAAAAGCTTTAATATAACCTGCAGAAATAAAACAATTGCCAATTTCTTCTAAAGTCATACTTGTAAGCCTGCTATATCATGCTAATATGTGCCAATTATGGAGCTTCTTTTTGACTTGAAAAACGTGCTGATACTCAATGATTTTGGGACGCCACCATGTTTTAGTAAGTAGCATTTTATATTCTGCTGGTGGCTCAAGATCAGTGATATGTATGACAAATTAAGAACTAACATAATCATATATCCATATACCCAAAACACGATACCTGCATATTCCTAGAAAAGTTTAGTTCTCCTTGAATCCAATGTTATAAAAAATTTCAGGCCAGTCTCCACTCTTCCTTATTTAGAGTTATGGAGTGAATTGTTTTTGCCTTCAAGTTTTTTCCCACTTAGGGTGACACTAAGGTGAACGTATCATGGCATCTTCTTGGTCGTATTTGTTCAGGGAGACTGCCTTTGCTTCCCACTGAGATTGAGAGAGTGTGACTTACCCAAGGTCACCCAGTGGGTTTCCATGGCTGAGCAGGGATTTGAAACCAGGTCTCATAGTCCAACACTCAAACCACTACACCATGGTGGGTCATGGAGTGAATTATGAAATCTCAAACGAAGAATGATCTATCTATCTATCTATCTATCTATCTATCTATCTATCTATCTACCTATCTAATCTATTTATCTAGTGTCATTACTGTACATGGCTTACTTGTAAAATAAGTTATAGTAGTTCCCTGCCCTCAGAACTGCCATCTGTTTTTGAATAGTGTTAATCAAGACAACCATCTAGAATGCTCTGAAACTAAGAAGTATCTTGCATCCTTCACATTATTCCTAGAGGGCAGATTCTTCTAGGAAAGAAGAAAGTAGTGTCGGAAGATTTCTTCCCTCTGGGTTTTGAAATGCAGAACCCACTCCTTCATGCAATTTTATAAATTCATGAAGCATTTGGGACCTGATTTGTTGTATCATTTGGGAGGAGAGCAGAAAATAGCAATCAGTTTCAGTTAGTAGCTAATACCCCAGAGGACAGGGTGAGAATTCTAAATGACCTTGATAGATTAGAGAACTGCGACAGAACTAACAAAATGAATTTCAAGAGGCATAAATGTAAGATGCTGTAGATGTATCTAGACAGGAAATAATGAAAAGCAGAACTATAGGATGGATGCCACCTGGCTTGAAGGTTGTACACATGAAAAGGCCTTACTGAACCAGTCTAAATGAGTTAACGGTGTTGTGCTGTAGCCAAAACTACCAATGCAATTCTTTGCTGAATCAACAGGAGTATGGTATCCAGATCAAGGGAAATAATAGTGCCACACTATTCTGTTTTGGTCAGACTGTTACTCTGTATGTTGGGGGTCCTGGGAGGGGTGCCCAAATTACCAAATAATAACACAAGATGGAGGAAATTAGACTCGAGCACTTTCTCAAGCTAACGAGAGGCAGGGTAACTTTAGCTGGGATCTTTTAACCCTATGTTTACAGCATCGGGTCAGAGAGCGGTTAGACAGTTTTAAAGTAACAAACAATAGTTTTATTAAGAACAAACAACACAAAAGACACGACATACACTAACTAACTGAGAAATAGAAATGGAGAGTTTCGGGGGAATGGGTAATACAACACCTTTTCTCATAGTCCTGGAGAGAACGGAGAATTGCAGGGAAGAAAGCTCAGCTTGGTTCGCTGAGGGGACAACTCGCTGGACAAACCGACAGCAAGGCAGGATAGCAGTCCGGAGTGTTTCGAGGAGTGCAGACTCAGTTGTCGGGAACTGAGGGGAAACCTTCACTGTACAGAGTGGCAGCAAGGCTAGATGGAAGTCCAGGCTGATCCAAGGAGGACTCGGAATTGGGGACCTTTTATAGGGTGGATTTTACCTACAGGCCACGCCATGCTCAGTGAGAACAAAGGAAATTTAGAGCAGGACAAAGGCATTGGAAAAGGTCAGGTTTTACATGATGAGCTTAGCTCTGGATGACAATAGTATGGCCAGTATGCAAATGGCCCAACTAAAGGAATGGCTTGGCACTTGGCCGGGCGTCTTTGTGTAAAGTCGCGCTGAGCAAGGTTGGTTTGCAAGAAGGAGTGGTCCCTAAAGCATCGGAGAGGTATTAAGTTGCCTGCCTAAATGAGGTTTGGAATGTACAACCATTAATGGCCGCGCCTATTACATGCTTGTCCGGTGGCCCTTGCAAACACGTGGAGTAGGGTGGCAGAGAAAGGTCAAATAGAGGCCAAATTATTTGATATCAAGAGATATCTAGTGCTCTCACCAGACGTAGCATAACCGTGGTAACAAGAGCTTACCTGAAATACTGAGAGCAGTTCTGGGCACCATAGGTCAACAAGGCTATTGACAAGCTGGAACATGTCCAGAGAAGAGCATCCATGATCAAAGGTCTGGAAAACAAACCCTATGAGGAATGACTTCAGTAGCTGGATATGTTTAGCTTGGAGAAGAGAAGATCGAAAGGTGACATGATCGCTATGTTTAAACATGTGAACGGGTGTCATGTGGAAGATGGAACTAGCATGTTTTCTGCTACTCCACAGGCTAGAACATGAGCCAATAGATTCAAGTTACAAGAAAAGAGATTCAACCTAAACATTAGAAAGAACTTTATAACTGCAAAAACTGTTCAAAAATGGAATAGGCTGCCTTGGAGGATAGTTTGCTCTCCTTCTTTGAAAATCTCTTTGGAAGACCATCTCTCAGGAGTACTATAATTGTGTTTCTGCATGGCAGAGGCTTGGACTGTATGGCCCTTATAGTCTCTTCCAGTTCTATAATTCTATGAAATCTCACATATTTCCATGAATCTCAGTTATTTAACAAGTATTGTGGATTTTATGGAATGTGTTTCCTTGATGATTTCTTTATGAATCTATAGGTGGGACATGAATATTTTCATTCATTCATTCATTCATTTGAGGAAACGTCTACTCAACTTGCAACAACCATCACATATTTTAATGCATTCCCTTTTAGCAGCTTGATTAACATCAACAGCTGTGCATTTGTGATAAAGCTTTTGCTGGCATTGCTTTAGCTGAATATAACTGGATTATTTGTCATTTCCTTTCTGAAACAGCCAGATTCATTGTGAAGTGGGGGTAGGAGGAATAGATAACAGAAGAGAAGTGCAGTTCCTGTGTCTGGCAAGAATTAGATGTTCAGCCATATGATCAAACATATTAACAGGGACAATGCTGCTGAATCTGCCTTTTCCTACTATGGTGTAAAGCCACAGAGCTTCAGGACCATAATCTGACAGTCTAGATCAATGAATATGATTTAGGACTTGAGAAGTTAGGATACTGGTGAGCTTTGCTGTGACAATCCCTTTCCTCCAAACATCTCCCTCAGCCATTGCAGATTGTATATTCATATCCTATAGAGAAGGAATTTAAAAGAGAAAAGAAATTTCTGCACTCAGACGCTACTTATGCCACCATTGTGTAGTAACAGAATTCAGGCACCCAAAAAGTAATTTTCCCAACGTCTGCAGGTAATTATGATGTGTGTTATAGGATATTTTCAGATATCAAATTTACAGCATCTAGTATGGTGTCCAACTCAGATGAAAATAACAGTCCAGTACTGCATCAAGAGAAATGATAAAGAGGAACTTTAAAAAAAAACTTTAAAAAGTGATTTGATTACTATGTAAATATGTGAGGGAACAGAAGGCCATGGTCTCTAGAATTCATCTTTGCCAAAGGTGCAACCCAGGTTGTCTGTGCCATTTTTCTCACCTCAAAGCAAGAGCATAGGTTTGACCTTACATTTGGGTTATATGTGATATTCAGATATAATTTTTGCCCAAAATTGACAGGGTAGCCTGGTCAGCTAAGATGAAAAACTTCTGTTTTGATGTGCTTTAATTGATGTGTTTTTTTATTTATTTATTCTGTTTCAGTTTATACGTTGTACATTCTAATGATCTTATCTCATTGCATTTTAACCACCTTGGTTCCCACATTTTGAAAAGAAAGCAGATCAAAAAGTCAAATCAAATCAGCAAATAAAGCCAGAAAAGGAAACATTAAATTATGTAGGGGACAGAGGCCCATACACACCAGTATGTCCCAAATGTCCCCAGTATTGCCTTCTTTGATCCCAACTTTCCAGTGTTGAGCAGGACGGTCTGAAGGAGGTTTCTACACTTGTTCATTTGAATGTAGATATAGAACTCACACAGACAATCCAAAATCTAGCTTCCTCAGGGTTTCTGTTCAAGCAGAGGGGTTGTGCACATGTTCAAGTGAATATACAGAGGCTCCTTACAAATTTTCTCCTTGGCATGGGCAGGATAGTGACAGAAGGTAGGCCTAACACCCATGGGGACATTAGTGATGAGGCCAATAGGCACTGCCCTAGATGCAGTGTTCAGGAATCATAGACATTTCATTTCTAATGCCATTTCCACCTTACGCTGTTATAGTGCTATTATTCCACTTTCGACATCCTGTGGAATTCTGGGGTTTGTAGTTTACTGAGGCCAAAGAGCTCTCTGGCTGAGAATTTTAAATGCCCCTCCCTAAACTGCAAGTCCCAGGATTCCATAGGAGGTTGAAAGTGGGATAATAGCACTATAACAGTATAGTGGAGAAATGACCTTACTCTCCACATACTGAGTGTTAACCTAAGAACAGACATACTCAGGCACAATATCCATGATGCTCACTGGATAACCTCTGGAATGTCTGTTTCAGCCTGTTTCAAACTACCTTACATTTTCTGTGAGAATACAACTGGAAGGAGAGAACCTTAAGCTTCTGGGAAAGTTAGAATGTATTTAAATTCAATAAACAAAGTCCTACTCTCCTTATGATAGTGTAAAGGTGACCTAGGTTCACAGAGACTATGCCAAAAGAATGTAAGCTCTGGCTAGTTCCACCAATATGGTAAGAGTTCAAGTACAGCTCTGGCATCCAGCTATGTGGCTTCTACCCAAGGACGAGTCTAATAAGCACCGGTTGGGGGGATCAGCACCAGAGAACTTAGTGCTTAATTGACCACCAACAACAGACACAGTAAACAGTGTGGCATAGTCGTGGCCTGCATGAACAGAGGGCCTACCCAAACCTGCAAAATCACAAATCTTCATGGTATACAATAACTGCTAATTGAAATCGGAACTACTTAGCAATTTCATTTTGGCCCTTGGATACATCCCAGTTCTTCAGAAATAACAAGATTTCCTCTTTAGGAGCAAAGAAGTCATTGGTACTGAATCAACATTGTTGGGTTAAAGAATACTTAAAAATTAAACATACACCGTTGTTAATAAATGATGAGGTACTATGCTACAGAACAAAGACGTCATTTGATGAGGAGAAAGCAAACAAACATTTAAACCCAACATTCATGAAGAAAGTCAATAGGATTACAAGATTTCTCTAGCTCTATTAGTCATCAGAATCCTACATTAGCTATTTTATTATGTCTGCATAACTAAATAACATCCCTGGCATGACTTCACCAACTCACCTTAAGGGTCAGCTGCTGGATCAAGCAGAAGTCTGTGCAGTTGGTGACCAGGACATAGGAAGGATAACATTTCCACCCCCTCCCACCAGCAAGACAGGGGTCCTGTTTCTGGTTGTCGCATCCTTATTCATGGGTGGGAAGGAAGTGAAAATGTCATCCTTCTTGTACCCTAATCACAGAGCAGATCTCCATTGCTCATAGCTTCTACCAATTGTTAAGATGTGCTGTGACTACATATGGTTAGAAAATACAGATCAGATTGGTGAATACAGATCAGTTATCGATCTGTAATTCTAGGTTACAAATCCATACCTTCAGCACTGAATACCAGCATCATCTTTAAGGCTCTGTTTGGATCTTATGTTAGCACATATCAGCAGTGCATGCATTTGGAATCCTGCAGTGCTTCCCTCGCTAACCCTTCCAAATTGGAAGACAGGCAGGTGAGCAATGTCCACCAAGCTGAGGGACTTTACACCCATATTTTCCTTTCTGTGTCTCCTGAGATGTTCCTTTTTAAGTGGGAGGCAATAGGGTACCAGGAAAAGAGAGTTGTGTTGGCTGGGTAGGAAACCCTAGCCTTGGTAATTCAAATGGAACACTCAAAGTGGTTTATCATAAATGGGCTGGATTCTGGGTTTCTATTTCTCTTGAAGGAGCATTCTGCAAGCCAAATTCTCTTCTGAACACTCCCAATGGTGGAAAGAGGGAAACTATCTTTTGCTGATCCCTCTTTCTTCTGCATCTCCAGCTTCCCCACTAGTCCAGAGGGACCCATTCTTCCTGTAGAGATTTTTCAGTGAATATGGATGACTTGAGAGAGATGGGTACTGCCAATGATAGCCTCCTCCTCCATTCAGCCAATGGAAGAGCTTTACCTATAGGCGGTTTTTGCTTGATCAAATTCACTGAACTACACAACCACAATAAAGGAGTAATATCAAACAAAATAAAACATCATTTCCAATAAACATACCAAACAGAGTTATGGTCAGCAGTGTTACCCCGTATGTCTTAATGATCCACTTGACAGGGTCATATCATGATTCATCAGGCAAAAGAGATTATTGGTTTCCTCAAGAGAGGCCTGGGTGGCAGAAAGAAACTCCACCATAGTAGCAGTCTAGAGGGTGGCTAGCCCTTCTGGCAAAGGAAACACCATACCACCTAGTTTCAGTGACCATGAATTTCCTGTTTCCAATTGCTTCTTGCTCTGTGAGTTACCACTCTGCCCTATTAACATACACTTCTTCTGTCTAACTGATCCTGTAAACAGATTTTGGTGTTTCAGTTTCCCTACTGTCCCTCACATCAGCCAGAGGCAGTATGCTGGACAGTGTGCCATGTGGGTTGCAGGTGCATTTATGTGCTGGCATAGACAGCTGATTGGCTTTGGACTAGATAGGCCTTTGATCTGACCTAACATGACTCTTCTGTTTTTATGTAATGAAGTCAGGCAAATAAGGTCATTTTGTCAAACTCTGCCCCAACATACTTGTCTTGCCTCTTGTATTGAAAAATGGGTTTAGTCAATTCATATTGTTTTATTTTGCCATTTTCATTGTCTACCGTATATTCTGAACAGTGAACCCCTACTCACATTTTTATAGAGAAGGATAATATCTGATGTAATTGCCTCTAAATGTGGTTCTATTCCTTCTTAGTGCTTCTTGTTAAAATCATGAGAAAAATACAACAAAATAGCCAAGCACTATACAAAATGTGACAAAATATTGTCTGAAATCTTTGCCAGGTTCCACCCCTTAAACTCTTGACTCTGCCTCTTGGTTCATATCCACCAGCACTATTCCAGTGGTGGGATTAGTTTGATAGTGTAGGTATCAAACCAATATATGATTGATTATATGATCCTACCTTTTCAAGGCAATCTGTGCTACTTTCCTCTCACCCTCTTAACCACAATTACTATGTAAAGCAAAATGAAATGAAGCATATATTGTTGCTGTGTGCCTTCAAATCATTTCCAACTCAGGATTGTAGTCCAATGTTCAAACCTGAAGCATATATATCTCAGTCTAAATCCAAATGAAATTAATGCTAAATATGTATAACTGTTTATGTTCAAAATATGGGTATTACACTTAATGCCATCATGCTTGCCTCTTCCACCCTTCCTTTCATTGTTACCACATTCATTGTTAACCAAACCATTAAGCAAATTAAAATAAAGATGTAGCTGTTAGTTGTACCTTTAAAATGACTTACTTGTTTATTTATAAGTATCCTGCCTCTCTCCCAAGATGGGACTCAAAGCAACTTACAATATAAGTGAAAACAAAATACCTGAAATAATATGTAGTACAAAAGTCTGAAAAGCATTAAACATCCCAATTAAAATGTTATTTTACGGCATTAACTTAAAAGAATTAAAAAGACATAAAGCACTTATGATGAAATAAAAACAGCATACCCATTGCACATCCTTCTACTCTGACCAATTAAAACCTGCAGGCTTGGTTAAATAAGAAGGCCAGCAAAAAGAGGGCACAGAGAAGGCCAACTAAGTTTTCCTCAGAAGTGAGTGTCATAGCCTAGGAGGAGCCACCAAAATACTCCTGCATCCTCACCAGATAAGCCTGGAAGAGGGATGGAGTGGAGAGAAATCGCCGCTAAAGATCATAAGATTCAGGCAGGCTCATATGTTTTGTACATGTGATTTGTCCCTCAGGTTGTACCATTCTTTGGACCATTTTTAAAATGTTCTTCTGTAAAACAGACTAAAAATATTATATGGATAAGAATTGCAATTATTATCACTATAATAATTCCCTAGAGGATTGTTGATTGACAACTCACTTGTCAGTGGGGTAGCAAATCCACTCTTGGTTCTACTCCAAGCTTTAAAGGGGTCATTCCAATGTGAACCTACTTTGGGGATAGGACACAAAACTTTGAGTGCCCTAGTGGTGTAGTGGTTTGAGATACAATTAGACTACAACAGCAGACCAGATTCTGAATCCCCACTCAGCCATGGAAATCTATCAGGTGACTGGAAAGTCACACCCTCTCAGCCTCAGAGGAAAGAAAAGGCAACACACATCCCTGAACAAATCGTGATAGGGTTGCCTTAGGGTTGCTATTAGTCAGAAATGACTTGAAAGCACACAACAACAAACAACAGTCAAAACTTTGGACAGCTTCTGTTGAGACAGAAACCTGGAGCAGATTCACTGCTCCAATGATATAAGAGTCACCAGGCATCGCTGCTTCAAAGCAACACTGATGTCTCCATTTTCCATGCTGTAGACTGCAGAGCCCTTTCTGGAGAGGTGTGGCAAAAGACAGATCAGGACCATGGAGAGCTCACTGTGGGGCTACATGAAAGGGCCGTCCACAGAGCAAGAAGAAACATGGAGTTTTGAGCTCCAAGAGTATCTCAAATCAGCAGAGGCTTTACAACATAGGTTATCAACATGGTACCTTCCACATATCTGAAACTACAATCTCCATAAGCCTCAGACAGCATGGCCAATGATCAGAAACTGGGAGGACTAAAACATCTGGAGGGCAGCAGGTTGCCTATTTCTATCACATAAATAGTCCAGTTTCCTTGGTAAGAACCTGCTTGAAATTAAAGGGAATTTGCATTCTCATCAGTAGATGTGTGTTCAGGTGAAGCCAAAAGGGCCCATGCTGTTTCTGGACTTGATAGCATGGGGGACTTTAGGTATAGCTCTGAAGAATATACCTGCACTTTAAGTATAGCTCTGAAGAAAGGGACAGACTTATTTCCTCTACAGCAAGGTATAAAAGTCCAACTGTTTCCAGAGGTTTCTTATACAGAGGAGGGGTTTTTTTCGATGTCCATCTTCAGTGGTTTTCCAAGGACAATACTTTAAAGTAGAGGTGTGCCTACTGCAGCCTATGAGTCCCCCGCAGCTCCCAAGTCCTGATTTCAGCCACTTCCTTGCCGCAAAAAAAAGTGTAAAAAAGATATTTTACACTTCTAGAAGCCTCTGTGAACAGTGGATGTGAAAGAGTACGGAGAAAAAGTATAGAGCAATAGTAAGAACTCAACCCACAACACCCCCTCCCAAACCATCCTAATTTAAACTTCTAGCCACTTGGGTTTTGATATATGCTCATTTTTTAGGTTGGTGCAGCCCAAAGAAGATCCTGGGAGCAGAAAGGTGGCCCCTGGAAACCCCCCCCTCAAGTGCCCAGCACTTTTAGAGTTTTCAGAATAATTATCTGAAAATTGTGGTGTATGGACTCCTGGGATTTCATTTGCAGACACTCCTACACTGGGCAATTCTCCTGAGGCCAGCATCTTCCTCTTGTTGTCAACATTCACATCTATCTGCAAAATATAAGAACAGTTTAAATAACATATCCACTTTCAGTGACCACCCAGCCAGCCAGAGCTGTGGGATGCCTTTTACTGTACGGGCTCAGATCCTGAATTAGGATTAGAGCTGCTCCTTGGAGTTGGTGGTTGTTAATTGTTGTTAATATTTAAAATTTTTAAAATCTGTTGTTAACTCATTATATTGTTTTTATATATGTTTTTAGTTTATTTAAATTATCTTACTGTTTTTTAATCAGTTTAACCTGTTGTGATGCTATTTGTAAGCCACCCTGAGATCTCTTGATATAGGGTGGGATATAAATATTTTAATAAATAAATAATAATAAATAATTGCCATAAAGTCAACTCCACCATAGGACAACCCTATGAATGAGAGATCTTCAAGTCACCCTGTTATCAACTGCCCTGCTTAGCTCTGGGAAATTCAGGACCATGGCTTCTTTGATGAAGGCCATTTCCGCACTAGCCTGTTATAGCGCTATGATTCCACTTGCAACATCCTATGGAATTCTGGGGTTTGCAGTTTCGGAAGAGGCCGGCCAGCCCCTCCCGAAACTGCAAACTCCAGGATTCCATAGGATGTTGCAAGTGGAATTATAGCGCTATAACAGGCTAGTGTGGAAATGGCCTGAGACTATCCACCTACAGTGTGGTCTCTCTCTTCTCTTACTGCTTTCCATTTTACCAAGCATTATGTTTAATGAGCCATGTCTTCTCATGACATATCCAAAGTATAACAATCTCAGTTCAGTCACCTTGGCTTTTAGGGAGAGTTCAGGCCTTATTAGCTCTTGGATCCATTTATTTTTCTTTATAGCAGTCCGCAGTATCCATAGAACTCTTTTCCAGCATCACATTTGAAAGGAGTTGATTCTCTTCCTGTCAGCTTTCTTCATTGTCCATCTTTCACAACTATACATGTCTCTTGCCTGACAAAATAGCTGTTACTTCTCTGTGATGAGATGAATTAATGCTTTTATTGAAGAGGGTTTTCTTTAAAAAAAAAAAAAAGGACCAATGCGGAAACATGAACTTCTTGGAAAAATTTCCCCTCAAAACTGTTCCATTTGGCATTAGTGTCAAGGAAGAGTGTGTTTGGTGCCTTGCTCTAGAGTATATAGCAGCATAACAAGTGGTTTCACTTTTCACATGATGCAAAACAAAAACAAAAAAATCAATGATCAACCGTCTGAGAACGCACCATTGAAAATGGAAAAATGCATGTCTCAGGGATAAAATATAATTCACTGCTCCAGTTTATTTCCCATGACATATGGTGTTGTTCCTATGGTGGTAAGCTCTACAAACCAGCTTTCTACAGCAAGAAAATGAGGGAGGGAGGGAAGAAGGGAGGGACAGCAAGTACTTGCTTGTCATCTATGGGAAATTTCTAAAAGTCATATTCTGTTCCTGGAGTAATTTGTTTGACTAGCTCTAATAAAGCAGGATAGCGTCAAGCAAAGACTGATGGAATCCAAGTACAGTAAAATATTCTCCAGTGAGTGTGTCTTTTTCAGGAATTTTTTTCCCTTGGGTCATTCTTTCTCAGATAATATGTATTGATGCAATTGGGGTTATACCAAGGGCATATTTGCATTACCGGAAATCCCTGTGCTGTTTTGTGTCACTTGGGATCCATAACGCATATAGCACATATCTCTTGTGTTTCCTCTCCTTTGCTCTTCAATGCATATTTTTCTTCTTCCTGTCTACATGGATACTGATTGTACTGGGTGTCTCCTGGGATGAGACTGACCCAGGAAAGCTGTGTAAAATTAGCTGCATAAAATAAGCACAACTGGGGTGGGGGGAGTCATGAACAAAAAAAGAGAAAATTTAAAGGACTAAATGTGAAGTTGAGCCATGGGATTTTAGTCATATACTTTTTAGTTGTGAAGAAAGATAAAGTAACCCTTTACATACCTGTTTGATTTTGAGCAAGGCAACATTGAGCAAAAGTGGTTCCTGGAACAAAGCTGAGATCAGAAGCTGCTTAATCTTTGAGAAGTTGTTCCATGCAGTTGGTAGCCTTTCCTATGAAGAACCATGGGGCAGAGTGACTCTAGCAGCAGGTTGGCCATTGGATCCATTACAGTAGGGAACCTGGGCGGCTCAACATGAAAAGTTGACAGACATTTCATTATTAATTTGACTATTTGCAGGTAGGTTTTTACAAAATAATGAAGCCATAATACATTGTGTTATAACAATCATCATCATCATCGTCATCATCATCATCATCGTCATTAAATTGAAGATGATAACAATCTGAGTACTGTAATAGCAATAACAAAATAATGATCATTTAGTTCACTTCTGATTCATAATTCCAGAAGGAGTTTGACTACACAGGAGTCATGGTGACTTAATTTTGCTTGATTGTTTAGGGGAGCTCAGCAGTTGGTTTTAGGCCTTGGACTAAAACTGTCAGAATCCTCCAACTGGCATGGCCAGTATATTGCAAAAAATTAATCATTTTTCCAAGCTTGTAATAAAATCAGCAAAAGACTGTGGCTTCCCCAAGATGATATTGAAATAAGTGCGAATTGAGTCCTGCTCTGTATCTTTCCAGAGACTGAAATGCTGGTGATATTTAGATCAGTTGTTCTGTGGAGAGACAATCTTGAGTATCGTACATGGTAACTCTCATTCAGTACATAGAAACTGATCATCTCACTTCACTTTTGCCATTTGTAAAACTTCTCCTTTTAGGGATCCCTTCTAGGTCACGGAAGGCCTTTTCCTCATCTTTTTTTTTTTTAATGGCATGTCAAGTGGTGGTCTGTTGACCTGAACTTTGCTATCTCTCCTAGTGATCTGATTAACATATGGACACACTCTGCCTCGCTCAAAACAGGAAATCAATTTGAAAGGCAAGACAAATATTATTTGCTCCCTTCCCATCTGCTGTGATAGGTGAACACGCCTGCTTTCAGCAGCAACAGTGGCTTATTGATGGAGGATATTTATAGCCCAGGCACCTCTATCAAGTGAACTATCAAAGGGCCATAGGAAGCCAAGTTTCACCCTATGGGGCTGTTTAAATGTAATGTCACTTCTACAAAGCTTGGACTTTCTCATTCAAGGTGACAGCAATACATTTTTCATGTCATGCCTAAAGATACCATTTCCTGTTTGTCATCTACTTAGGCACTGATTGCAGCTAAATTACATGTAATTCTCCCAAGTTCCCTCCTGCCTGAGCCATGACCCTGGTCTACTTCCAAGCTACTGCTTTGACCTTGCATGTCCACTGGCAGCTTTTATCAATAACAGCAGCCAGATCAGGGCTGTATGATATCGGAGGGAGTATATAGTATCTCAGTGCTTCTGTTTGTAACTGGGTTGCACCATTTGTGCTTCTTTTCTCAAAGGAAAATTTGCTGAGATTCAACCCTGCATCAATGTCATGCCTGAAAGACTGGACCTTCATCTCAATTGTATGGGAGGCCAGGGTAAGATCATGGAGTAAACCATTTCCATATTTCTTCAGACACACAGTATCTTGGGTTATTGTGATCTATCAAGAGTAAGGAACATAACATATTTAAATTGTACTGTTTGTTGTATGGGATGCCAGAGTGAGATCATGGACTAAACTATTCCCATGTTTCTTCACACACATTTATATCTCTGGTTATTAGGATCTATCGAGAGTAAGGAACATAATATATTTAGATTTTACTGCTTTGGATGGCATTTCATCTTGAATATTTCAATAGATTTTAGGTCTTACTATGAATCTTTCACCTTTTGGTCTACAGGAAGAGGAAGATTTTTTTTTCTTCCATGATTAAAACATGGCATAATGCTTCTGTAAGTGGAAATCTATTTTTTTTATTGTTGTAAGTTACAGTTATATTTTGTCTTTTGTCCAATAAGCTCAGCACTATACAGATCTCTTTTTCTCCTTCCACTATCCTCAAAACAAACAAACAAAAACATGTGGGGAAGGCTCTGTGAGTTTCATGTCTGAGTGGAGGACCTTGTTACTGCATTTGCTAGCCCAGATTTGGGGAAGCTAGATATCATTTTGATATCAATAATTTGGCTCTCTTCCACCACCCCTCTCCAAGTGTTTGTGAGGCCCCCAGACAAGCACAGAACTAGGCTCAGCCACTAAACACTGCAATATCCCAAAACAATACAGGCAGGCCAGAAATAGCCAGATCGCCGCTTTAGGAGACCTCTCTGCAAACACCCTCATTACGTATGCACGCTGCTTACAAAGAACTCCCTGCCCCGAGCAGGCAATTTGGCAAGCTGAATCCTCAAATGTCAAACACTGTGCATCTGCACACTGGCTACTCCACTGTCAATTCAGACCTAACTCAATCATGTTAAATTTTGACCTTTCCAAAGCTTTGTCTCCAGCCCCAAACTCATTGTTTCCCCAAGTACGGAATAGCCTGCAGTTACATTTCTCCCTATAAAAACCCCTGATTCCGAGACCATCCTCAGATCGTTCCGAACTTCCATCCCGCCTTGCTGCCGCTTTATTTGGCGAGCTGTCCCCTCAAGTCCCACGTACTGAGACTTCTTACCTCCGAACTCAATCTGCAAACTACCCGGGCTTCAGGACAGGTGTTGTATCACCCAATTCAACAATCCCTCTGAAAATCCCGCTATACCACTCCAACATTTATTTTCTATAGTTATCTGTGTGAGTGTGTTGCATACACTGTTCGTCTGTATTTAATAAAATCTCAATTATTCTTAAACTTTGGTATGCTCCTTGGCTGGGCCTGACCCCGTAGACATTAGGTAAAAGATTCCGCTGTGTTGCCCTGCCTCTCACATTGCTAACTTGTGCTCTCAGCTAATTTCCCCAAACTTAGTTAATTGTGAGCGCATTCATGTGTCCCTCCCGGGACCCCCAGTAAACAGGGTAACAATCTGAATCTAACAAGTCCTAGTCCATAGTTTTACCTGCTATACCACAGTGACTTTCTATAGTAATAGAAATATGGGCAGTGTTTATTCAATACAGGCAGTCATCATTTCCCCAAGAAATGACCCTTGGAATGATTATCAATAATGGAGTCATGATACCAGGGGCATTCCATCACAAAAGGGAGGTCAGAGCAGCCACACCATGAGAACTTGGGAAAGTTAATTTCTGGGGACTACAACTCTCAGATCCCCAAATCCCTCTGTCCAGCACAATCCAAAAAAAGCTACTTTACTAAGCCATGAACCTCATCATTTGAAGAAGTGGCAAGGCCTCTTATTCAAGGGAAAAAATAATAAACAGTCGCATCTATTTTGTTTAATGATCAACATAGCTATTCCTGGATTTTTTTTTTTTCCTATCTTGTACATGTACATAGGATGAAAAATTTAGAAATTCACTTTGAAATGTATTTCTTGTCCATGAAGAGGAATCAAATTTACTTTTTGTAATGCAAAAACCATGAGGGTCACCATAAGTTGACAGGTGACTTGACCACACACAAGTGTGCACTTACATGGTTTGCCAACTGCTTAACAGATGGAGCTCCTATGTCATTAACGGTAGACCAATAAAGAGGAAGTGAACAAGTTCACCTTTACCCTGACCTGGAACTTCTGTAATGAGTAATGTTTCATTTCATTAATATCTGTATGGGAGAGTGTCTGGGGGTGTCTCCTAGAGTCACAAGATCAGGAAGAGTATAACAATTATCAAAGACAAGATTTTATGCCATATCTCCCAAAAAAGAAAAATCAGAAACTGACTATAAGGCCTAGATTATGTAGAGCCACACTGAAGAAAACAGTTTTCTGAAACAGATAAAACATTGTAAGCTCCTACTGATTTCAAGCTAAACATGAATAAAACATCCAGAGCCATTTTCCAAAACATCTACTTGATAGCAACTGACTGACTTAATAACAACTAGAAGTTTGAACTAAGATTTTTAAAAGGTGTGACATGCATAGGTCAGAAATATTGGTGAGTTGGTCTGTCATAGCCTTTTGTTGCTCAATTGCTGCTGCCATTACAGTTCTGTAAGAATTCTATATAAAGTTGGTTTAATTATTTGATCAGGGTAGAACTCTGGACACTAAGCCAAAGTCCATCCAGCACTGTGTTGTTAAATAAGTTGCTGAGTTCAATCTACTATCACACTTAATTCATGAACCTTAAATGCTTTTTAAAAATCCCCCTCCACATCCAACTGTTCAGTGATGAAAACTGGAACATGTGTTGTCAAGATGGCCAAGGTTATTAATTAAGGAGAACAGACAAGCTATGAGAGGCTGCAACAATTTGCTTTTGCTTGAGTCTCCTGGAAAGGGCAAGGCTAGGACCCCTCCTGTACTCTCCCTCCCTTGAGTTAATTAGATGGAAAGTACTTCTGCACTTTGAACTCAGTTTGCAGCAACTAAAGTAAGCTGAAGATGATAGAGGAGAAGTGGAGTCAAGAGAGAGAAACTGGAACATCTGAAAAGCAGCTGGAAAAGTGAGACGGAGGTATAGTCAAGAGTGTCCCTGCCAAACTGGGACATTTGAAGGGTATAGTATACCAAACAGCAGTGAAGACATCTGAAGTGATTGTTGAATGTATATGTTTCAGACCTTTCTGAATCAGGCTACTAGAACAGGCAGACAAAATGTTTGGAAAATAAAGCTTTTATTTGTAGATCCCCGGAATCCCCAAGCCCTCCTGACAATGCTGATTAGAGTATTCTAGAAGCTGTAGTCCAAAAAAAAAAAAAAAAATGACACTTTCCATTTCTGATTGTCACAAGATTTTGTTGGCCTTCTTTTATGAGATACATAAAAGGCTGTACAATTCAGTGGGAGTTTCCTAAAAGTTAGAATGTGACATCCTCAGGCCTCTCACTGAGACTCCAGTCAGAAAAGTGATTACACTTTCAGAAAGTAGAGTGATTAGTAAATCACCACTCCTGCTATTTTTGAGCTCTCTTAATATGCTTGTGACCTTACATGAAATACCTCAAATTAGGTAAAATAGTTTGTAACTGGCATGCTATTGTGTGTGCGTGTATGTGCCTCCAAATCACCTCGTGACTTATGGTGACCCCATACATTTCATAGGGTTTTCTTAGGTGAGGAATAGTCAGAGGTGGTTTTGCCAGTTTCCTCCTCTGAAATATAGCCTATAGTACCTGGTATTTGTTGGTGGTCTCCATCCAAATACTAACCAGTGCTGACCCTGCTTAGCCTCCAAGATCACACAGGATCTGGTGCCTTTAGGCTATTTAGGGCTGGGAGTGACATACTATCAAGCACACTTAATTTGACAGGCCAGGGCCAAACAGGATGCACACCAGTACACCTACACGAAGAAATGTATTTATTATGCATCTGCTGTAGGAACAGCCGTGTGACCCTTCCTGCTCCCCACACATTGCTCAGACTGAGTCGACACATGTCCTGTAATGAATAAGATGGTAAAACTTGCTAAAGGTAGTGAATAATATCCCTGGCCTTTACCACTCCTTTTTACTGCACAAAGCAATTAGTTACCAAAACAACTGATAATTTTCATCCTTTTATTATGGTGGGCATGAGCAGATGCCAAATTTCTTCCTGCACATAATTTTCTTCCCATGGCACTTCAAGACCAAGAAGATCAAGAGACCAAAAAGATCAAACCAAAGCCTTCCTGTGCTATTTCCCATAGTGGCTACTCAGATGGCTACAGAAAGCCCACAAACTGGACTTTAAAAGCAATAGCTCACTCCCACTCTTGTGCTCCAGTGACTGGAGTTCAGAAACATGCCAAGAGGGAAAATGCTACTGAGAAAGTGGTTTCAGGTAGAAAACAATGGTACAAGGGAAGGATCTCATATTCATCTCCTGTTGTATTGCACTTTAAACAATCTCCAGCCCCTACTGTACAGGGAATTATCAAGACATGGGCTGGGTCTTGCTACCATCACGTCAGACATCACCCTCAAAACAGCTAGGGCAGGGTTGGAGAGGAGGAGAGAAAGAAATGGGTTGTTTCTGGTCTTCATTTGTGAAAGCACCCAATAGTGTAGGAAGCCTCTTTATCCTTTATCCTTTACCCTTCCCTCCCCTCCTCCCCCTCCCTCCCCTCTCCCCAATATAACACAGAACAGGAATTAGGCTGTAATTGGAAGTCCTAACATCTGGAAGGGGTGCATCTGGAAATCATCACTCGAGTTGAAATGCTTGCAAGTTGAATAAAGCCTTATCAGACTTCCGCTCTCCAGATTCTTTTCAACTGCCTCGTTTTACGATCCCCATCTTTACAAGGTGTGTTCACCTCAATTCTATTCTATACCCTGTAGCAACAACCAGCATTATAAGTCACTTTTGCTCAGTGAAATTTTGCAGTTGCCTTTGAAAGTTGTACTTAATCAAGTGTATCCCATTATATTTTTATACACCAGGGCTAAACATCACCAATAGCTTCATGGGACTTGACCCTGATTCCTGAAGGTATGGATATATAAAGCCACCTTTACATTGGTAATCTTTATCATGGATAGGGTAATTTTGGCCCTCTAGATAGTTTAAACTGCTATTTCCACAGTTCCTTAGCATTGCCTTTGCTGGGTGATGCTGATGAGCAGGGATGGGCCAACCGAATCCTTGAATCCTCGAATCCTTGGCAAGGATTCAAGATTCGTGAATCTGAATCCCTATGTCAAAATAGGCAAACTGAATCTTCGAATCTGCCACCCAAATAGTTTGTTGTAGACTGAGACACCTGAAAACTTGGGAGACCAGGACACCTGAAAAGTTGGGAGACTAGATACACAAGGGGAGATGGCAAGTAGGTGAATTTTTCCCTTTGAGTAATAATGGGCTTTGCTAACAATTTCAGAAATTACATCTGGGGTTGTATTCTAAGATATTTAAATTGAACATTTCATATTTAAGTTTAGCACTTGGCTGGAAGGTACAGGCTTCTTCAGATTTCAAGGACAGCTGAAAGATTCCTTTGCATAGCTCCTTTGCAAAGCTCTTTCAGACACAATTCTGGGGTCTGTAGTTTTACAAGGTGCCACAGCCTTCCATGCCAAAGTGTGCTGGTGCATCATCAGACTATAAACCCCAGGATGCCATAAGGAGCTATGCAAAGAAAATACAGTTTTGACCTGGATTATTTCTGTACTGTAGTATGAGGCCCTGTTTACATAGGAAGGAAAATGTGGCATTAATTCACATTTTCCTGCCTGTGCAAAAAGAGCCTTCATGTCATTTTCAATCTGGGGAGATTCTGAGGTAAAACTATGACAATTGTCCTGGCCACATTTCTTCAGAGGGAGTTTTGCCTTTGCCTAGGCTTTTGCTAAGGCTGAGAAACTGTGACTTTCCCAAGATCTTAGACCCTTTTTAAAAAAAGGATTCAAAAGATTTGAGATTCGTGAATTCCCAGAACCTTCCAGGGATTTGGAAAATTCTGGATTCATCCCATCCCTACTAATAAGAGGGCCCAACATTCTAGAAAACCAAAGTAGCCCAACCCCATTCTAGTAGGTCAGCATATTGTCATGATCTAGAGCTATCTAGCTTTGTATTTTCTACTTTAACTGACACTGACTTATCCTCACGTTTTTCATAATCATTCAACTCAGGCGGGGGACCCATGAATCTCCAAAAGACTCTCCAAATGTAGGTGGATCCCAAATCCTATCACTTTCATATACTATGGGCTGACAGGCACGCTAGATCAACCACACCTACAGGATCACAATTTCCCTGCCACTGATTTAACTGGAACTACCAGGGAATGAACCAGGCTCTTCTAGAGGAAAAAACATGCACTCTGTTATTCAGCCGTGGTCCTTCTTGGGACCATCCATTTTCTGTACCAGTGTTCAACCTTGAAACACAATAACAAAGAGAGTGTCTTTCCCTTTACTTAACGACTGGCACCATATATATATATATATACAATATGATAGATAGATAGATAGATAGATAGATAGATAGATAGATCCATTAATAATCTGTATGTGTGAAATGGCGCTATCAGGTTGGATCAAAAGAGAGAAGGTTTAATCTCCTTATGCCGTGCAGTGTTTGACAGCCATCAGGGGATAGCATTTCAAGTAATAAACATATGAGTCAACCTGAAGGTACCACACAAGGATGGACAAAGACATTCCGGGCCACAGCAGCTACTTGGCCTTTCAGGAGCAGTACTGGGTCCAAGAGCACCCCAAAGCTAGCAAATCTGATCTTCCAGAGGAAGTGCATCCTCATCAACAGGTCGTAACTACAACCTCACTGACCAGCAGAAATTCTGCCTTGTCTGGGTTGAGCCTCATTTTATTTACCCCTATCCAAGCCTTTACTGCATTCAAGCAATGATTCAGCCTCTTTGGCATCAGCTGGGCATATCTGTTGCCCTGAGCTCCCCGCAAAACAAAGGAGCCCATTCTCTGCACTCATGTAGAGGACATTTAGGAGCAATGACGCTTTAATTTGTTGGTGTTAATGCTGCAGAAAAATATTGTGGTTTATTGTATTGCTTGTTACTTCACTTATTACTTTTCCTATGACTATTTTAAAAAGAAAAGCCCTTAGAACTGGGGGGCATACCATAAAACTTTAAAACATTCTTCATAGTGTTTCTAAAATGTCCTTTAAAGCTAACATTAAAAGTAACTAAAATACTTTATTTCTTTGACAAAAAAAAAGTAGTGGAATTCCCATTCATTAAATTAGTTCTGTAATATGACTTTGTTCCATTTCCATTTCCATAAAATGTAACAAAGCTACAGACAGTTATGTTACTTGTAACTCTACCTCCAAGCTCTGGGAGAAGGGCAATTAAGGCCCTTTCCACACGTGGGGTGTTTATCGGGCAGAAATGGGCAGAAATGGGACTCACTAGATTTTTCCTGCATCTGGGTGAGTCCATCGCGGAGAGCAGCAGTGCGAGTTCGGCGCTCCACAGTTCTCCGGCATCCAAAATGGTGGCTTCTGGTTGGTGGAGGCTCTCCACCAACCGGAGAAGCTCGTCAGCTGAAAGTCCACCCTCAGAAGATCTGCAGGCACACACTTGCGCGCACCTGCAAATCTGCTCCGGACCACGGCGACAGAGCGGGACGGGGTTGCCCGTTCCATGCTTTTTAAAAACCTTAAAAAAGAAATTTTTAAAAAGCACGCTGTGCAACCAGTGCCGGTCGCACAGAATTGGACTGAGGTGTGGAACTGCACCATTTTACATGCCTGGTGTGGAAATGGCCTAAGTCTCTGTCCCAGAAGAATGTCTCATTGTGACCCTAGGAGAAATGCAAGATATAAATAAAGCAAAATAAATTAAAATAAAATATAATAGAAAAGAACCAGCGGTGGATGTTGACTCCTGTTTCAATTGGGCAATGAATCCACTCTGGGTTTTAGTCTGAACTTTAAAGGATCTCCATGTTAAGGTCAGCCAGTGTGGCGTAGTGATTTGAGTACTGGATTAAGAGTCTGGGAGACCACAGTTCAAATCTCTGCTCAGCCACTGAAACCTTTAGGTGAACTTGCTCAAGTCACAGCTTCAGGCCATTTCCACTACACTGGCCATTTCCGCACTACGCTGTTATAGCATGATTATTCCACTTTCAACATCCAGTGGAATTCTGGGGTTTGTAGTTTACTGAGGCCAAAGAGCTCTCTGGCTGAGAACTCTAAATGCCCCTCCCTAAACTGCAAATCCCAGGATTTCATAGGATGTTGAAAGTGGAATAATAGCACCAAAACAGTATAGTGTGGAATGGCCTCAGTCTTAGAGGAAGGCAATGCCAAACCTCTGAATAAATTTTATGAAGCAAACTCTATAATGGGATCACCATCAGTCAGAGTCAGCTTGAAGGCACATAACAACAGCAATCCAAGATAGTGAACCTATTTTTGGACTAATATTTGGAATGGATTCACTGCCTCACTTACATGGTAACTATTTCTACTGAAGAGAACACAAAAGGCACCAATTTTTGTAAGCCCACCCCCCATCACTTCACTCACCCTCCTGCCCTTTAGTCCCTGAAATATGAAGATACTGTCAATAAATCCATAAAAGTCATTTATACTGTATCACAAAAATAGCACGCTGCCAAGACTTGGATGATATACATATTCTTATTCCTCTTTTTTCCACACATCTCTTCTGCCCTTTCGCTTCAGTTCATCAAAATATTTCCTGGAAAGATGCTTCAGTGATCTGAAGCTGTCAAAGTTCAAAAGATGGGAAGCTGGGAACAGAGAGATGAATTCTTCCTCTCCCCCTTTTTCTTCCCCTCTGGACTTTTTGATCTGTCACAGTCAGAAAGGTTGTAATATAATGATGCTAGTGCAATTAGACCATGTTGATTGGTGCAATCAGCCCTGGACTTGTGACTCGGTAATCCCATGTAATTCTCTCCACAAATTACCTTTTGAGAATCAGCATCTTGACGTTTCAAGAAATACCAGACATGCTTTCCTTCGCTCACTGTGTGTTCCTTGTCCAGACAGAGGGTATTTCACAGGAGTCACTGGAACAGAAATATAAACAAACTTCTGTGCCCTACAGCAGCCTCTGGAATGCCATATCCCTCCTCCTGTTCTCTGTCGCTCATACCTGCCTGCACCTCCATGAGCCACGACTGGTGGCTGCGGCAGTTTTTAAACTGCACTTGGGGTCTCTCGGCAGTGATTTATCATCTCTTAATAGTTTTCCTGTTGAGGATTCCCAGTTAACTGCTCAGCCTTCATAGTGCTTTACCGCCCCTGAAGTCAAGCAAGCCAGAGGTGTGCAGGGGGGCGGGGGAGATGGATTTCATGTATGTGGAAAGCAAAAAGAGGTATTAATGCTGTTTAAGAAAAATATCTGTCATTGACAGAGTTTTTCAGCAAATAATTAGTGGGACCATAAATGTCTGAAGGGATTATTAAAGGGATGGAAAGTTCAAATATTTGACACTCAGTCAAATATTCCAAACAGGGAGCCCTTTTAGCTAGCCTTTTTCTGCACAGGGCATGTTTTTAAAAAACACACAGAGAGACAGAGTGACTCAATGCACCCTGTCTTAGAGTGCATCCCACGAAGATGCCATTCTGAGGCAAGCTTCAAATTACTTCTGAGCAATGGATTTTCTTGCCAGTTAGTGGCAGAGAGCTCTCTTTCCAGGGTCAGGTTTGGCTTCCTTAAACTAGCATGAAAGTAACCTTTGTAAGTGATTTTAGTGGGACCAGATTTTAACGCTGGTGAAGCTAAGTTACTATGGGTGAACACTTTCTTTCGCCATCAAAATATTTGATGGTAAGGATGAACATTCTGTTAATTTTCCACAGGGGAATGAGCAAGGGTAGGGAAAAATTATAGCCATACTATTAGGAAATGTACTGCAATTACGCTGAAGCCATACAATGGATTGCTTTAAAATGTATAAAATATTGACACTATTTCCTCAGTTGGAGGAAAAGACAGAGAGCACCACTTGCCTAGGAATTCACTGCAAAACCATAACAGGCCATCTGAATAGCTTACAGACCACTCCAATCCTTTTGAAATGTTGCTGTATTGCTGGTTTATGATGACTGATAAACTGTCCATGATCTGTTTGCTTCATTCTTGTTAAATCTGTACAACTGTAAGCAGGTTCATCAGCATGTGTTTAACAATGATGCTCTTGCACTACAAGTTTTTTTAAAAGCAAACTGTTAACAGTTCCTTGCACTTGATGGTCTTTGTGGTCTCTTCCAATTTTATGATTCTACATACCATCATCCACATCATTCCAGCCAATTCATGATTCCAGCAAAAAAGAGGCCCCAAATACATTTGACAATGTTGTTGTTGTTTGTGTGTGCCTTCAAGTACTTTACAACTTATAGCGACCTTAAGGTGAACCTATCACAGGGTTTTCTGAGGGCTGATAGTGTGTGACACTCCCAAGTTGGTTTCCAAGGCTGAGCCAGGCATTGAATCCTGGTCTCCATGGTCATAAGCATTCAAACCACTGCACCACACTTACCCTTACAGTAGACAGGCTAATTTTTTTAAATTTTATTTGATTATTTGTTTGTTGGTTTTCAAGCAATACAAGCAAACTCCAATACTAAACCAAAAAGATCTGAGACCAATCTTGCACAGCTGGAGAGCAATTTGGGACAAAGTACTAAAAATGAAAGTAAATGAAACTTTAGGATATGTTCAGAAGAGGTGGCCTCTCCAGTAATGAAAGATGTGATTTTCCTTTACTGTGTATCCTTCACTTAGACTACTTAATTTTATGATTGATCTTTGGAAGGGAAGCACACGCGTAATTTGCAAGGCTGATTACTGACGCTGTTATCCCTATAAAACCCCTTTGTGAAAGGCCAGAAGAGAGCAACCAAGAGATTCAAAGGTCTGGAAACCAAGCCTCATGAGGAATGACTATGGGAGCTGGGTATGTTTAGCTTGGAGAAGACTGGGAGGTAACATGATACCCATTTTTAAATATCTAAAGGGATATCATACAGAAGACGGACCAAGCTTTTTTTTGCTGCTCTAGAGGCTAAAACATAAACCAATTGATTCAAATTGCAAGACAAGAGATTCCACCGAAACATTAGAATGAACCCTTCTAACAGTAAGAGCTGCATAACAGTGGAAAAGTTTTCCTCAGAGAATAGTGGACTCTTCTTCACCTTCATCAGCCATTTCCGCACTGGACTGTTATAGCACAAAGATTCCACTTGCAACATCCCATGGAATCCAGCTGGCCCCTCCTGAAACTGCAAACCCCAGGATTCCATAGGATGTTGCAAGTGGAATCATTGTGTTATAACAGTCCAGTGCGGAAATAGTCATCATCTCTCAGGAGTGCAGTAGATGTATATTCCTGCATGGCAAGGAGTTAGACTAGATAGCTTTTACATTGCCTTTTGACTCTCTGATTCTGTTTTAATTGCAGAGAACATGCATTCCTTTTGAAATCTAGTTCAACCTTAAAGGGGAATGGGAATAAACCCAGGTTATCCAGAGAAGAACAGGCATTTGTTCTGCCCAAGAATAGATGGGAACCCTCTTGAACGTGGTATTTACGGCATATTTTCCAATATGATACATTTCAGGGGGAGGTGGAAAAGAAGGAGGAGAAGGGGAGAGATGATTATGCAATACTGAGACCTACAAGTGCATCACTTCTGGAGAAAAGGAACCATTGTGGTTCCATTGGTGATGGATTGCTCATGGAGCACCTAGGTGGACTGACAAACTATCTGAGTTAAATCACCATGGGGAGGATCACAACAAACCTAGCATGGTTTGAGTGTTGGGCTACTACCCTGAAGACAAGGGTTTAATTCCCTGCTCAGCCATGGAAACGCACTGGGTGACCTTGGGTGTATCACACACTCTCAGTCCCAAAAGGACCTCATGATAGGGTCTTCTCAGGGTTGCCATAAGTCAGAAACATCTTGAAGGCACACAACAATAAGAATCACTATAGCACAGTTACAAAAAGTAACATTGCGTGGAACATGCCAAATTACACAATGATACCTTACTGATTTGTAGGCCCTTTTCGCATGGCATTCGCCATGCAAAAGGGTGCCTGGAGCGTTGCGCGATTGTGAGGAGTGATCTGCACGACGCACTCACAATTGCGCAATGCTCCAGGGGCCGGCAGGCACTGATTGCACACCTTTTCATTTTTGGCTGGAAGCCAAAAATGGTGCACAATCGTGCATTGCTCCCAGGCCCTGCTCACACTTACCTGGTGTGCGGAGCCTCCGGAGCTGTGCCAGTTGTGCTTCCTGCCCCAGCACAGCCTGGGAAACTCCCAGGCTGCACTGCAGAAGGAAGAGGTGGGGCTCTCGCACGAGCAGGCAGCTCGTGTGGAGCTGAAGCAGCAGGGACGCAAAAGCCTCTCGCTGGAGGCTGCTTGCATGATCCCCGCACCCCAGTGCCAAAAAAAGGTAAGGTGTGGAAAGGGCCCTAGATTCTTGGACAGAATATGAATCACTGAGGGTCCAAAACTCCAGTCAGTAACCCCCTGGTGCATATTACATTCTATTACATTCTGTCCCAGTCCCACAACTCTATAAATATGCTTTATACTTGAGGCCTTAATATCACTCTATATGGCACCTATAGAAGTGGGTTTACATCAATGAAAGCTCATGCTAAAACACACAAAAAGCAATTAGTCTTAGGGTGCTGCCACATTCCTTTTTTTTCTCCCCCTCCCTTTCTCCTTTATAGACTGTGAGACTGAGATAATAACGCAATAAAGCAGCCTTTCTCAATCTGGCACCTGCCAAATAGCTGAAAGTCACACCATCCAGGGATGATGGGAGTTGTAGTCCAACACATCTGGTGGCAACAAGTTTCACCTAACAACAGAACTCAGTAATTCTTGTCTCACAGCCTTACATTTTCACACATGTAATCAATCAGCAAGACTCCAAATTGAAAAATCATGACTTGGACATGCATATGTGTTCAGGGACATTTCAGAATTAAGGCCTCACACAGGAACAGGTGTTGAATGAATGCAGCCTTTACATGCAGGGCAGCCTGAGCCTGACAAAGCAAATGGGCATATTCTTTGCAGATTTACTGCTCTTCCTAGGATGAGATGGAAGTGCTAAAAGCCTTAAGCTGACACACAGGAGGCTTGTTTATTGCACTGTACAGACTAGAGGGGAATTTCCTGCACATGGTGCCAAAGACAGAGCGCACAAAAATTCCTCTGAAGTCTGGGGATAGCATTGAACAGGCTCCCTTCTGTATTAGCTTTACTCCTCATATATCTGGGGTTTCGAATTTTAACACAGCTGTATGGGAGGGGCAACCTCAGGGCCAATCTCTAGCCCAGCCAATTAGGGACAGGCACTGGAGAAAGGAAGAGAGGGATTGGAAGCTGTTCTGCAGTGGGGGGAGCTGTTCTACTGTGGGTCTGTCAATGACATCATCCTCTGTGCTGTCTCCATCACAATTTTCTAGAACAGGATTAAAGTGATGACAGATTCCATTCCAAAACTCCCAGGCAGCACTTTACATAGCTGTTAGCAGAACAAAAGCATTACATGAGATTTCCGCTCTCCCTCCAAAAGCATTTGATGCTCTCTAATCCTCACCTTGGGAAAAAGCACTGGACAGCCAAATGCACTTGCTGACATCACCCAGAATGTCTTGCCTTTCCCACTGAAATGAGCAAACTTTTCTTGGGGTGGGGGGAGTAGAGTAATGGGGGCACAGAAAAGGAAGGCTGTATGTCTGCAGATCAGTTGCTTCAGGTCTGAAGGCAGCAGTCACATCCGCAATCAAAAAACAAAGATACACAATCAAGAGATTTTGCTCCACAAGCAAGTCTCTAGGAGTTACATATGGAGTTATGCAATTCCTTAGTCAGCCCTCCCCTCCATCTGTCCTCTCATCCATCTGTCCCTGTATTGTCCACTCTTGATTGGAAGTCATAGCTTTTCTAGAGTTCCAAGGAGGATTCTTTCCTAGTCTTACGTGGAGATACTTTCTAACCAGGTCAGACAAGACTAGCCAGTTCAATGGTGGCTAAGAACAGTTAGGTTTTGGATAACAATTCCCAGGCACTAAGAGATCCTGAGTGAGGCAGTCCAAAAGGCAACTTTTCCAAGGTCCGTTTTTTTCTCCAACTATTGGGTAAAAAGTTGAAGAAACATACCATGGTAGCTAATGGATCAATTGAGGGAATAGATGTTATCCCTGAAAAGTGAAGAGAAACATATTCCCTACTCAGTCTACAAGCCACTGTGAAGTATGCTTATAAAAGCAGTAGCACTTCAATCATCACTAAGTGGGCATTCATGTCATTAGTTCATAGCAATATTTTTTTCTGCTGGGCTGCACTTTTCACTGTGCTCATAAGTGTGAACACAAAGGATTTATTTCAATATCTGTGCATTATGGTTGTGCTCTGTGACACATCCAGACAGCTAGAGGGTTTTGTGGTTAGAAAATTGGACTGAGACTTTTGAGATTCAGGTTTAGGTGCTTACTGAGCAGTGAAATTCACTGGGTGGGTCAGTCATTGTGGCTCAACCTGGGCTGTTCTAAGAACAAAGTATAGGAAGAAGAGCTTTTTATATCATCTTAAGCCCATTGATGGCAGGCCAAAATAACAATAATAATAACGTTTTGAAGTCTATCAGGTCTTACCAATGGGAGTTTTGGATTAGTGACGCCTGGTCAGGTACAGCTGATGTAGAATCTGTTGCTGCTGTTGTTGTTGCAAAAATCAAACTGACAAACAATTAGACCATAATAGTCCAGACATAATGGTGGTTAAAAGAAAGAAAGTTTTGATTATAGGTGTCTCCAGGGGCAGCAGAAATGAATACTGTAAGAGGAAAAAGATTATGAAATAACTGAGACCTACAAAGTGAGATTCAGCGTACTTGGGGGGGGGGAAACAACTGTGGTTCCAGAAGTGACAGGTGCTCCAGGAGCAATTCCAAATAGACTATCAAACATTTGAACAAAATCACCATAGGTAGGATCAGAATAGCACAATTACAAAAAGTGACAATTCTTGGAACGTGCCACATTTTAGTTAAGTATATAGAGTTACCTGTTCTATATTCATGATTGCTACTTAGTCACGATTATGACACGATTGCCATGAGTCCTCCCATACACACACCTACTTTACCCAGCATGAGCTGCATGGGGAGAAGGAGGTTCATTCTGCTGGCAATCGGAACATGGGTGAATGATGTTTCTGTCAGGTTTGGGCATGTCAGTACAGGAGAAGTTACTTAGTTAAGTATACAGGTGTTCCTCAGTCAACAAAACCTGTGATAAAGAAGCCCCTTTTTACAAAGCTTTTTTATGGAAACCCAGACCATTCCCTTCCATTTCTTCTCTTCTGTTTAGCTGGAAGTTTTTTGGCAGCATTGGCATTGGGAGGATGGTGAAGGAGGACTGGAGAAAGGCAGACTTTTCAGTGTTGGTATGTCTGCAGTAAACAGTGCAATAAAGCTTGACCTGGGAAAGAAAATTATGCTCTAAGTGATCCTACTCAAACTGTGTGTGCTTGCATACAACAGGCAACGTAAACAGCTGCCCCCAGAATCATTTATTGAGCATGTGTAAAGAGCAAAACAAAAGAAAGAGAAAAGCAGATTAGCCTGCCTTAACAGCAACCCTGGGTTTTTTTAAAGTAGATCTATAGATTTCCCCACCAAAATGGAAATCATAAAAAGTGAAGGCTGCTGAAAGAAAGAAAAAATAATCCCAGGATGTATTTAGGAAGACACATTAGAGTGGTCTCTAGAAGATTCAAATTGTTTGCAAGGCTTACCAGAACTGGTTCTTTCATTTCACATGTGCATATTCTTAGTTTTGAATTAAAAAAAAAATACTAAAATGTAATTACTGCTCTTCTTTTTTGTGGTGTTGGAACCTATCCCTATTTTTTCCATGTTATTTCTACCTCTGGTAACAAATTTTCTGTCAAAGCTCAGAGACACATTTGCTTCATTAACTGAGGTATACCCATGCTTAACTAAGAAGCTGACGTAGCATATTGCCTAAAAATAGTGCATTATAAATGAATAAATATTAACATGATAAATAATAAATAAAAATGTGATGTTATGCTTGAACTGTATACCAGGCTAAATGTAAAATAAATAATATAATGCAAAAAACAACAACAACAACAACAACCCATGTCCACAGCAGTTGTCATGAACATAAAAAGAACTGGGCTGGAAACTACCACCACTCTCCTCTCTATTACCAATGTGAAGAACACAATAAAATAGTTTTAAGTTGACGCTGCAAGATTATATTTGAAAATTCACATTTCAGTATATATCTACCACAGTGGTTCTTAACCTCAGGTCCACGGAGCCCTCACAAGGGGTCTATGAAGCCCTGCTGCTAGAGACCAACAACAATGGCAGCAACAGCAACATAGTAGCAGAAAGGGGGTGCCAAGTTTTGAAACTGTTCCCTTGTTTGCAAACAAGGGAGCAGTTTGGGTGAGCACACACACCTTCCGCTGTGTTCCCCTGCACCCACAAACCCCACAGCCACATCCCTGATCAGAGAGACCTAATGACAGGCACATACAGACACCCAAACTACTCCCTCAGTTGCAAACAAGAGAGCAGTTTGGGCGTGTGCACATGCCTTCCACCATGTCCCTCTGCGCCCATACTCCCCACAGCTGTGTCCCTGATGAAAGGGACACAGCAGTAGGGATATGCGCACAAACTAAATGAAATAAATAAATATTTGAATATGTAGGTTTAATTTAAATATTTAAAATCTTGAGTTAGTTCTGGAGGATCCCTGGCAACAAATTATATTTACAGGAGGTTCGCTGTAAAGAAAAGGTTAAGAACCACTGATCCACCAAGACAGATCACATTCAAAACAAAGCTACTGCAGATGCTTATGGTGCTGGGGTGTGGTGGGAATTATGGCAACAAATGAGCTGGTGATATCACTTCAAGGCACCCAGGGAAGAATGGCCTGGAAGCAGAAACAAGAGGACTGAATAGAAGAATCTAATGGATGTTTTCCCCTCTTTGAAAAGTGATCCTTGTTGCTGAGATTTGGAATTACTGCACAGCTAATGGCAGATACAATGGTTGTAGATAAGACAGATAAGCATCAAGATTGATAGTTGGCTGTCGTCCCAGCCCAGCAGTTTAAGCCATGTTCTTGATGGAATGTAGAGTTCTCAGTTGCAAAGCAATTATATGAGGATATCAAGAAGAAAAGAGAGAGAGAGAGAGCACCATGGCACTTGCCCATTTTTCAAATGTCCCAAGTTGGGAGCTCCAGGTCCCCTAGGGAATGTGTCATAACTTGCCCAGTCATTCCCCAGGTGTTCCACATGCTCATCAAATGTATTTTCAACTGGGGCAAATGTCACCACATTTTTAATCCAACGAAGGAGGGGCAGGATAGACAGATAACCTGCTTCATCAACTATCCCAAGTATGTTTAAAAAAAAGGCTAGATCTATGCTTGGCCACCAAAATGGTGAAGAAAAAAAACTATCCCTGGATGTATTTTGGAAGATGCTTTCAAGTTGTGTCTAGAAGATTCAAAATGTTTTTATTTGTTTGTGCATGGCTTCTGACCTGGTTATTTGATTTCACATGTGCCTACTGTTAGTTTTGGATAAAATATGTATTTATTGAAACAGGTTGGATTGCTCTTCTTTGTTGTTGTTGTTGTTGTTGTTGTTGTTATTAGGTGGTGTTGGAACCCATCTCTATTTTTTCCATATTATTGCTGCTTCTATTACCAAATTTTCTGTTAAAGAAATAATGTCTCAGCTCAAGCTTTATTTTATTAATTTACTGTAGATGCACTGCCTGAACTTGACACAAAAAGTCTGTGTTTGACCAGCCCTCCTTCACTATCCTTCCACTGCTAATGCTGCTGATAATTTCCAGGTAGGAAAAGAATAAGAAGGAAGAGAGGGCTGGGTAGACATATAAAAACTTTTTAAAAAGGAGCTTCTTATCAGTGGCTGCTGCATTATGGCTTCAAAAGTTGGATCACTTGCTCTTGTGAAGAGAAATGTATCCTTATAAAGAGATGGTTGGAATTTTCTATCAGGTTCATAACTACGTAACCATTGTCATTACATAATGACTCCCAGCCAATCCACCCCAATGCCCACTTACAAAGTTGAAGCTGCTGTGAGCAACAGGAGAAGGTTCCCCTGTCGATCAAGAAGCAATTGACATTCCCTCCCACTCCTACGAGTGATCTCCATTCCAACGGGCAGAAGCAGCATCCCTGCCACAATTCCCCCTTGAACTGAAGATTGCACACACAGGGCTGGCAGGATGGGTGATGTCAGTCAGCTGCTTTCTGATCAACAAGGGAACAGATCCCTGTCAATCACAGCAGCTCCTGCCTGATAACATAAGGACTAGCAAATCTACACAGTCCCTATATATTCTCTAAAGCAGCAAATACATAGGACTGTGAATACCAATCAGCCACGAATGCATTTTAAGCTATGCACTCATAACTGCCTTAATGAATTCTTGCCAATTTTTTTTAATTGTTTTGTTTATTTATTTTAAATTTCTCAAGGAGATAGCCCTGTTTAGTCTGTTTCAGCATGAGGGGGGGAGGTGTGATGTGGAGGAAAGAATCTAGGAGAATCTTTGAGATTAACAGATTTATTTTAACATGAACTTCATGGATTTCAATTCACATCTTCAAATGCACTCTGAGAACTCATTAGAGTCAAGTAACCTTTACTATATTCCTCTGTAACCCGTTTCATCAATTATTAACTAAAAGATAAACACAGGCCCTTTCTGCATCCTACCTTTTAGCAAAGATATCTCGTGGGGATCCTGGCAGAGGCTCTGCTACAAGGGGAGCGTGATGGGAGTGCTTCCCTCTGCACTGGCTGGCTCTCTGAGGAAGGGAGAGTGATTGGCCATGCCCCTTCCTTCCACAGCACAGCCGAGTACTTTCCCAGGCTATGCTGGGACAGGAAGTGCAGCCATTGCACTTCTCCAGCTTCCACAAAACAGGTAAGTCTGGGATGGTGGTGCGATTGTGGGTCATTGATGGGAAAAACCCATCAATGATTTAATCTGCGATCGTGCCACCTGGGGACAGGAGAAGAACGGGAACACGACAATGTCATGCAGAAGCATTGTTCTCCTCTGCCTCCTGCTTTTTCTTCTTCTTCATTATTTTAGAATGGAGGAAAAGAAGAAGAGGAGGTCTAAATACTCTCAAGGCACCAGATCCCCTCTGATCTTGGAAGCTGAACAAAGTCACGCCTGATTAGTATCTGGAAGATGGCCTGCCAGGGAATTCCAAATACTGTAATCTATATGTCAGAGGCAGGCAATGACAAACCACCTCTGAGTACTCCTTGCCTAAGAAAACCTTGTGAAATTCATGAGGTTGTCGTAAGTTGACAGGCAACTTGAAGGCACATGCACACAGGTAAAGTAAGAGAGAGTGTCAGAAAAACTGGTAAAGGTTTAACTTCTTAATCAATTATATTTTTCCGAGTGTTGAATGTATTAGTCTATGTCCTGCCAAATTAGTGCAATAGATGAGAATCTTGCAACCACAGTAACACATACATATACACACACATGTATTATAAATAGAGGGGTTTTTTTACTGGAAAATAACCACTTTATGGCTAGTGTGGGCCATAAAGTTAAAGTATCCAAGAATCTTTCTGCATAATTATTTCACACTGCAGTGAAAGAACATTTGTTTCCCATTTACAGCACAGTCCACACATTACAGTTCCATATAATACATTTCATTTCCAATTTTCATTTTATTCTTTATGCTTCACCTTATTTTCTACTTCTTCCTCTTTCTGAGACCCTTTCCGCACCAGGCAATTAGAACAGGGCAGTGTGTCCTTGCAGGGAGGTCGTCTGCACCTTGGACCGGACTAGGAGCGGACTACTTACCAGAGATCCACACCTCACTCCACTCCAAGACGACCCCAAGTGGTCCTCTTTTGAAAGACTGGAAAAAACAAGTCTTTATTTTCCTGGAACACGCCATTGTGTTCCTGGTCCCTTGTGCAGATTCGCAGGCTCGCATGAATGTGAGCCTGCAATCTGTGGAGGGCAAGCTTTAGGCATAGCGAGCTTCAGTGGTTGGTTGGAAGCCACGACCAACCGGAAGCCGACATTTTGGAAGCCGGAGCAGTGCAGATGTACAGAGCTCGCACTGCTCTGATTCGCCCTGGACCAAGGAGGAGCCCTGAGGAAGGGCTTCAGCGACAGTCCAGGTTGCTTTGGACCCCAGAAGAAGTGGTAGGTAATGGCACAGAGCGATTCCCTCGCCTCGTGCAGAAAGGGCCTGAGACTACTCACACAGGTGATTATATCCAATCAGAGGTTACATGATGAATGAGATGATATCACAATTCTAGATAATCAGATTTTTGGCCATATGATGAAGTGACTGACACCAAGTAAAGACAATGTGAGTGACAGCAAGTGAAGGCAATGTAAAAATAAATCAAACAATCACATTCCCTTTCCCTCCTCTTATCATCTAAAGAAATTACCTTTGATACTGCTGAAGAGACTTGGAGACAGGGGCTCAATGCTTTTAGCTCTTTAGAAATGTTAATCTGCAGTTCTCATACAGATTATGCAAAGCAGGGATAAAACACCTCATTTCTCTGCGCATCTGCCACACAAGCAAAAACAATTTTGAACAAGAAGCTGGATCCACCAAACAATTCCTGAGATTGTCAGTGGGAAGATTTTGATCAAGTAGGGCCTTGGTGGGCCAAGTATGTCCTATGGGTACATGTGGTACCCCAAAACCATTTTATGGAACCCAGAGTCCTTCCATCTCCTGTTGACTTTGTGCCCCCCTCCAAAAAAAAAAAAAAAACCAGAAAAGTGGTTGGAGGCCTCCAAGAGCAGCAGTCTTTGTACCTAAAAAGTTTAAGAACCTGTCTCTTCACCCTCAAAGCCCCCTCCCCAATGCTTCAAAACTCAAAAATGAAAATGAATATCTGGCTACAAGAAGTTTTGTAAACGTTTTGCCCATTTCTAGGCACTTGCAGGTCTGATATAACCAATGTTGTATGCTGAGGATGGGAATTATGATCCCGCCCAGTAGCAGCCCCTGGTAAAGCTGCCCACCCCATAGCCCATGCTTACCACTGGTAGTGTGGGAGAGGAAGTGATTTGCCATGGTATTAGGGCTGCTAGGTGAAGAACATCCCATGTCCTAAGATTTCAGAGCCCAAACTGGGAGTGGTTCCTAGGGGTGCTTGGGAGGGAGAAGAGAAGAGAAGGGAGGGGAGGAATGGGACATATGGGTCCCATCCTAGAGTCTACAGCAACCATTCCAAAACATTCTGCACCAGAACCAGCAACACACAATGCGCAGACATGCCAATACACACACACACACACACACACACAATTATTTTACAAGGAGATAACTGAGTTAGTCTGTTTCACTACATAAAGGAACAGCTTCTTTAAGACTACAGTTCTCCCTCCAGATTTGTAGGTCTGAGTCTCGTGAGTTTGATTATTTGCAGTTCCCACTTGCCTCCCCCACCACACACTCTCTTGCCCATGGCTGCCAGCACAGGCAAGAGAGTGAAGGGGTGGAATGGTCTCCCCACCACCATGGTCTCTCGCCCGCCACTGGGGCGCAATCGCACAGGCAGTGGGTGACAGAGTGAAGGGGGGAGATCTCCCCCCCATGCACTCCTGCTGCCACTGCCCATGCAGTCGTAAGGGCAGGAGGTCAGAGAGTGAAGGAAAGATCTTCCCTGACACACACTCTCCTGCACTGCTGCCCACACAATTGTGAGGGCAGGGGGCAAGAAAGTGAAGAGGAGGGAAGATCTTCCCCCATGCTCTCCTACTGCTCACGCGAGCGAGTGGGTGGGGGCGGTGAGAGAGTGGGGGGAGATCTTGTTCCCCGCACTCTCCTGCCGACCACTGCCAGCACGCCTGCACAAGCGCAGATGAGAGAGTGAAGGGAAGGGAAGATCTTTTTCCCTGCACTCTCCTGGGCACAGGGGAAAAGACCTTCTCCCTCCCTACACTCTCCTGCCCACCACCCAGTGGGCACACTAGCAGGAGAGTACAGGGAGATGTGGCTGGCAGGAGAGTGCAGGGAAGATGAGTGCTCACTGGGGAAGTTATTCACAGTTTTTACTTTTGTGGGCATTCTGTGTCCCTCACCCCCATGAATGTGGAGGGTCTACTGTATTCAGTTTATTTTTGCATGAGCTTTTTGTGGATATCACTCCAGTACCATGGGTGCACTGAAGCATCTGCTCAGAGTATTCTTTTCAAGGTTTTGCTCTCTCCCTGAGATTCCTTTCCCTCATCCTAAGGACTAGAGAAGAGGGTTCAAGCCCTGAGACTTAGCACTAGGCTCTGAGATTTGGAGACCCTAAATGACACTCTCGTAGTCCCTAGGCCCTCCCAAAACTGCTCCAAAGGAAGGAGAAGAAGGAACAGGTGTGGGGCTTCAAATGGAAGGGGGAACAGGCAAAAATTGCTTCCTCTCCCCCTCTCACACACTCACACACCTGTCCATCGGCAGATTCATTCTAAACAAACTAAAGACTCAGAGATGCTTCCACTGAAGGAATAAAAATCTGGATCCAACTCAGGATGCATACATACTGAAAGAGGAAATTTGACTTTAATCTTATCATTAATCCCAACTTTATTTACTTATTCATTTTTTTCATTTTATATGATAATATTAATTTAAGCCAGTTAAAAACACATAAAACACATATTAACTATTTAAAAAAATAGTACATTAATTGCATGTCTTTCTACAAGGAACAGTTAAAGGTTGAAAGCCCCTTTAAATAAGACAGTCTTTAACTTCTGGTGAAGGGAGAGCAGAGAAGATGCCAACTGAGCCTTGCCCAAGATGGAGGTCCATACTCTAGCTTCCAGAAGGCTGTCTCCCATGTCCTCATCAAACAAACCTGTGAGGGTGCTGGGATGGAAAGAAAGCCCTTCCCCAAAGATTGTAAGATGTGGGCAGGCTCATATGGGGAGACACAGGACCTAAGCGATATAGGGCTTTATATGTTGTAACCTATAGTTGTGTCCAGATATGGACCAGTGGCCAGCACTGCTATTTCAACAAGGGAAATTATATACTTTGTATAATCAGCACTCTAGCCACAGCATTTTGGACCAGCCAAACAGTTTCCAAAGGAATACTGGAACAGACCCTTTGAATCAATGGGATTTACCTATGTATTGACTCTGTGATCAACAGTTTATCAGTGACCCTACTCTAGGACTGAAGTAATCCATAGGACTGAAGTCACCAATACAGCTGAAGCCATGAATTTAATTCCTTCTTTTCCTCTCTTTTGCACTTTTGCAATACTTTAGTGGCTTAGCCAAAATAACTGCAAAAAAACCTGGGATTCCACCCCTTATTTGGCCTCCTAGGGGCAAAGTATATGTGAGTGCCAGGGGGCAAAATTAGGGTGTTGCCTCCTCAATGTGAACATAGCTAATATGAGTTTTAGGTATGAAGGATCTTCAGTGTCTCACTCTCTGCAATATTAAGTCTGGGAACTGAAAGAAAATGTAATTGGGGGGCAAATTATTATTTGAAAAGGCAATATCCTCATTTTGTCCCCTTCTCCTACACCTCTGTAGGAGGTAAGTGTACTAACATGTAAGTGTACTAACTCCTGAACTTCTTGGATATAAATATAAATGCCATACATAAGTAAATTATGACTTGAATCCTATTGGTTAGTTCCAACTAGAATAATCCCATAAAATCAGTGAGTTAACACATTGATAAATCCTATAGTTCCAGTGGGTCTACTCTAAATGGAACTAATAATAATAAACAGGCCTTCCTCCCATATTACAACTGCCACTGCTCTAGAAACTGAGGGAGAGAAGAGCAACTAGGCACAGACAGAAGGCCTTCCCTCCATGTTCCAGCTGCCATTGCTCTGAGGGAGAGAAGAGCAGCCAGCATCTGCTGCATGTAACCCCTGCTCCCTCTCCCATTCCTTTTTCCTTATGTGTTGTGTCTTATTTAGATTGAAAGTCTCAGGACAAAGAACTGTCAAATTAATTATTTTTAAGCTGCTTTGGGAGACATTTTGGCTGAAGGGTGGGGTATATATACTCAAAATATATACCAAGTATTGGAGTCACCTTCTTTGGACGTTTTTTAAACAGAGGCTGGATGGCCATTTGCTGGGTGTGCTTTGAGTGTGTGTTCTTGCATGGCAGGTAGTTGCACTCAATAGCCATCATGGTCTCTTCCAACTCTATGATTCTATGAAATAAATACGATGATAGATAGATAGATAGATAGATAGATAGATAGATAGATAGATAGATAGATAGATAGATAGAGTAATGAACAATGAAACCCTGACATCATTTTTCCTAAAAGTAAGTAGCTTTAAAGAGGGGAAAGAAATGTGTAACCCTTCCACTCTAGATTCTCTTCCTAAACTGCTCTTCTCCTTGCAGATGTGCATATTGCCAGCTGAACCCTTGTGAGATAAAGGATCTTGTGATACAATTTAATCCTAAAAAAACTAAGTGCTAGGATCCAGTTTCAGTTCTAAAGCTAACAGCAGGATTAATTTTTTCAGGATTGTGCCCATATGATAGAAGAATGTTGTTTTTGTTTCAAATAAAGACAGGAAAGGATATCCGTCCTGGTGCTATGTCATATGGCTGCAGTGCAAAACCTTATGGGCCCAAAAAGAAAGCAGAACAAAATCTGCATTTTATAACTAGAAAATTTGATAAGTATCACTGTCAAGTTGTTATAAAAAGAGGCAGTTGCCAACAGAAAGTGGGTTAACTCATTTTTTAATGATGTGAGAAAAATATGTTCATTCCTCAGTAATAATGGTGTGTTATATGGCTAATGAAGAATGCTTCCTGTTTTAATTTTTTGCCTAAGCCTCTGAATTAACATGCTGCTGGCTAATGTACCAACATACATTATCTTACTCCTCAGAATAAAAGGGATGTTAATAACATTTGAATCATGAGATGGCTAGATAACTCACAGTTACATCATGCCTGTCTTGCAACTATCCCTATATGCTACAGGCAATCCCTGTTTTTTAATGGCCTGTTCCTGGTGAAGCCTTCCATATCTTTGCCTTTGGGGGGAGATGCTGGGAATGTGATTTGAGATGCAGGCAGCAGTCAAAGATGAGTCAGGGGTCAGGAAAAGGGAACCTTAAGTTAAGCCAGCATTCAGGGAAACTGGGCTAAGAAGTAACCAGTTAGAAAACAAGAAGTTACTTCTTAGTTCTTTTCCAGAGACAAAGAATTAACTTTTAAAACCCATCGTATCTCTTTTTTCATAAGAATTCTCTCATGTATACCTGATAATTTTTGCAGCATCCAGAATGTAAAATCAGATGCAGAATGCTGCATTTCTACAAAATGACTGACCAAGGGACCCCCAATTTTTTATTCCTTAAATTATATAGAGGTATAATAGTTCTCAAAAAAAGAAAAGAAAAAGAAAATGACAACTACAGCATCAAGTTACTACCTTAGGAGTACCCAAAGTATAGAAAAGTGCTATTTAAAACTAAAAATTGTCTCTCTGGCAAGTTGGAAAAGGCTGTGTTCATGGAGTTGCACAGCTTAAAAGTGAGTCTTTGTGGAATAGCAGTAGGAGAAGTAGCAACAAGACATAGCTCTGTCTCTGTAGCTATGTTTTCCAATACATTATTTTTAAGTAACTTTATCACTTCTGACCAAAAAGTAAATCAGCATCAATTTATTGCAGGATACAGTGGGCAGGATCCCAAAGCAAGCCAGAGGTCAAGACCAAAGAACAACTGAAGAGATCAAAGATCCAGGACAGACGGATATGGAAGAACGGTTGGAGATTTTTGAAGGTTAAGCTGTGCTTGGATCTTTCATTTCATCTTTCAGTTTTTCCACTTTTGTAAGAGTCCAGTGTCAGTAACCCTAGTGAAGGGTCAGCTGTATGGGTACATAGCTGTACATGCCTCTGCTCCCCTTCTTACTCTCCAGTGACCACAAATGGCCATGTCACCAGTGCCCCCAAGAAAGAGCCAGGCAAGTCCTATGGAAAACAAAAAGGAAGAAAGAGGATACTTCTAGCCAGGCAAAACTTTACATTTCATCTCTCCATGCAGGGCCTGGCCCAAAGTTTATTGCGATATTGAACATTCTGGCCATTTCCTCACGGGGCGAGGGAATCGCCCCATGACACTACGTACCGGATCTTCTGGCTCCCCGGTCCGGTCCAGGCTGCTCAGGAGCAGTGCTTGCTCATCGCTCCGCACTGCTCCGGGGACAAAAATGGCTGCTTCCGGTTGGACGAAGGTCTCGACCAACCGCTGAAGCTCGCCAGCCTAAAGCCCGCACCCAGCAGATCGCAGGCTCACATTGGTGCGAGCCTGCGATTCTGCACAAGGGAGCAGGCCTGCAGGCGCGCTCCATGCTTTTGAAAGACCTGATTTTTCCAGTCTTTCAAAAGCACGCTGGACGACCACTTGGGGTTGTTCCAGAGTGGGCTGAGGCGCAGAACTACACCAAGTAGTCCGTACCCAGTCCGTTCCCAGGTGCAGATGTCCTCCCTGGAGGACAGACTGCACCATTTCAAATACTCCGTGCAGAAATGGCCTCTATTAAACATTGGCCAGAATTCAGAGAAGGGACATCTGTTCCCATCATTTCCAGTTAATTTTCAGCTGGATTTTTGCTGTTTCGTGATGGTAACTCCTGAAATAGCATGCAAGTGCAAAATTATACTCGTTGGAGCCTTTTCTCATCTAAAAAACCTTCTATATTTAAAATATTTTTTCAGCTAAAAGAAAATAAATTGGCGGACTCTGGGAGAGGGCTGCATGATTCCCACCCCTGGTATAAAAAACAAATATCTGACATATATTTATAGCCCAATATATCTTGATTAATAATGAAGAATAAAAAAGAGTGCCACATTCAGATTTCTCATCTTCATCAAAATTCTCAGCCTTTCAACCTTCAAATCTGAGGATCTCTGCCTCATAATGGAAGCTCTGGCTCATAAGAAAAGCCAGATAGACTAGATTGTTGGTTTAAGGATTTAACATACAGGAGGTGACCTCAGACACAATACACACATTTGAAGAAACCTTGGTCTTAGCAAGCAATAGGCGAGAGAGTCATATAAAGTGAATTGCAGCTCTATAGGCTTCCCTCACTTATCTGAAAGGATTAGGGACTGGAGCACTGTCAGAAAACAGAATTGGTTGAAAAGCAGAACCCATGTACTGTACTGTAGGGGGCATAAAGAACTTAGGTAGGTTCATGTGAGATCGACTGTGAGCATGCTGCTCTCAAAGTCTCTCAGCCAGCTTAGCACTTTTCCGCCCTCTCAGTTTCCTTTGCAAGCAACACACATGTGCAAGTGGTTCCACTCAAACCTCCATAGGCAAGAAGAACTGATGAGAGAACAAAACCCCCATAGAATTAATGGAACTTGTGCTCAATTTGGAAGCACAAAAGAGCAAGTTATAAGATCAAAAGATGCATCAAATATCAAATGCTTCCTGTACTTTACTTTTTTACAATATAGTTCTCCATTTTTTTAAAAAAAAAGCATACAAAGTGTGTATATTGGAAGGAAATGTGCAGAAGAATACACATCTTCATGAAAACTACCTTCAAAAACATGGCAGGCGTCTTGTTGGTGAACTACAATGGTGTAAGTCAGATTTTTCCCATACCTCATTCTTTTTTGGTCATTGTGATGGTTGGACCAAGTGTACAATGACCAAAACTCCCCCTAGACCCTGCCTTTTCTCAGCAGCAACCCTCTGAACTCCAGCATTTCCTAGTCAGTGGAGAGAAGGAGGAACAACAGACAAGCATCAAGCTATTTTCCTACAGCTGGACGCACAGCAATGATATCATTCTCAGGGAATCTCTGGAGGACTTCTGAAAGGTCCCAGAGGATCCCTGTCACTATGCCTCCAGCTATAGGGAAATGGGTTGACACTTGGCTGCTGGTTCCCCCACTTTCTGCTGACCACAAAATGCCATAGTTTGAGTTCTGGGCATCTGCAGGTGAGAATATGTGGGTTGGAGAGGGTGTATAGGAGGCTGTCACAGCTATAAGATGCCATTTCTGCACTACACTCTTATATCGTGATTATTCCACTTTCAACATCCAATGGAATCCCAGGATTCCATAGGATGTTGAAAGTGGAATAATCACACTATCAGAATGTAGTGTGGAAATGGCCGTAGCTATGTCTCCCAGTGCAGGATCATGTTCTACATTAAGGAACATTGCTTGTATAAATGTGTATGCTAGGAAAAGGAGCACATATTAGGAAAACTGCATATATATACTAGGAGAAACGTGCATTAAAATCTTTGTGTGAAATTTTTATTTAAAAATCTTAAATAATTCCTTAAAAATGAATGAAACTGAAATATACTGATTCCCCAATCCCTAGTATGAGTTGGATGGTGTATAAATTATTGCCATTCAACGTTATCACAACCACAGTAAATTGACTGGGCATCTCCACTGGCACCACTCAGTTTCCAATTATGTTTCCCTGCAGCCATCACATACATTTGCACACAACTGTATGGGGGAAACAAGCAATGCTTCTACATGTGAATCAACTGCTTGACACCTATGTTCACAGCCAGGTGAACTTTCAGTTTTCCAAGTTTGCAAAATGATACTAGGATGAACATGGCTTAGCATCTGCACTCCTTTTGATGGTGAATGTGTATATATGTGTAACAGTGTGACAGCTGGAAAATTATGTAAAATCTTAAGAATGTTTAGAAAGAAACAAAAGTACTAAATGTGTGTGCCTATTTGTTTTATTCCATAAAGGAGAAAGAATACAATAGCTCATTCTTGGGAGAATGTGTAGTTTGATATTAGATATAATGACCTAAATCCAATGTGGATACACCCACTAAGGAAACTGCTTCTATCAGTGGAATCAGAAGGCAGGGCAATCTCTCCTTCCCACTTTAGTCCCTTCTCCTCAAAAACCTGTCCCCAAAGTTTTGAAAAGTCTCTAGAGCTTTTTGGTGGGGAGCAGAGAGTAGAGGTTGGCAAGGACTTCATGGCTGAGAGTTGGGGAAGAAAATCTCATCACCTGGATCCATTGTTTTGTTCTTAATTTTTCTTGTTTTAATTGCTCTTATATAATCCCTTTTTAAAGAAAGATAATTAAATATAACAACTTCAAGCCAGCTTCAGAGACCTGATCCAACCCCCACAAAAAAGCATCTAAGGCTTTCATGCTCCTTTAGCAGAACCGCAGTTAAATAAGACCACTTTGTATTATACCTGTCAAAATATAAGGGTCTTTTATTTTTTAAAAAAAAATTAAAACATTTTTACTTTTTGAATGAGTAGAGAATAATGCATACAGAAAAATATCAAGAGTCAAATGTAAAATAATTATTACCCAAATAACTTTTGCAAAGATATAAATCTTTTGTTGTTAACAAAGGATTACAACAGCCTTCTTTCTGCCTTCTTTCTAGATTCCCATTAGAAGCAAAGAGATTCCACCTAAACCTTAGGAAGAATGTCTTTGGTCCTTTTCGCACAGCATCTGCCATGCGAAAGAGGGCCTGGAGCCTCATGCAATTGCGAGGAGCGATCTGCATGACGCCCTCGCAATCGCGCAAGGCTCCAGGGGCCAGCAGGCAACGATCGTGCACCTTTGCATTTTCGGCTTTCAGCTGAAAATGCTGTGTGATCACGCATTGCTCCCACGCCCCACGCACACTTACCTGGCATGTGGAGCCTCGGGAGCTGGAGCAGTCATGCTTCCTGTCTCAGTGCAGCCTGGGAAGGTCCCAGACTGCACTACGAAAGGAAGAGGTGGGGCTCTCGCGCGAGCAGGAGGTTTGTGCAGAGCTGAAGAAGCAGGGAAGCGAGGGCCTTTCACAAGAGGCTGCTTGCACGATCACCACACCCCAGTGCCGAAAAAGGGAGGATGCAGAAAGGGCCTTTACTGTAAGAGCCATTCAAGACTGAAATAGGCTGCCTTGGAATGTTGTGGAGTCTCCGCCCTTTTCGCACGGGCCTTTGCGCGCGCGATAGCCCCGTGAGCCTCGCGGGAATGGGAGCGTCGCTCCACACGACGCACTCCCACTTCCGCCCGGCTCATGGGGCTGAAGCGGCGCGAGCGCGGGTTTTTTGATTTTCGCGTACAAGCGAAAATCACCCTGCGCTCGCGCAACGCTCCCGGAGCCCACCCGCACTTACCTTTCGTGCGGAGCCTCCGGGAGCCGGCCGGGTCACACTTCCTTTCCTCCGCCCCTGCGGAAGGAAGGAGCAGGGTGGGGAGGTAGCGCGACGGACGCGACGCCCGCTTCACACTCGCACGCGCGGGGGGACGCGACGCCGCCCGCTGCGCGCAAGCGGGGGGAGGAATCCGGCGCGCGTGGGGGAGGAATCCGGCGCGCGCGGGGGGGAGGAATCCGGCCGCGCGGGGGGAGGAATCCGGCGCGCGCGGGGGAGGAATCTGGCGCATGGGGGGAGGAATCCGGCGTGACGCCGCCCGCTTCGTGCGCGCGCGCGGGGGAATCCGGCGCGAGGTCTCCCGCTTCGCACGGGGGGAGGGCGGCTTGCGCGACAAGCCTCCTTCGGTGCCGCTTCCCCGCTGGTTCCTTCGCCTGCGGAAGGAAGGAGGGGGAAGCGGCAGCCTCCCGGACGAGCCTTCTTGCGCTTGCCGGCCTCCTCCGCTTGCGCTAGAAGCCTCAGTGCGGAAAGGGCCTCCATCTTTGGAGCCTTTTACAAGAGGTTGGATAAGCATCTTTCAGCAATGCTTTAAGCCATTTCCGCACTAGCCTGTTATAGTGCTATTATTCCACTTTCAACATCCTATGGAATCCTGGGGTTTGCAGTTTAGGGAGAGGCCTCAATCCATAGCTCTCAATCTCTCAGGCCCCTCCCTAAACTGCAAATCCCAGGATTCCACAGGATGTTGAAAGTGGAATAATAGCACTATAACAGGCTAGTGCGGAAATTGCCTTAGTCAGATATTCCTGCATGGCAGAAGGTCAGACTAGATGGCCCTTGTGGTCTCTGCCAATCTAAGAGCCTATACTTCTAGGATTCTTGAAAAAGAGCATTATTATCTTTTATATGTGTTGTGTTGATTATGTCCATAAATTAGCATGCAAGAAAGTAGTACCTGTCAGATCCCAATCTTTTTGGTTCATAACAAGAACCATATCTTTATGGTATAAAGATCTGAGATAAAGGGAAAAAACATTATGCACTATCTTCTTTATTGTGATGAAGTAATAGCATCTCCTTGCCCATAATTTTCATGTCTTTTTACATGACACATGAATAAACAGCATTTTTAATGGCGGATAGCAGCTCTTGTCAGTTACAGCCTTTTCCCCCCAGGTCCTCATTTGTAATGGGGCAGTTTGGTGGACAAGTTCTGGGCCCCCAGCTGTTCAGATTCCTTCTGTGAGTCAACATAATTGCAACTCCTTCCCCCAACATCGTCACCCTCTCTTTTCTGTTTGTTGTCAGTGGTCATAATAGGCATACCTAAAGTAATTGAGCCACCTGTTGCATCGCCACTTCTGTTTATGGAAGCCCCATTGAACATTTGGTTCTTTGGCTTGACAGTCATTGTCTGAGAGATACTGCAGTCATGATAACGTAAATAAAACTGTGCATTTGTTTACCTTAATCACACTAACAGAATACAAGTTTATGGGTTTGTCTGCAGTTAGCAGTCATTAACTCCCAACTATGTCCTGCTGCCAATTTTAATCTTGCTATACAATCACACAAGGAACTATATTTCAAAATAAGTCCATTCTAACATAAATGTATGTTTTGAACAAACAGTTTTTGGAGCAAACATCAAAATACAAATCGACATTCAACACTGGATACATCTACACAGTTTACACTAAAAATATTGCTGTCTATTATTGACTATATTTCCAAAGCATGTTAAATGATGTATCCAAAATCGTTAGCAAGGATGAAAACTGGAGACAGGATGGGATGGATCAAAGAGGAATGTGTCTGCCAATTCACCAGATAACTAAATCCTAAGGCCATTTGTCATACAAACTGCATTCCAAGTTTATGGGATATCAAATGGTCATTTGTTTTGCCCATGTGGGAAATTTGCTGTCATGGCTCAGGAAGAATCCTGTTATGCCTTGCTACCCTGTTATGTAACACCACAGTCTAAGATTAGGAAATTTTCATGGAGCTCTATTGTTCATTTTCTTATTTGAATGGTATCTTTAATAGGAGCTTATATGCTTCTCTGTCAGAAAATGAAGGTCAGAGACAACAGCTATAAATCAAATGGAACATCCTCTGTGCCAGATATAGGGCAAGGGATTCTAAGCAAGGTCTGGATGTCGAGCCACTTATGGGTGACATAGGCTTCATTGCCATAATTCTCCAATTGTGAGACAATATAGCTGGAACAGGGACAAGTGATCTCCCAGTAATGCAGTACTAGTAAGAAGGACAGCACACTGGTAGCTGGAGATTCTTACTTCCACCAAATGCAACCAGTTGAAGTAATAAATGCAAACCAACATGAAGTATTTTCCCTGTTATAAGGTATTTTCCATGCCCCAATTCACTTGGGGATTAAAAGAAGTAAGCAGTTTCTCTCCCCCACCCACCCTGCGAAAGGGTGAACAATTACAAAAACTCCAAAAGCAGCTTCAATCAAATCAATCACTCCCCTGGATGTGTTGGACTACTGCTTCCACATTTTGGGCACATCCATTATCTGCTGGATGGGGATGACAAGTGTTGTGATCAAGCTGCTAAGCTGCAGTGGATAAGCCTATTCCGGAGCAAGAAACAGGGCTGCTCCTGGAGAATGAGCCCTAAAAATGTAAGCCCTTAAAAACTGGCTGGGAAGATAGTTCCTATGGCGCTTCGTACCACAAATGGAGGAGTAGATTTCCTCTTATAAATGTGAATGCTGATACAGAAAATCACTCAAATACAGGGGATGTTCCCCATGGCTTGGGGGACTCTTGCAGACACACAAGGCTTAAATGTGATCCCCCAGAGTGCTTTGAGCCTTCTCCCCTTCCCCAATGATTTCCTACCAATTTTTGATAGATCAATCTGTATTTATTTTTTGCTAGTGAAGCCTCTCTCCTTACTCCCAATGAAAGAAGAGGATCACTGGTGAGTGGGTGGGTGTGCATACAGCACCATGTGTTACCTTGGCTTTGAAAATGTTATGGACTCCAGGTCTAAGAGAATGGGGAGGTGTGACTTTTTTCTTTTGGACAGTTAATGACAGTATGCCTTTTATCCCAATCTCAAAAATGCAGACGTTTGACATCTATGGAGGTGGTGATACTTTTCTTTTAGGATGCATAGCGTCATGTATAAGGTAAACTGGCACCCATTGTTTCTGGATGTATAACGTATAATGACACTATCTAATGACTGTGTAAGTCCATCCACTTTATTTTATCATATAATGTTTTTAAAAGCCATCATGCATAATGTACAACCATGGATAGCCAAAAAGACATAAAATAAAAAATAAAATGCAATACATAATCACAAATAGGATCAAGTAAGATCAAATACTGTCTGAAACAAAGAAGAATTATTAATATTATACTTAAATTTCACTTAATTTAGAATATTTTTCCACAGCAATATAATGAGTCTGAAAAACCAACATATTATAGTACTTTGGTTAGTTAGAGATTTTAAACAAACTCTAAACTACATGATAACAAAACTACAAATAAAAGAACACTTACACATGTAATAAATGCTACACAATACCCTCTCCCCAAAAAAACCTAATACAAATATCTTTTTTAAAAAATTGTTTCCAGCTTTACCAATACAGGCTTCAAATATTCCATACAAAAAGCACTTCTCTACATATATCAGTCATATTCTTCCACGAGTACTCTTCCGAAATTACTAGTTGCGGAATCCAACAGTCAACACGTTATACTAATTTTCTTGTAAAATATATATTAATAGTTCCGACTCTTTCACAAAAGTCTCCACAGTCTTTTGTCTTTTCAATGTCCTTGATTTGTCCATTTCCACTAAATCTAACAACTTAAGTAACAGTCCTCTTTTGTTGGCCTCTCTTGACTTATCCATTTCCGAGTACATGGTAGTCTTGCTGCTGTGGTCATATATAGCAGTAGCTTACCATCATTCTTTTTCAGTTGTTCTTCTACTAATCCCAACAGGTACAGCTCTGGCTTCATTTGATCATCTGCTTTCAAAACTTTTATAATATAATATGTAATTGACTCCAAAATTTTTGGGTCTTATCTTATCACATGATCACCAGATATCCCATCTGTGTTTTACACCACAAGATCCCGTCTGCATTTCTCATTTCAAGTATCTGTGAGGTGCATCTTTGTGCATTTTGGCCAATTAGCATAGAATAATGCTTTAAGTGTTGGACTAGGACTCTAGAAACCAGGATTCAAATCTGCACTCGGCGATAGGCCCTTTTCGCAATGCACCTTTTTGCAGAGCTAGGGTGCAGGAATCGCGCGAGCAGCCTCTAGCGAGAGGCTCTCGCATCCCGGTTCCTTCAGCTCCATAGCTGCCGCCTGCTCACGCGAGATCCCCGCCTCTTCCTTCCACAGTGCAGCCTGGGAGTTTCCCAGGCTGCGCTGGGGCAGGAAGCATCAGCGCCGCGGCTCCAGAGCTCCGCACACACAACAAGTGCGCACGGGGCCCCGGAGCGATGCCACTTTCAGCTCACAACCGAAAATGAAAAAGTGCATGGTCGGTGCCTGCCAGCCCCTGGAGCATTGCATGGTTGTGAGTGCATCATATGGACCGCTCCTCACATTTGCGTGATGCTCAAGGGGTCCTTTCGCATGGTTAATGCCATGTGAAAAGGGCCATGGAAACCCACTGGCTGAATTTAGGCAACTCACTCAGACTTAGAGGAAGGCTAGGGCTACTTCCCACCACCACCACCACAAAAATCAATCATGCCAAGAAAACCCTATAATAGGATTATTATAACCTGGAGTTAACTTGAAGGCACAGAACAACAATAAATAATGAGCCTGTCCATTCCAAATGTAACATATTTAAGTGACAGAGCACATGTTTTACATACAAAAGGTACTAGGTTTACTCCCAGGCACTTTCATTTAAAGGAATCTTAGCAGAACTGAGCAACACTTCCCTGATGGCTTTAAAGAGCCACTACAGTTAACAGTCGCAGGCTGGATGAACTGATGGTCTGTCTCAATGCAAGATAGCTTCATTTCTATAATACCATTCATTCAGCTCTTCATTCCCCAGAAACAAAGAACTAAGAGCTCATAGCAAGCAAAGCCATTCATTCAGAGCCACTGTTGACATTGTTTTCATTAATGTAGTTTTCAAGAACCATGATGATTTCATGTTGAAAGGGTTGGATGAATACTTTATGTTCAAAAGAAGCAATCCTTCCTGCATATGATCCAGGTTGTTAAAAATCATTATTTCCAAGGGAAACCAATCTTTGTCATTCAGGTTGTATCAAGTCATTGTTGGATGGGGTGACTGGATACAGTGCTTGTAAATGCAGATACCAGGTCTTAACAGGTAGGACATCATTACATCTCCCTTGTTATAATCATGGAAGTGTCTTACTGATTACCTGTATGCTTAATCCAATTACATTCAGCCAACCCAAAACACTTACACCTCAAAGCACTGCAGGTTTGCTCTAGCAGCAATGTCATGAGCTATTTTATGTGGGACACAACTGAACTACTTGGCAATCAGCTCCTTATTAAAGGCTCAATAGCTTTAAAAATGGCCCCAAACATTCTACCAAAAAAGAAACCATTAACTAGCCCTTTTGAGAAATAAAAAAAATTCTCCTGTTCTAGGAATCTGTCCAATAAAGCACCATTTGTTCATTCAAAATGCATACAAGCTCTTTCAAGAATCCTTCCTCTTTTCAGGAAACCTACGAGCCAGTTTGTAATCTAAATAAGCACTGAAACAAGACCACAAAATGAATCGCGTTAATATAATTACAACCAGTAAAATCATCAAAGGGTCTGATCCCATATTTAAGCTGAAATAATGAAGCAATGTGGGGGACAGAAATATAGCTTCTCCTGCCCTATCTCTATTTTGGGAGATCTAATTCTAATTATATAATGTCGTACTCAAGGCCGGGTGGCAAACTGAACCATTCCTGTAACATTCCAATCAAAGTGATCTCACTAGCATGTGAGAGAAGAGTCCAGCTGACAGATTTGGGACATGTAATGTACTATTTAGTCAAGAGGCCCCATGTACTATTCATAAAGAATTAACAACTCTCATATTGACAATGACAGTATTGTCAGAAGATCTTTGGAAAGAGAAGAAGGGAAGAGGGGGGACAAAACTCCATAAACACACACACACTCACATACACACACACTCCCTTTTCCCCCTCTCTCTGAAGTTAGACTTTTTTTGAGCTCCCCTCCTCCCAGTGCTGATGTAATCTCCAAACATCTCCAACAGCAGCTGCTTAGCGAAACCGGGCACCTTCTCCCTGGGCCTTTTCAGAAGCACACGCAGCACTTTCCAGCCCCCTCAAGACAATTGGGGCCTTTCTTTGGCCAGTGAGCTATCACTTCAAGAGTCTCCACGCTGTCCAACGGGCTCTTAAGAACAGTCTTTGCAGGAAACAACACAGGAGGGGCTTCTCTCTCTCTCTCTCTCTCTCTTTTCCTTTCCTAGACAAATTAAAAAAGGGAATGGAGGGTAAAGAAGAGGGAAAGGAAAAATCAGAGCACAGAAACTTTCCCACAATGCATTGCTCTTCAATTAGTACACCAACACATGCAAAAGTGCCCATAAGAGTCAATCCCATAACTAGGAAAGAGATGGCTGGATGGTGGGGGTGGAAATGTTCATTTTCTCTTTGGGAGACCATTTGTTTCAGTCAGTATGCTAAGCAGGTTCGACAGAAAGGGCTATTTGTTATCATAGAACTCAGAGTAACAAAAACTGTTCAAGAAAAGAAGTTCTTAGAAGGCTGGTGTTTGTTTCTATGTGTTAGGTACATTTTATTTGCAGCAAAGTGGAATAGGAGAACTAAGTTTAGAGGCGGTGATTTAGCCAATAGTAGGTGAAGAGAAACAGATTTTAAAAGAACAAAATGCCATTACAAATTTGTAATTATGAGGCACAGCCAGCCACATCATTGTCAGAAAAATGAAGTAGATTCTTTTTATGGGAAGTAAAAGTATATTATGTAAAGGCAGGCTCACTCATATGGACTCTAACTACAGATACTTGGTACTGAAGATGCTGAGGGGAGGCCTCACTTCCTCGAAAACAACATGATGAACAGACAGAGTTTTGGTTACTTCATTTCCTTCCTCTGGATGAAGGCTCTTTCTAACCCCACCAAGGCCAAAGTTCACTGGTTGCTCTGAGGAGAATTGCTATTCCTCATCTGATCCTATTTAAAAAGAAAAGAAAAGAAAAAGATGCATTCTTAAAATGTTTGACGGAGATGTTATTATCACCTTGATAGATGTTACCCACAGTATGGGTAAATATTTATATGACCCCACATGCCACTAGCTCAAGTCAAATAAAATGTCTCTGGTATATAAACTGGGTATTCGACAGGTCAAGATAACAGGGGCTACAGTGGTTACACTTTTTTGGTGGTTCTAGTAACTACTCAGCCATGATGCTAGTTGATCTTAAGCAAATTACTTTCTCTCAGCCTGTCCTATCTCACAATGTAGGATAAACTGGGAAGGAGGAGAGCTACACTTGACTGCATGGAAGGGAAGATGGGATATAAATGTAACCAATAAATGAACTTTTAACAAAAAGTTTTCCATCTTCTCAAGCATATGAATGAAGGTCTATTTTAAGTGTTTTGTTTCATATGTGATATACAGTATATAGGTTTCAGCTTTCTGAGTCCTACTTCATCAGCCAAGTATACAGCAATGAGAATGCAAACCACAACAATCTATACTGTGAAATATTAACAATTCTACAGAAGGTCCAGTGATAGTCATACTATAATGTATATAACTAGTGGCCACAGTATGGGAGGAGGCAGCATCCCTTGTCACATCAGACCCATTGAGTTTAATGGGGCATAAATGAGCATCTGGCATGCATTGGAGTTAGCTGCACACCGAGACATCTTTTACTGGATCAACAGCTATATATTTTACAATACTTTCAAGCAATAAGTAGTACTGGGGCACAACACGTAGCCAGATTCAGTTCCTTTGGAAGGAAGTTGCTGGAAGCTTTTTGGCATTTCAAAAATCTTACTAAATTACAAAAATACAGTCCGCTCTTGGCTGCTGGCACCAAATTTGCCATGGGGCCAGCAAACGAATGAAATGAAATGAATCATATGATCAGAATGTTATGTGTGACAAGCTTCAGACATTCCAAAGAAGGCATGAGGCTTAAATGTGGGGAGAGTAATTATGTCCTTGCCTTGCCCTCAAAGTTGTCATGCATGCCAGGTTCTTGACTACAGTGGGCACTGTCAGTGGTTGAGATCCTTTGTTGGACATACATAGCATAAGAGTCCTGCCCACAGAACTCCACTATTGCTCCCCTGTCACCAGTTCCAGGACTCATCATGTTGCTGCCACAGTGTCTCCTTAGTCAGCATCCCATGATTGGTATAGAGCAGGGAGCACTGGACAGGCCTGATGCAGACTGAGAACATAGCCTATTAAATTCTGGCAGGGTTTCTGGAGATCTAAGAAGATACTTGTCCAGTCCCTCTCCCACTCTGTACCAGCAAGAGAATGGCTATTGGGGGCAGCTATCACAGTGATACGGTAAGTTGAAAGGTATCGTGAAGAGAAGAACAATAAAAATGCATGCACAAGCATAAGGTGGAATTACACTTGCATATGTTGCTAATAGTATACCAGTTGACACATTTGTCTTCTAAATTCTGACATCCACATGTATCTTACGATATAGCTTTTCTGCTACATGCCATTTTTAACAGATTCAGGATATGGTATTCTCAATCTCACATAAAATAATAACCTTTTTTTTTAAAAAAAAAAGGTGGATTCTTGAACAAGTTATAATCTCAAATAGAAGCAATACATTTAAGGTGATCATCAGTCTGCGATGGGTACATGTGTTGTTGCTAATGTTGACGTTCAGTACTAACTAGAAAGGGCTTCTAGTCCATAAACTATGGCATACTGTCTCTGTGTGCATGTGCCTTCGTTGGCTGTCAACTTATGGGGACTCCATGAATTTCATAGGGTTTTCTTAGGAAAGGAATACTCAGAAGTGGTTTTGCCAGTTCCTTCCTCTGAAATATAACCAAGAGCACCTCGTATTTGCTGTTGATCTCTCATCCAAGTACTAACCAGGGCTGACCCTGATTAGCTTCCAAGATCAGATAGGATCTGGTGCCTTTAGGGTATTTAGGCAACTATGGCATACCACATTCCTCAAATAAACTATAGACCCATAATCTGGCCATTATTAAATTATTTAAGCTAAACATTTGTATGCTGCCTTTATAGCCCTTGAGTGTGCTTACAAATATCATAACAGCAAGATCTTGAATTCTGATATAATACAGATATAATATACATAATAAGAAATAACTAAAACATTTTAATTGCCTCAATTTTATTGGAAATAAGTTAGCATAAAAGAAACCAGGCTGATGAAAATACTACCCCAGGAAAATTTCAAAGAGAATAAGGAAATGGGATATGTAACTTACTGAATCATACATTCAAGGAACGTGCAAAAGAGAGCAGCAGAAAGTAGTGAGTTCCTTTAGACTGACACAGGCATCTCAATACTTTATTGCAAAGATATTTAAAAAACCAACAGCCGATGACCAATACTTATCTCTTAGCACCTCATGTTTCCTGCATTGATTACGTTGGAAAGGTAAAGGCATCTCATTTCAGCATATTTACCTAAGGTCCCACAATTCCCTGTACAATGAAATGAAAACAATACAGTCTTTTAAAAGAGTCCTGTTAAAAGCCAAATCAAGGATTTTTATCTTTAAAGGGCAAAATCTGAAATGTTGACAAAGTAAACAACTGTTTCAAGACCTTGTGATTATATGTATGCTTCAAGTTCTTTCAATGTTACATTGTGCCTAGAAGGACACAGACCACATGCCTGTTACTTAGTATGCAGTAATGAAAATGATCACAAAAGTACTGAGAGAACAATCAAGCATTGATAGAATCTGAAGGAGAGACCATGCAAGGGTAGCTTTTTCACAAATTCAAAAGAGTTCATTTTCCCCCCATTTTATTCAAATCTATATTGAATCATATCACTGAAGCCTGTGATGCCAATTCACTGAGATGATGTGGTGGAAAGGAATGTTCATTTCCTTAAGGAACAGAGCAGCTTGTAAGTACAATTTCTCTGAAGGATGGTGGAGGGGGATGGAATTGTCAGTGTGGTTGGGATGAAAATCTCCTATAGGGAAAGGCTGATGACTGAGAAGGCATCCTGGGAGGTACTGAAGCCAAGGAATAAGAAAGCTAGAATCAAGGAGGGTGAAGGGTGGTAACAGATAAGGCAAGCAAGGGACTGAGAAAGAAGAATCTAGAGGTGGCACAGGTTGTTCAGGAAAAAAAGGAGACAAGCATGAGGAACAAAAAAAGAAGGGTCTAAACAGAGAGGGAGTTCTGAAGACATTTTACACTATTTAAATTCAGGAGGGGTTATACATGCTGTGATGGGAAGGGAAGTGTTCTACAAAGGCAAACCAACAAAACAAGCTGACAGAACCAGTTGTGTGGCTGAGCACTGCCAGGGAAATTCTCCTAATTGTGACACCAAAATAGGAGAATGGAAAAGATTTGATGTGAACTGACCAGCAATTCTCCAGTTCCTTAACTATGGATCAACATGTACTAACACAGTAGCTTGAGGCTGTATGTCAGAATTCAGTGGAACTAATTCTTAATTACCTAGGCTTCATTTCTCATTTCTAATATCAGTTTTTCATCATGGGAAGCCCCCAAGGATTGACTACTTGGCAGAGGTTAAAGGGGTCCAATCAAACTAATAAGCAGAAGAACCTTCCAGTCTAACAAATCACCCTGTTCTCATCATCCAGCCAGTAGGTGACGGCCCCCGTAGTAAGAAGAAGGAATGAATGAGTCAGGCATTTTTCTTTATCTATGTATTTATTCCTCCACAAGTTCCTACTCTGGTTCCTCATGGCACCAGGAAGGTAATCCTGAGGTCCTGAAGGCTATGCTTGGGAAATATATGCTCTGTCAGGCTGTACCAAACTGGTCAGGCTCTGAGTACCACTTCAGAGTTTCACTGTTTTTGAAGTACATCTGAGGACTAACCTACTTATATGCAAAGAGCATTATCACCAGAAGTTTAGCCACCAAATGATTAATGTGTGGCATAGTCGTGATCTACGTTGGTGGAGGTGAAAAGGCATTGCAGGAGGAAAAGCATTCAGAGGGAGAAGGAAGAGAGTTAATCATCCCCAACACTGGAGTACAGCTTCTAAGCTGCATTTAAGAAAAATGAATATAAAATTAATACTAATGACATGCTACAACCATCCATGACTGCTTAGTTATGGATGACTTCAACACATCATTATACTAATTCTTCTAAAAAGTGACTTTCAAAGAGCTGATGGCTTAAAGGCTGCATGTGGCCGCCCCAGGGCTGTTTTCTGCCTATGCCTAAAAACATGGTGAAAATGCCCTCGTTCCCCTTAGAGGCCATTTGGGGGCAAAACAAAGAACAAATTCATCATTTTGCAGAGGGTGCAGTGGGACTACAGCCCTCCAAAGTCTCCTGGAGGGCTTATGGGGGTCCCCTAGACTTCCATAGTTGCCAACCCCTGCTTCAAATGCCACAGTTCATCAAGACATTCAGGTTCCATTAGAGCAGAGCTTTCCAAACTTTTCATGTTGGTGACACACTTTTTTAGACATGCATCATTTCATGACACAGTAATTCAGTTTTAGAAGCACACTGGAGGTTAACTAACCCCTTATGAGAGATACAGACACATACTACATAAATTGTGATAACAAAATATATGGGGACACAACATATCTCATGAAAACCTTTCATATATTTCTAAAAATATATGATTTATAAATAATAACATACATTTCCAAGATGGTTGGTGACACACCTACACACTTCAGGTGACACACCGTTTAAAAAGACCTGCATTAGAGGATCTCCTCTGAGTATCCTGCCCTGCTGCCCAAAATGATATGGGTGGCAAACAGATATTTCATTGTATCCCATGGGACGCTCTTGTATTTTCCCAGAACTTTATACCACAGTAGTCAAGTTTATCCTTTATTCCATAGTGCTGTTGATGGCACTCCTATACTTTCTAATGCATTCCTTCCTCTTTCTTTCTCATCCAGTCCTGGACCACCAGTTTTTGGTTTGGGAGGAGAGGAGACTAAAGATTTCCTCAAGTCCTGGAGTTTGTTATTGGTTCTGAAGAACAGGAAGGTGCTACATTTTGAAAAGCATTGTTTCTTTTGTAACAATGGTTTCAGGATCAGAAAACAAGGCTTGGAAAAGAGAAAAATCTCCATGTACATCTCCACAGCTTCCCCTCTTTCACTCCACTTGTTGGGACAAGTGACAGAGTCAGGGCTGTCTCTCCATATGATTCATGGCAGCTGAGGAAAGATGTAGGATAAAAGGGCAGAGGAAACACTGGCAAGGTGATACAATGAATTGGGTTAGGATACTGTTCCACAGAACAAAGCTTTCCAGATGTTTGGGTCTACAGCTCCCATCATACCTGAACACTGAACTTGCTGGCTGCAACTGATAGTAACTGTGGTCTCAAACATCAGAAAGGCCACTGTATTGGGGAAGACTGGGCCAGAGCCTGGAAAAATTAGTTCTATGGACATGAGCTTTTAAAATCCACAAGCTAACATGGCCACTGGGAGATTCTGGGAATCTAGTTCAAACAAATAACATTTTTAAACTACATATTTGGCTGGGCTAGGCAACAATGAAGCATTGGCTTGTATTGTGTCAAGAACTACAGATTCCAGAATTCCTCATACATAGGCAAAACAAGAAGATACGTGATAAAGGAAAGCACTATAAGACTGTAGGAAGAAGTACATAATCTTCTCCTGATAGGTTTTGCAGGTCTCTGGGTAAGTGTACAATTGACTCACAATTAAGTTTTGATACAGCTTTGGACAACGTCATTAGCACATCACAGCACAGATTCAAAGCAACCAATAATATGTGTTTTACATCTTGTACAAACTATCATTCAAGTATATGATACTGGAGCTTGAAGATTTGGAAGAAGCATCTATATTTTGCTGAGAATTATCATAGTGGAATGTAGCTCTGGGGGAAAGAGATCTCTAGTCTCCCATTGGAGAAAAATATCAGTTGCTCCTACTTAAATCAATGAGATTTATTGGTGGGGGGGACAACCACAACAATTTTTCACAGAAGTGTGCATAGCCCTACAGGTTGGTTTGTTTTTTTAATTATTTGCACACTGCTTGTGACTGTGGCAAAAGCTGAAAGGAGTTTCAGCAAGAGAACACTCATCAAAAACAGCAGGCACTTGGAGCAAGAACAGTTAAGCCACTTAGCCAATTTTGTTTACTGAGGGTCAACCTACAAAAGAAGTTAAACCTTCAAAACTAGGTCATGATGTTGGAAGAAAAAGGGCCAGAAAGATATAGCTTTAAAATAAATTGGAATAATGTTTGAAGCCATGTTAGTTCATTGGAATTAAAAAAAAAAACTAACAAGATTGTTCTTTTGGTAATGATCAAAGAGTTAAAAAATTGTTAGCAAGGCTGTGGAACTCTCAGACTGGGTGTTATTATTTGACAAAAATAAGGAAAGTGGACATTTTTCAGGAATGTAAAAAATGTAAGATGGCCAAGATCCTGCATCAACAGATAACTTATGTCTTCTGATGCTACCCCACCCCAAACCTTGCTTTTCAGCAATGGAGTCCCACTTAACATGGCCATTGCTGCATTGCTGGAGAATCGAAGGATGAGCAGAAATATGTCCAGCTCTTCCTGTTGATGGGTACTGGGCTGAAAATTCTCCAATGAGAGTCTTTGGCTGAAGTTTAGAAAGTCACTAATAAGCAAAAAAGAGACTTAAACTGCACTATCATTTTCAGGTGCAAGGACACTTCTGGCAGCTGTCATCTTTCCTTCCTCAGAGCATTGTCCTAAGAACTGTGCCCTTTTAAAGCCATAAAAATGGCTGCCAAGTGTGATTACTTTAAAGAGGAATTGGATATATTTATGGAGATTTGGGCCATCAATGTCTAGTAGTCAGGTTGTATCAGACAATAGCTCTCTCTGTATGAGTTTCTTGGGAACGGAAGGATAGTTGTCTTTCCATTGGCAACTTTTTGTCCACAATGTGGACAGAATATTGGACAGGATGGGTCTTGGTTCTGATTCTTAGGTATTACAACTTTAGGGACAGGAGAAGAGAAATGTGGTATATGCTGTAAGGATGTAGTTTCTTTTGGTATTTTCTGGAGAAGAGAAGATGGTGACCCTCAGGAACCAGGAATAGTGTTTGTGAGCTTTCTGTGCTCCAAATAAAAACATCTCCCAAAATGATCCACACCACCCACTTCATAGTCTCCAAATGCGGGTTTGAAATTTAAGGTGAGGAGGAAAGATGAAGCTTAGCAGAAGTAAATATCTCCCAAGGAACCAGTTCACCAGTCTCTGCTGATCTTTAATTCTGTTAACAGTATATCTACATTCAAAACTGGGAAGTGTTACTTGTGGCCATGCTGGCTGGAGAACTTTGAGAGTTTTATTCCAAAAATAACAATATTCTCAAACTGAAGTAGGTAATGTGTGGCCTTCCAGATATTGCTGGATGAAAACTCCTATCAACAATAGCCAGCTTTACCAATGATGAGGTATTGTGTGAATTGTAGTACAACAGGAGTGGGAAAACTGCAGCCTGCAGGTCACATGTAGTCCCCAATTTGTGGCCCTGAAATTCCCCAAGCTTCCCAGACCTAGAAAAAAATTAATAAATTTAGAGAGGATGATTCTTCACACATACTCCAAAACTTCCAGATAATTCAAAACTTCTGCAAAATGCACACATGACATTGCATCTGGGGTGCCAGTGTGGACCCAAAAATGAGCCCTCTCTTGCAGTTGCCCATCCCAGCTGTATAACATGTGGAGGATCAGAAGTTGCTCACTCCCAGTCTAAATTGTTTTCAACATTACCCTCCATATGGAAAGTACAGTTGGCCCTCCACATTTGTGAGTTTGATTTTCACAGATTTGAATATTTGCAAGTTTCTCCAACCCCCACCCCTCAACCTCAGGCACTTCTTTTCTAGGGGAACCTTCCCTCTCAGCAGCTCCAATCAGGCTGTGCAGTTTTTTCAAACCCCGTCTCTGGTCCTCCTCCTCCACCATCAGATGCGGCCTGATTTCTCAGCACAACAAACTCTCTGCTGATGCCTCACCCCCCAGCTAAGAAAGGAGATGGGCAAGACAGAGGAAGTATAGGGTCAACATGCCAGGCCAACTTCCTTTCCCTCTCCTTTCCCTGACCTGGTTTGGACCCTGGCTGCCCATTCTCCCCAACATGTCTTGCCCCCCTTCCCACAGCACACACACACACATACACACACACACACACTTTGATATTTGAATTTTTTCCACTTTTGCAGGGGTCCTGTGCCCCTACTGCTAGTGAATGTGGAAGGCTGACTGTAGTGAAGAAAAGAAGGAAAGAGACGGGTTGTTTAAAGAACTGTAGCTGACCTCTGAGAGCTGAAAAGTGATAGGGAGCTTTGCTCTGGCTGATCAGGCTACTGACTAACCAGGAATATTCTCAGAAAGCAGGAAGCATGTTCTATTGATTTTGGGTGAAATGGCATCCCTGAATGAGTGTCTCTCTCTCTCACACACACACACACACACCATTATCTTTGAGAACATACAAAATCAATCAAGTAAATGAAATGTAACTGTATCCACATTATAGGCAAAGGGAATTTTCTGGTTGCAGCTAATTAAAATACTTGCTAATCTAAACACAATGCCTTTTTTAAGAAGGAAGGAAAGAAAGAAAAAAAGAAAGAAAGAAGGAAGGAAGGAAGAAGAGAGAGAAAGACAGAAAGAAAGAAAGGCAAGCAGTGACATCCCTTGACAGCTTTCACAACTTTATATGATAACAGATGCCTTTTTCAAAGAATTAATAAGGAAAGGTTTGTCTTAGCCATGGCTCCTCAATAGGACTACCTTTAATTGATCCAGGAGGCTGAAGAGACTGGTTTACAGCAAGATGATGTATTTGGATTGTAAGGAGGCCAAAACAAGCATGGGGGAGCAGCGGATTCAGACTAGAGGATGTTTTATTTTCTACAGAGAGGAGCAAGTGTTGTGGCAAAAGAAATTCTATGTGGTTATTCTTTTATGTAGGCATTGAAAAGATTTCTAAAGACAATTTTCGAAAGGAAGGAAGTGATCATCACAGCATAATCTTAGCATAAACATGAACATGCTTCATCACCATACAAAACAAGGATTCTTTGGAGAAAATTAGGAGATGACCTAATGAGGGCAGGAGGAGCTTTAATTAAAGAAATACCCAGAAGGGAAAATAACCAGCTTTGCATGGTTCCTTCTTCCTCTTTCTTAAGTTAGCTGTGTGAAGCAAGATTTCAGCTGAAGGGCTATGCAGGAGGGGTGATCACATGGATCCATTCATAAATTCCCCATGCATTCCTTAATTCAAAGTTCCTCTCCAATATGTTTATCAGGATAAGCCAGGCATTTGTCAATAACCAAAAGCAGACAGTTGTTACTGCGGTTATCTGGCCCAAGCCTGAGGTCTACAATGTCATATTATTTATGTTTAATATTTCCACATGGCACTCCATAAGATGAACTCCACATGTCTGAAAGGGTCACAAAAAGCCAGTGTAGGCAGGCACAGCCACATGGCCTTAATTATGCGTGCCAGGTCTAGGCCAGTAAACAACCATTTGCCGCACAGCCGGTAGTGCCCTCCAGACACAACCAACCATTAAGCAAATGCAAGGACTCTCAGCCCCGAACTGCTTGCTCTATACAAACGCTATGTGTTCCTCATCTGCATACTGTTCTAACAATTGGCAATGCTGGCTAAATCTCATCAATTCCGATTTTGACCTTTCAGAGGCTTTGTCTCCATTCAAATCCTTACTGTTCTCCTCGGGAGAGGGCTAGCCTCCAGGTACAATCTTCCCTGTAAAAACCCCAAGTTTGAGCTCCTTGTCGGAACACTCGTGCCTTGCATCCCGAACTGCTGCCGTTCTGTTTGGCGAGCCTCCCCTCAGCCTCCACGTGCTGAGCTAGCACGATCCCCGGCGTCGAACTCTATTTCTCCTATCCCGGACTGCAGGATCAGGTGCAGTATCACCCCAGAAAACCCTCTGAAAACCCATATCAATTTTCCTCACTTTCTGCTTCTATAGTTCTTGGATGAGTGTGTGAGTGTGTGTGTCGTTGTTTGTTTTATTAAGGAGAGTTCTAATAAAATCTTTTAATTGAACAACTTGCCTAGTTCTTGTCGCAGCCCAACCCTGTAAACATAGGGTTAAAGATCTTGCTACGTTACCCTGCCTCTCTTATTGCTAGCTTGTGCTCCTTGCTAATTCCCCCAACTTATTAATATTTGGAGTGCACTTAGGTGTCCCTCCCAGGACCCCCAGAAATCAGGGTAACACAGTAATCAGCTTCCACACACAGCTTGGAAGAAGGGTTGCCACGTCTGAACTACCCCTGGCCCTGAGATTTCAGCATCAAAACTGGTGATATCAGGGGGGCAGGTCCTAGTGATATAATAAAGTTAATGTTACAGGAGGTGGTCCCTGTTGATGACCTTTAAGCATGATATATTAAGTGTCAAATAGACTCGCACAGAGTTATGTCATTTGAATTTGTTTTTTAAAAAACACCAAGATGTGACAAATAAAGAACAAATACACACAAACAGGCTTTTCAAGGTGGCACTATCACCCTTTTCTGGAAAAGAGGGGCCAGGCCATGAAATCTGGAAACTCTACTTAGAAATTGGACAATATTGTTCTTGTTTTGTGCCTTCAAGTTGTTTCTGACTTATGGTGGCCCAAAGGCAAATATTATCATTAGGTTTTCTGGGGCTGTGCGTGTGATGCATCCAAGGTCACCCAGCAGGTTTTCATGCCCAAGAGGGGAATCAAACTTTGATCTCCATGGTTGTAGTACAAAGCTCAAACCACTGCGCTATCCTGACTCTCAAACAAAACAGAATTGTGCATTTTGTTCTAGAGAAGAACGCGCACACACAAAGATAGGCAAGATAAGCAAATCAAGGACTGAGGCATAATCTGCTGTGGAATCAGCTTCAACCCTCTGACGCATCCAGTTTGAAATATTTTCCCATGCATTGCTCTTGGCGGGTCAGGTGGCTGCTGCAGTCAAGAATGGCTTGGCCCAGTTTCTGCTGGTCCACCAGTAACACCTCTTCTTGGAAAGCTGGATCTAGCCATGGTGATCCATGCTTTAATCTTGGAGTTGGTGGTATTTTCCCCCTTCGTGCCCATTGTGGAGTATCAGAAGTGACATAACATCACTTCTGACTGGCATTCTGTCTCATTTTCAGCCAATTTTAGAGGGAGTTCCAGGGGTGGGAGATATAAACCAACACATTTGTGGGCAGTTTGGGGGGCTCTGGGCCAGTTTTAGATAGAGAATCACCCCAAAATTGGTCTGAAAATCTATTTTTTAAAATTTGGAGGAGTTTGGAGTGGGGGGCTTATAAGGAGCTTCAGGATCTGCACTTTGGGGTCCCAAGGCCTGCGTGTGATCCATGGGCTGCACTTTGCCTACCCTCCTTTAATAATTTCCCATTTAGATTATTGTAACATGCTTCAGATGGAATTGCCCTTAAAATGAGTCCGATGTACAAAATACAGAGACCAGATTGCTTTCAGGATACATACTGCTGATTATGTTACACTGGTCTGGCACTAATTGCAATGGCTCCCAAACTGTTTATGAGGCCAATTCAAGGTTCTGGCAGTCCTCTAAATGGTCTGAGGGACAGGCTGTCTGAAGAACAGCATCCTCTTCTGTGAACCTTTCTGTAGTTTTAGATCTGTTTCTGGGATTCTGTTATATGGCCCACAACCAAGAGAGGTGTAGTTGGGACCATGGGGCAGGGTTTTCTCTGTTACAGCTCCTGAACTGTGGAACTCCCTTCCTAAATAGCTGAAATCATCTTCCTTGAAAGCCATGAAAACTTTATTTGGCCTGGTGTTTGAGCAATTTGAAATGTAATTCTGCTCTGTTTTAGTGATGGCTGGCATCCTATTGGGAAGTTACATTGTTGTAAGCCAACTGACAATTGCATCAAGTTCAAACGCACCATTGTGCTTGTCTTCTCAGGAGAGCAGCAGAGATATAGCTATGTTATTAGGATCACTGCACAAGTTGAGACAGCAGCGTGGCTGTTGCACAACCCTACTGATATGCAATGTGTCCCACTGCACAACGGAAGTTCCCATACCACAATGGGACATCTTGGACAATGCTCCACTGTGCATCGTCATAATTCCATATCAGCATCATTGTAAAGTTATGCCTTGTTGCCTCTGAGGCAGGATCTCAGCCAACATTTTCCCCTCCTGTTTTAATGTCAGCAGTTTATTCTTATTGTATATTCAAACCTGCATGTCACCTTGGAGACGGAACCTTTTGAGGAGTCAAACACCTTTTTTTATCAATGTATAGTTTGACAAATAAATATATATTTCCATATATGCATATATATTAAGCCCTAGCATTTCTCTTGCTAAGGCTGCGGGTGTATGAAAATGAAGTATCGATACTGCAGAGAAAAAAGAGGTCTCTTAATATACAGTCCTCCTTTCATTATATGTCTGGTTACGCAATGTAATTCTACTGTGCTTGGATACAGATTTTTTTTAAATTGTATATTTGTTATTGTTTAACAATATTTGTACGCTACCATAGTGGTTTGAGCATGTTTAATAAATAAAACAAAATAAATATGGTTTGTATGATTTCTCTTGATCCATGTAATACTAATTTTCATGTGATGTCTTTGCATTTGGATTGTCTGTATAAATCATTTCTGTGATTATTAACTATACAATTTTTATAGTTTAATGGATAATGGATAAGGCACACTTTTGAACAATTACTCTGAACAGCTTTGAACCAGCTCCCAGAATCCCCCACAGCCATCCTGACTATTGTAGATTCCATACACGAAGAAGAACTCTAGTTCAAAATGCTATTGACTTGTTTGCTCACAGTCAGAATGTACTGTGTTGCCGGTTCAAGAGGCTCTATTAAGCCTTACATGGAGTTAGGAGATCCATGTTTTATGCTTTGAAAGTTAAGTGTGACTGTCATATTTGAGCCATAGCGGCGCAACAGTCATGATCATGGTTAGTATGCATGCAGAAAACCAGTGTTTTCTTCCAGTGATCACTGACAAGCAGACCATGGGCAGTCTTACCTCCCTCAAAGGGTTGCTGCGAGGAAGAAAATGGAATAGTAATTATTGTTTTTAATGTAGCAATGATGCTCTCCTTCCATGGCGATGCCTGGAGGTGTTCCTGTATGGGGAAGTCAAAAGTTAAAACTTAATAACATTCAGGGTTTTTAAAAGTGCTTCTCGCCACTACAGTGTTGTTGCATGCTTTCGAGTCATTTCTGACTTTAGGACAAGACTAAGGCAAACCTGTCACAGGGTTTCTTTGGCAAGAGAAGGTTGGTCTCTGCCTTCCCCCGAGGCTGAGAGAATGTGACTTGCCCACAGTCAGAGGGGGGTTCCGCTGCTGGGAAGAATCTTAGGCCATTTCCGCACTAGCCTGTTAGAGCGCGATGATTCCGCTTTCAACCTCGTCTGGAATCCTGGGGTTTGCAGTTTCGGGAGGGGCCGCCCGGCCCCTCCCGAAACTGCAAACCCCAGGATTCCAGACGAGGTTGAAAGCGGAATCATCGCACTCTAACAGGCTAGTGCGGAAACGGCGTCTAACACTCAAACCACACCACTCTATTGGCTTGCTCAGCAGTCACTTCTGACTGAAAAGTTACCCACTGTGGAGTAAACCACCTTTTAAAAAAACAGCAACAGACTTTCCTGCCTCCAGATAGAAATGCAAGCATCAGATTCAAGTGAGGGACAATCACAAACCAGGAGGCCTGCTCATCAGCTTGGGCCCCGGTCGGAGGCGTGTTTGCTCCAGTTTCCTGTGGGGAAGACTTGCTGTGAGTTTTTTCATCTGTCAGCAGAGCTTATCTTCATCCTTGGCCCAAAACAAGTGCTGTTTTCGCACTAGCCTGTTAGAGCGCGATGATTCCACTTTCAGCATCCTCTGGAATCCTGGGGTTTGTAGTTTCGGGAGGGGCCGGCCGGCCCCTCCCGAAACTGCAAACCCCAGGATTCCAGAGGATGTTGAAAGTGGAATCATCGCGCTCTAACAGGCTAGTGCGGAAATGGCCAAGGCTGGAAAACACGCTCACAAGAAGGGCAGCCTTTTCTTCTTCCTTTCTTGAAGAGAAAGAAAAGGCGCTGGGGGGGGGTGATGGGAGACAACCACGTCGTTAACTTATATGGGTAAACTATGAAACAGACCCAGGGAATCCTCTCCGGAATGTGTCTTTCTGCTCCTTGGAGAGTCGAGGGTGGCATCTCTGTGCGCAAAACTGTAAGGCTCGGGCAGGGAAGCGGAGGCAGAGGCAGAGGCAGCGAAGGGACCCGCGACCTCTCCGCTTGGGGCTCTCTCGCCGCTTCCCAGCCCCAAACGAGGCGGCTGTTAGCATTCCGGGCACACGCGGCCGCCGCCGAGTATGGGAAAGGGGGCGAGCGGGCCGCCCAAAGGGCCGGCGCCACTCGCGGACGCGCGGAGCGCAAGTGATCAAGATTTACGGCGAGAGAGAGGAGGGAACCCTCCGCTGGCCCGATTAGAGCGGTGAATGCCGGGTTGTTCAGGCAGGATTTCGCAGCTGACTGATCACAGGCTGGCGGAGCAGGCCTCGGACGACAGCTGCGAGGCTTTGCCCGGCCGCGGAAACAAAGGGCGCCTCGCCCGGCGCAGAGAAAGAGCTGACAGGTTGTTGTTAGCGGGGGCGAACGTGTGAGGTATGGCGCGGGGGGGAGAGGCTGGGGGGAAGGACGGACGGCCGGACGGCGTGAGGGAGAGGATGGAAAGGGGAAAAGGGACAGGGAGAAGGAGGCAAGAGGCCATTTCCGCACTAGCCTGTTAGAGCGCGATGATTCCACTTTCAACCTCCTCTGGAATCCTGGGGTTTGCGGTTTCGGGAGGGGCCGACCGGCCCCTCCCGAAACCGCAAACCCCAGGATTCCAGAGGAGGTTGAAAGTGGAATCATCGCGCTCTAACAGGCTAGTGCGGAAATGGCCATAGTGCTATTATGCCACTTTCAACATCCTATGGAATCCTGGGGTTTGCAGGCCTAGCTCTCAATCCCTCAGGCCCCTCCCTAACCTGCAAACCTCAGGATTCCATAGGATGTTGAAGGTGGAGTCATAGCGCTCTATCAGTCTTGTGCGGAAACGGTGAGAGGGTCATACTTTGACCATTTCCGCACTACAGTGTTAAAAGTGCTGCTATTCCACTATCAACCTCCTATGGAATTCTGGGGTTTGTAGTTTAGGGAAGGGCACTTCGAATTCTCAGCCAAAGACCTCTTTGGTCTCAGTAAACTGCAAACCCCAGAATTCCACAGGGCGTTGAAAGTGGAGTAGCAGCACTTTAACACTGTAGTGCGGAAATGGCCTTTGTCTAAAATCATGCCCAGGGTTGACAGGGAAGAAGAAACCCAAGACCCAGTTTGTGCCGCTGAGATGAATCAGCCTGTCGTGTCATGGACAGGAAGACTCCAGGGGCCCCGGCTGCAAGGTGCAGAGCATTTTAAAAAGACCATTACAGGCAATCTGATTTAAGGCACATTCCCCCCCCCGCCCCACCTTTTAGTGGGCTGAAAAGTACATGTTGGAGGAGCTGGACGGAGGCCGTTTTCCCCTTCGTTGCTGAAGGTATTAAAAAAATTAGAGCTAGCCGATCCAAATGCTGCTGAACTGCAAGCTGATTTAAATAACTGCTTAGGGGCTTATTCTCCATCTCAAACTGTTCTCCCTTTTCTTCCTCTGGTGGTCCTATTGGTGAGCCATTAAAAGCAACCCCCATTTCCCCACCACCACACACACACAGACACATATACCAGGGGTTTTTTTCCGTGTAGAAAGATACATCATAAAGAAAAGATCAGCTACTTTTATTTTTCTCCCTAAGGGTTGAACTGAATGCAGACAAAGTGTGAACCTCTGACCATTTCCACACTAGACTGTTAACAGTGCCACTGTTCCACTTTCAACATCCTATGGAATGGTATTGGGCCTGGTTCCACAAAAATAGGAATTTTCTTCAAACAGTAGGAACAGAACATGTATCTGATGCTTTGGAGCACTTAGAATGGTGCTGGCAGTTACACCTGAATAAGAAAGCTGAATGCCAGCAATCTGTGCCTTTTGTTTTTTGTTCCCTCTGGTGCAAGAATGAGGGCAGCTCCAGCGACCAATACAGTGAACCATCTGAAGAGGACGCCTGAACATTTTATCCTGAAGTGAGAGTTGGCAAGAACTTTCTAAGCATTTGGAGCAGACCTTGGAAGAAATGCTTGTAGGAGGTTACTTTTGTGAAGTATACCTTCCAGAATCACTCCGGCCGAGAGTTGCAGTTTTTAAAAAAGTAACTTTTCCCCACCAGCTCTGGAGAATCTCATCAACATGGACAGCTGAGAACATTCCCGAAACTAGACATCCAAAAAGCAAGTGTAAGAAAGTTAACATTGTGACACTCCTGTATGGCCTTTCGGAGTGTGCTGAGATGACTCCCACAGATAGGTGTAGATCCTGGGTCTTGAGTTAGATAGAAGCCTAAGTATTGCACGGTGGGCCAAGGGAGCAAGATTTGGGACATGGGAAGGCTAAAACTCTCCAACATTTAATCACATCTAATGAACAGCAAGATTTTTAGTTGCTTGGACTGCACTATGTGGTTTCCAAATTTCTTGGCCACCTGATTAAATCAAACATAACCTTTAAAAAAAAACCCTGTTTCCTGTGGAATGCCTGTAAAACAATTCGGACAAGGCCCTGTCATAATTATACCCCCACCTTATTTCTGCCCTTGGTGCCAGGACAGCAACATGTCATGTGAACATGTAAAAATAGTATTTTCATGGTGTTCTTCACGCAGCAAACAACTGAAATAAGATGAACCCTTTTCTCACATCCAGTTCCCATAAATAAAGGCCGTAGCTCTCAATCCCAGTGAAAAATGAAGAATCAAAACACACCAAAAAGGGGGGAATAGTTTAAGAGAGAGGAAAAAAACAGGGACATCAAACAAGAAACTTCAACAAGACTTCTTAACACATTGCTGCTTGTGTTCTCCCAAAATGTCCAAAAATTCCTGTGTGCAGAATACTCCATCTAGGGGCAGAAATTTCTTCCTCCTCCCTTTCTCCTGCTATTTCTCCCAGCCCCTTTCTTTCAAGCTGTGCTATCCTTACAGTGGGACAATTTTAGGAACACAATTTCACAATTTTAGGGACTAAACATCCCAGAATTTACAATACCCTACTGATGTTTGAAGTCAGGCAGTGCGTACTTTTAAGTTTCGCTCCCAGACTTAGGCTTTCTCTATCAAACCTTGAGTTCCTGTGTCCTGCTTGTACATGAATGTCTGTCACCTACATTCATTTTTCAGGAGATGAACTTGAGAGTGCTTGGAATTCGTACCATTAATTTAATATAATCTTGGTTTGACTTATATTCCGCTTTTTTTTTCTTATTGTATGTAACTCTGAAATCTGTCAGGGTAAAGGACAGTCTAAAAAATTTTATGGTCACTAAATAAATACATCTTTTTGACAAATTAATTTTTATTCATTCATCCCCAAGCTGCTGCTGCTATTTAATCTCTATACCAGTTTTAACAGCTAAATATCGTCTTTTGTTGTTCTCTTTGATTATATTTTTATTTTGTATTGTTATGTTTTAGCACTCAGTATGTAAGCTACCTTGGAAACTGATGCTAAAAGGCAACTTGGAAGTAAACAACTAAGCAAACTTGTTAAAATACGTCAGTGTTTCACTTTTCAGCAAGAGTCTGTTATTTAGTGAATCGTTATTAAAACAGCTATAACAAAATTTTATTCCACTGCCATCCAAAACTGCTTTGCCAGAAACTACCAAGGAAAGGGGGAAAGTGTGAGAGAAATGATGCCTTCAACAGCCTTCAGCCCTGTTGCAACTTCTTGGCCCAGAGATTACAGTACTTGGACAGAATGTTAACTGGTAGCACAGTCCAGGTTGGGAGACCTTCAGATCCTCTGTCCAAGGAGCCAGTGAAGACTTAACTACGTTGGATATAATTCTGTGATAGATTAATCTGATTCAGCCTGCAGGAATTGGCATCTAATGTCTATTTGCATTTTGTCTCCTTTAGGGAAACAAATATGCCAAATACATTAGAGACTGTTTTTCTTTTTCCTTTCCTTGTCTTTTTTACATGTCATGTTTGCATTGCTGAAAGATTGCAGCATGGAAGCCGGTTATTCCTTCGAGCAAGCAAGAGCATCCCAGCTTTCCGGCATACTGTATTTTGTCCTTTGTCTCTCACATCTGCCAGCACAGCCGAGTAGATTCAGAAGCAGCATTATAATTTTCTGGAAGGTAACCAAATGACTTCTTCTAAGCAACTACAACAACAACAACCCGTCTCCTCAGTCCTTCTCCAAGCAGTGGATTTGGAGCCTCCCTACTCGTTTTCTACTCACTCTGCCATTTGCAACTGCAAAACTTTTTACATTAAATGCAAAGGTTCCAGAGACCGTGTTAATTTTTCAAATAGCAATCCAATTACTGAGCAAATTGGCACAGGTGCCTAGTTACATAGTTACTTGGCACAGCCTTCACTCCTTCTTGGCAGGGACGAATGTGCTCCCCTTCACCCTCCTCCTCTGTCTGCTCTTGCCTCGGAGCCAACACCAGTGACCACATAAGAAGAGTGCCTGGCAGCTGCAAGATCTGGGTGCCAAGAGGCAGGTTGTATTCAGTGGCAGCAGGATCTGTGGCTGCGACTGGCTTCCTGGCTAGCCTTTTGTCAAGACCCCTCCTCCCACCCTCAGCCCAGTCTTTGCTGGCTCTGAAATATAAAATGCTCTGAACAGGGCTCAGAAAGAAGCAAAGAACTCAGGTTCTAAAATCTGTATCAGTTCTTGAAATAGTGCTGGTATGTGTTGGAGCTTGAAAACATTAAGGGTTTTGTGGGTCTACAGCTCCCAGAATCCTTCAGCCACCAACCCAACCTTGCTGAGGAATACTGGGAACTGTAGTACAAAAAAGTAATGTTTTCAAGTTCTGGCATAGTCACATACACACAATCACTTTCAAGGGCTCAGGATGAGGGACAGTAATTTTGTCAGAGACATATTCATAACTATCCCCAAAGACTGTCAGGCCATTTCCGCACTATACTCTTGTAGCGCGATTATTCTACTTTCAACATCCTATAGAATCCTGGAGTTTGCAGTTTCTGGAGGGGGCAGCTGGCCCCTCCTGACACTGCAAACTCCAGGATTCCACAGGATGTTGAAAGTGGAATAATCACGCTATAAGAGTGTAGTGCGGAAATGGCCTCAGTCTGAGCTTGGAGATGGAACATTTTGAGAACACCAACATTAACCTGAAAGATTTCCCTGTCCGATGTCATGTACGTATGTGTTTCTTCTGTTCCAACAGGTTAAGTAGTTTGTTTTAAAAAAAAGAAATACAAAAACCTGCAAAACCTGTTTAACCCTTGGTGAAATTGAGATGCACACTTGGAACAGTATTCATTCTTTCAAACTGTTATCAATCCTTTGCAAAATTTGTTGTCTGTCTCCACTCCAAATAATGTCTTGCGCTCTCTCCCCCTCTCTTTCACAATCCTGTCAGTACAGTTCTTATTCCTCTGGTGTACTATATAGTTAAGATCACAGACAGAGCAGCTGTTCTTCAATACTCAATACATCAACACAGATTTACTCATATTTCTTGAGGTAATCAATGGTATGTAATATCCCATAGGTAGTCAGCTCAGACTACACATAGAATGTTAAATACTGCAATTCTACACCCAGTTTCCTGGAAGTAGGCTCCAATCAACTTCATGGAACTTATTTTCAAGCAGTTAGGATTATGTTCTGAATGTTTCACTGAACGTGTTTCCTTCCATTCAGCTCATATATGCTCTTTATGAATAGAGTCACAGCTGAACTGAATATGAGCATTGTCCACTTTAAACTTTCGGAGGCAGGTTTTAGGGGGTATTGAGAAGGACAACTCATCATACTGAGGCCTGAATTGTATTATAGTCAGTTCCCCCACACAACCATGGGTTTAACATTTGAAGATTTGATTATTTGCACATTATTTGTACTGCCTCCCCTGCTGCTCTTCACCATTTTTGATAAGGATTTATAAGTCTCACCTAACATTCACAGTCTCTCTGCAAGCCTCACAAGACAGAGAGACTGTGAACATGAGGCAAGGCTTGTAAGTCCCTTTTAAAAATGGTGTAAGGCAACTGTGGAGGTAGCAGCAAGCCCCAGCAGTTGCCCACTTCTGCCGTGCAAAGGAACCCCACCACCTCAAAGGCAGAACTCAGCATCTGGCATGTTCCTCACCACAGGCTCAACTGTATTATGTACTGTGTGTTGTTGTGTATTTTTTGTGTATTAAACGGGGGGGTGGGCTTAGAGAGATTTGCAGTTTTTCCACTTTCACAGAGGTCATGTACCCCTAATCCCATGAATGTGGAGGGCCAACTGTACTAGTACTGAATAGAATAGACCCAGTGAGATTTACCCACTGATTGACTCACCATTCAACAATTAATTCAGTGGGTCTGCCCTATTTGGCAATAGCAAATGCAGTTGAGATTTCATTAACACACTTGGTAGCATCTGAGAAAATAAGCCTTTCTGGTGATGAAATGGTAGAACTAGACAATACAACCTGCACTTAGTATTGCTCAAAAATTTTGGAAAGAATTTCAAAGACCTGCTCTGCCACAACTGGCAATACCTTCCTCAGAAAAGATATTTCCAAAACATAATCTGGTATTAACTTCTTCAAGCACTGCTATAATATCAGAATTACAATAGCCAGAATTCATAACTGTTCGGCAGTTACAAATGCGTAACCTAGAGTTACATGCTTGTGATTTTTTTCATATTCATGATTTTTATGTGTCCACTAGATTAGGGGCTACAGAGGTGTGACAGGTCTTTTATCCTCCCTCAGATTGGCGTGGCAATTCGAATCCAGTAAGATGCCCTGTCAATATCACTTTGCCTGACCCCACCCTTTTATCATAACCTTTGTTGGGCTAGAGTTTTAATTGTTCCTCTGAATCAAACTATTTAAGGTAACCTGTTCTCTTTATTACAGTGACTTTAAATAAATCAAGCTGACTCCATAGTTATAAAACAAATTGTAACATTTATTATAGTAACAGTGGAAATAAAGCATCTTGTTAGAGCTCAGTTGTAGGATAACATTGATACATTAGCAGTTTAAACATATGACAGACTTAGGTCATTTAATTCTTGCTTCAGACACCAGTTCCTGTGTCTTTTCTTCAGCTGATAATCACACCCAAGAACACCCTCTCTCTCAAACACACACACAAACTTTGTTTCATATAGAATTCTTCTCATCCATAAGCTCCTTCCATACACAAAACTGCACTGGGTCTCATAATTGAGATACTATTCCTGTTGCCTAACAATCAGCCATCACGTGCTCTGGCACTCCAAACAGTTAACCTCAAAACAACTTCATCACAATTTACTCAATAAAGATTATTTTTAAAAAAAAAAAAACTTCATCATAATAGGTACTGTTACCCTGATTACCGGGGGTCCCAGGAGGGACACCTATATGCGCTCTCAATTAACTAAGTTTGGGGAAATTAGCTAGAGCACAAGTTAGCAACGCGAGAGGCAGGGCAACGCAGTGGAATCTTTTACCCAATGTCTACGGGGTCAGGCCAAGCCAAGAGGCAAACTGGAGTTTAAGAATAATTGAGATTTTTATTAAATACAGACAAACAATGTATGCAACACACGCACTCAGATAACTATAGAAAATAAAGGTTGGAGTGGTATAGAGGGATTTTTGAGAGGGATTGTTGAATTGGGTGATACGACACCTATCCTGAAGCCTGGATAGATCACTGCGAAGGCCCAAAGTTGCGCAGTCTCAGCCAATATGACTCGCCAAGCAGAGCAGCAGCAAGGCAGGATGGAACTCAGGAGCGATCCGAGGATGGTCTTGGAATCAGGGGTTTTTATAGGGAGAAATGTAACTGCAGGCCATTCCGTACTTGGGGAAAACAATGAGTTTGGGGCTGGAGACAAAGCTTTGGAAAGGTCACAATTTAACATGATTGAGTTAGGTCCGAATTGACAAAGAGGTAGACAGTATGCAAATGCTCAGTGCTTGACATTTAAGTATTCAGCTTGCCAAGTTGCCTGCTCGGGGCAGGGAGTTCTTTGTAAGCGGTGTGCATACATAATGAGGGTGTTTGCAGAGAGGTCTCCTAAAGCGGCGATCTGGCTATTTCTGGCCTGCCTATATTATCTTGGGATATTGCAGCGTTTAGTGGCCGAGCCTAGTTCTGTGCTTGTCCGGGGGCCTCACAAACACGTGGAGAGGGATGGTGGAAGAAAGCCAAATTGTTGATATCAAAATGATATCTAGCATCCCCAAAGCCGGGCCAGCAAATGCAGTAACAGTACCATGAAAGGACCTAAAAACCAAGATCCTGTCTGATTTTGGAAGCTAAGCAAGATTAGGCCAGCTTAATACTTGGATGGGAGACTACCAAGGAATACCAGGTGCTGTAAGGTATATTTCAGAGGAAGGAAATGGCAAAATCACCTCTGAGTATTTCATGCTGAAGAAAACCCTATGAAATTCACAGGGTCATCATAGACTGACAGGTAGCTTAAAGACACATACACATAGGGCCCATGAAAGTCCCCCAGCCTCCACAGACAGAGGAGCAGCTACTGCAGTCAAGGGGATCTGTTCCCCCATTAATTAGGAAGCAGCTGGTTGATGTTCCCACCCACCTCCTTGTGTGAGCAATTTCTGGCACAAGGGGAATTGCAACCCAGGTCCTCCTTCTGCCTGTCACTCCCAGAGATCACTCATGGGATGGGGTAGAAATGACAGTCAGCTGCTTCCTAAGCAATAGGGGAACAGCGCTCTATTGATCATAGCAGCTGCTTCCCAGTAAGTGGAGACTGGGGGGATCAGGATAGAATTCACTGCATAGCACTGTACCTACACAGTGTTTATTTACACAGAAGTCCCTGACAGGATTCTGGGCAATAATTCTAAGAGGGAGAATCTTGAGTAGAAATGTCTTATGACTTTACAACAGATTGTGTCCCATGGTCTCAAAATATTAGCTGGACTTACATCATCACAACTTACTTTTATCATCATTGTGGAGATCAGAATATTCTTCTAACTACGCTGTGACCAACTCCCATCAAACCACCTTGGCCCTTTCCGCACTGAGGCTTCTAGCGCAAGCGGGGGAGGCCGGCAAGCACAAGAAGGCTCGTCCAGGAGGCTGCCGCTTCCCCCTCCTTCCTTCCGCAGGCGAAGGAACCAGCGGGGAAGCGGCACCAAAGGAGGCTTGCCGCGCAAGCCGCCCTCCCCCGTGCGAAGCGGGAGACCTCGCGCCGGATTCCTCCCCCCGCACGCGCCGGATTCCTCCCCCCCGCGAGCGCCGGATTCTTCCCCCCCGCGCGCACGAAGCGGGCGGCGTCGTGTCCCCCCCGCGCGCGCGAAGCGGGCGGCGCATCCGTCGCGCTACCTCCCCACCCCGCTCCTTCCTTCCGCAGGGGCGGAGGGAAGGAAGCGCGACCCGGCCGGCTCCCGGAGGCTCCGCACGAAAGGTAAGTGCGGGTGGGCTCCGGGAGCGTTGCGCGAGCGCGGAGTGATTTTCGCTTGTACGCGAAAATCAAAAAACCCGCGCTCGCGCCGCTTCAGCCCCGTGAGCCGGGCGGAAGTGGGAGTGCGTCATGCGGAGTGACGCTCCCACTCCCGCGAGGCTTATGGGGCTATCGCGCGCGCAAAGGCCCGTGCGAAAAAGGCCCTTGTAAGCCACTCCAGCCGATCCCTAAAGCAGCCATTTCTATGTTATCAGAGAGCAGAAAGATAAGTAGCAATATATTCAGGTATTTTTCATTAGCTGGATGTGCTTGAAGGACATCATCTGTAGGAATGTCCTAAGGACCCCTGGAAGTTGCTGCTGGTGCCTATTGCAATGTATCCAGCTACAAGAAAATGGATAGACTCATCTTCTGCTCATTTCCAAAAACCCAGAAATGGCCATGTTAGGGATCTGCACAACTTACAGGGTGGGGGATAGCATCAGGAGACATAGATATGGAGATGTAGCTATGTGAAACGTGTTTGTTTCCTGATGGAGGATCTCCACCATTGTTATGGGGTTGGGGCCAGCCTGAATGGTCTTTTAGGATACCTAACAGACAAGTACCATTGACTACAAAGATATTCAGGGTTTTGTGAAATGTCCCTCGTCTTGAAGAAATGCACTTAGCCAGAGCTTGACAGAGCGTGCCCTGAAAGGTACCTGACTGGAAGAGGACTCATTCTGTTGATTTTTTAGTCTAGGGGTGAGCAATGGCCTTCCAGATTTGGTTGGACTATAGCTCCCATCAAGTTTAGGCAGCAAAACCAATTGTGAGAGATAATTGGATCAAACAATATCTGGAATAGCACAAGTTGTCCACCTTGAATTAGGTCATGGGGTGCAGAATAGCGTGGTCTACCATTTTTATGCTGTTGTTGCTGAAACTGAGACTGAAAAATAAGCAGAAAGCTCGTTGTATTCACAGAGGCAATGGTTATAGTGTTATGGGTTCCTGTAGAAATCTGATTTTGGAAATAGGAATCAGTCTGTTTCAGCCCAAGTATGTATGGGAGTACATCATAGAGTACATCATAGAAAAAGCGTAGTCTGGCTGTGACCTTGTTCCACCAAAACTGAATACTGTATGTCTTGAAATTTCTTATTGCTTGGAAGTGAAGTACAGATGTATAATAATATAGGGTTTTAAAATTAATTATAAAATCCCTCTAATTTTTTACTTGAAGATGTCATTGAAGCCCAACCTACCCTCCTCCCAAAAAAAAGAAGGGTTTCTCAGGTCAATCCTTTTTGGAACCATAGTCAAGGCATACCTAAAAGCTATTGAAGAGGATCTTAGTCATCTGACCAGCAGTTTTCAGCTGTGGATGTCAATCTTGAAAATATCCAAATGGACTCTGAACTGCACAAGCTAGAGTGTTAATGCACAAGTCACTTGTTTGGACTTTACCTGCAAATTCATTTATTTCTTACCAGTGGAATTATGCAGGAAATGGTTGAAAGATTCACAGTTAACTCACATTCATAGTTAATTCACACTTATAGCTAAAAGTTCATGGATGTCACACAAGACATACAGGGATGTTGTAGGCCTTCACCCTATGTTTGTAATATAGGGTTTTGGACTAATCTGATGTACTTGTGGGACTTTCTGCTAAAGGTTTAATTAATATCCAGCCAGAAGAGCAACCAAGAAACAAGTCCTTCTTAACAAAGGAACATAGATCACATGTATCTACTCAGATTTTAAGAAAGGGTGGAGAACATTTGGCCCTGAAGATGTTATGAACTTCAACTCTTGATGCGGAGTAAAGCACATGTGCACACATGGTTTTGGATCATGGGTGTCAATTGGCTCACATACAACTTCAATTTGTGCTGTACTTAAAATGTATATAAAGGCATTACAAGCATGGTGTTTCAAGCTACTACTATGTAAAGTGTGTACACCCAAACCAGAAAAGTGAGAACTTGGTTATGACCAGAGCATCTCAACTCCAAGTGTTCCTGGGTGACAAGGATCATCTTGTTGTTGACTGCCATCTTGTCCACTTCAAATTATGATAAGCCTAAGAATGAGAGACCTCTAAGTGATGCTATCATCAACAGCCCTACTCAGGTCCTGTGGATTCTGGACCATTGTTTCCTTGATTAAGTTTATCCATCTGTAATGATATCTTCCTCCTTTCCTTCGGCTTTCTACCTTAATCACTGTTCTCTTTTCTAGTGAGTCATGTCTTCTCATGATGTGTCCAAAATATGACAGTGTCAAGTTTAGACATCTTGGCTTTCAGAGAGAGTTCAGACTTATTTGCTCTAATGCCAATTTATTTGTCTTTTGAGTAGTCCATGGTATTTGTAGAACTCTTCAACTCCACATTTCAAACAAGATAATTAGGAAGGAAATTATCTTATTTGAAATGTGGAGTTGAAGAAGAGTTCTACAAATACCATGGACTACTCAAAAGACAAATAAATTGGCATTACAGCAAATAAGTTTGAACTCTCTCTAAAAGCCAAGATGTCTAAACCGACATTGTCATATTTTGGGCACATCTTTCTTTACTTCCAGCTTTCACAGCCATACATAGAAACTGGAAATAGGATAGCACAAATGGCAATTTTAGTATTCAATATGATGGCAATTTTAGTATTCAATAATACATCTTCACACTTCGGGGTCTTGTCTAGTTCCTTCATAGCTGCCCCTCCAAGCCCTAGTTTTCTTCTGATTTCTTGACTGCAGTCTCCATTCTGATTAATGACTGAGCTGAGGTATGCAAAATATAGAACTATTTCAAGGTCTTCATAATCTACATTTGTTATGTAAATCATCTGTGGTCACTATTTTTGTTTTCTTAATGCTCATCTGGAAAGCTGCCTTTGCACTTTCTGCCTTGACTTTCTTCAGTAATCATTCCAAGACTTTGCTCTTTTCTGCTAGTAGTATTGTGTCATCTGCATATCTTAAATTGATAATATTCCTTCCTCCAGTTTTCATGCCTCCTTCCTCTGAGTCTAATCCTGCTTTATGTATGAGTCCAATAGATACAGATACAGCTGTGCCTGATCCCCTTGCCAATTGGAAACCATTCTGTTTCTCTGTATTCTATGTGCCTTTTGTCCTCAGTATAGGTTACTCATCGGAACAATCAAAGGTTGTGGCACACCCATTTCATTAAGAGTCATCCATAGTTTTCATGATCTACACAATCAAATGATTTGCTATAATCTATAAAGCACAGGTTAATTTTCCTTTGAAATGCTTTGGTCTGTTCCATTGTCCATCGTATATTTGCAATATGATCCTTAGTGCCTTTTCCTTTGTTAGAACCCAGCTTGGACATCTGGGATTTCTTGCTTTATATGTGGTAAAGTCTTTGTTAGAATTTTGAGAATCACCATCACTTGCATTGAAAATTAATGCAATGATCCTGTGCAACCCCTAGTGTCCCCTTTTTTGGGGACAGGAATGTATATTGAGCATTTCCAATCTGTGGGCCAACTTTTGCTTTCCATATTTGTTGACAGATTTTAATTAGAACTAAAGTAGATTCTGTCTTTGTAGACTGAAGCAGTTCTATTGATATGCCATCTGTTCCTTGTGATTTGTTCCTCCCAAGTGCTCTGAATGCAGCTTCCCCTTCATTTTCTAAAATTGTACGTTTATCTTTAAATATTTCTTCCTTGAATTAATCTGTCATCCTTTCATCTCTTTTATATATTTTGTCAATGTATTTTGTCAATTGTAGTGTACACCCCCCTTGTTAAAATTTCTTTGTGATTTCTCAGATCTCATGGAAGAGGTCTCTTGTTCTTTCTTTTTTGTTGTCATCTTGTTTCTATTGTTTCTGTTGCATTGATTATTATAGCAGCTCTCCTCATCCCTCTGCACAAGTCACTAAATAGCTGCATTCAAGGTTCTGATTCTCTCTCTGTCACATTTTATGTTTCATTTGTCATCCATTGAGGCTTTTTTTCCCTACAGATAGTGTCTTTTTGCATTCCTCCCTGGCTTCAGTCCAGAGTTCTTCTGGCTCCTGGTCGATTAGGCTTAATAGTGCATATCTATTCTTTACATTATCTTTGAATCCTATGGAGATGTTCCTCATGTTGAATTTAAGCATAGTGGTTGGTTCAGTGTTCTTCTTTAGCTTTACTTTAATTTTTGACATTAACAATTCATGGTCAATGCCACAATGTATTCCTGGTCTTGTTTTTGCAGAACAAATGGAACTTCTCCATCTTCTACTTTTGATTATGTAGTCTATTTGATTTCAATATTGGTCATCAGGTGATGTCCATGTATACAGTCACCTCTTTAGTTGTTTGAAGAATGTGTGTGTTTGCAAGGAAAGATTTTAATCTATTCCATTTTAATAGATCCATTTTAATCTGGTTTCTTACCAAAAGTATTGGTGTGGGACATCAATGAACATACCTGAACATGATGAGATAGCTGGGAGGAGGAAGAGACATAAATTTGTCTGTCATTTATCCACTAGTGATACCTCAAAACAAATGCCCAGTGATTTTGTGTAGATGTTAAGCAACATGGAACAAAGAATAAAATGCAATGAAATCACGTGGTGTGACTACCAAGGAATTAAGGAAGGATTCTGGAAGTAGCAATCCAAGCTGGAGCAAAACTGCAGCTAAATTATGCCTCCATAACCCAATCTGGCTACTACAAGCAATGATATTGAAAATTACTGGTTGGTCAAAGAGGTCAGAAAGAGGATTGCAGTCCTCTTTCAGCAAAGCCCATCCTACAGAGTGACCAGGACAATTTCAGTACACAAAACGTGTTCTGAAACCAGCTTAAATTAATCCAGATAATCTATTTCACACAGACGCAACTGGACCTGGCCAGCCACTATGCTCTTGACCAGGCCACCCTAAGAAGGACTGTTATTAATGTCATCCCAGGCTAAATTAGGCTAAATTTTCTTCAGGTTGAATTGGCTTCTTGTAAAGAAACTGAGACTCTTCTCTCTGTCACCAAGGGAGCGTTGACAACGTCCTGGGCCCAAATAGAATCTCTCTCTGCTAGATTTAATAAGGCAAGAAGGAAAAGGGTGGGATGTACAAGTGATTAGCAGGACATGATCAAGCACTTTGTCCACATCTGCATTCTCCAATAACAGAAAGTCACCCAAGAAAACTGGGACCAGACAGTACACTGAACATTTTCAATAATGACACTGCATTACTTGCAGAATCTAAATCATAATGGATGTGGGTGACCCTACCCTTAAAGCATTTTGCAAATGTAACCACCACATATTCTCCACGGCTCTGCCGTATATGTCCCAGATTTCAAAAGATCTTGTACCACGTGGAAGAATTGCATTGACAAATCCAAGAGAATGCAATGGTGGTAAGAAAGAACCAGTGGCGGAGCTTGGAGTGTGTGGAGGGGGGAGGGGCAGAGCTACGGCATGAGGGGCATGACCACTGTGCATGGGGGCGTGGTTGTGGTGCATGGGAGCGTGGATAGGGTGTGTGGACGGGATGCCCCAAAAATATTGCCGCCTGGGCGAATCGTCCCCTCCACCCCATGTCCCTATTCAACTGGAAAGAACCATTTCTTCACCTGTGTCATTGCCCCAGAGCAGACCTACTATCAGACTCACATTCATGCTTGGTTGGAATTGCTCTTCTTTACTTGGATTCCATGAGAACCAGGGTGCTGTAGTGATCTGAGTGTTGTCCTAGGATTCTGGAGACCAGGGTTCGAATCTATGCTCAGCCATGGAAACCCACTGGGTGACCCTGGGCAAGTCACTCTTGAGTCTCCGAGAGAGGCAAAGGCAAAAAACCCCGAACAAATTTTGGCAAGAAAACCTCATGATAGGTTCACTTAGGGTTGCCATAAGTTGGAAATGATTAAATAATATTTAAAAAAATAACTTTTGCCATTTTGACCACACTCTGATGTTGCTTGATCTTTTGTCCTGATTTTCACTTGTAAAATGTTAGAGGGCATAAGAACTGAATTTGAGTGATGACAGAAAAGAGACCAACTGAAAGGCAGAAAAATGGTGGTATCAGAGATCAAAATATTGGCATCCTGGAAGAGGAGATATTTTCTTATTTTCTTTTTCTTACTCTAATTTTACTTTTTGCTGGTGGTTTTTTGTTTTTGTTTTTGTTTTGTTTTTCTGTTCTGAGGCCTATAGGGACTCAGTTTGCCCTAAGAAAAGATTCTGTTTTAACGTTAAATCTTCTAGTATGGAATATTCCACAGACTCTTGAACACCCCAACTTATTTTATTTTATTATTTTCCTAGTGGGGTTCAGGCTTTAGTACTTATTTTTATCCCCCAACCTTCCATAATTGGTGGTGTTATAAAAAGCTAACTTTCATGCTCTAAAGTTTGTGCATGAGAGGCAACTGATTTTTAGTCTACATTGTTTTAACCATTAGATTGCATTTTCTCTGATATGCACTGCTTTTCTTCTAATTTCTAGAATATTTGGCCATCATCTCAGATAATTGATTCCCTGTTTATCTGCTGTTCTTGAAATACATTTTTTAATTAATTGCACATATTAATAGCCTCAGGTCACTTCTAGTTATCAGGACAAAGATACTGGCACAGGCAACAATAAAACAAGGGCATTGCCCCTCCAGTAGGGATTCTGCCGCCCCGTGGCATTTTCCTTCAGTTCCCAAGACCAATTTGTATCTGGAAAGAAACAATCAAGGAAGCCACAGCCCTGAGTTTCCAAGGCCTGATATGACAGTGTGCACTGGAGATCTCTGATTTATGGGGCCTGTGTAAGTTAAGGTTGACATGATGGCAGTTAATATCAAGTCCAAATTTCTAGCATTCCAGTAATTTAAAACTTCAGTTGAGCATTTAGAAACACAGTCTAGATACTGCAAAGAAAATGGGGCAGGCAAAGGTACAAAGAAATGTGAACACATTGAATATAAGAGTTGTAAGTGTGAATATTTTTCATTATCTCACTTTCTGCAGTGCTAAAAATTTGGAGACTGAAGGAAAATTTCATGGAGGGACAGAATTCTAATATGGGCTGCAAAGCCTTCATTCCCCCCCCCACCTCCAGCTATATCCCTGAGTTACACTCCTAAGATAAACAGAATATCACATTGTAACATACAGCTTGACCTTCAGCACCAAAAATTCCCAGGAAGCACGTCCAATGGTCAGGGATTGTGGGAGCTGTAGTCCAAAACATCTGGAGGACTCAATTAGCCTAATCCTGCTGTATATGCTTTGAACGTATCCAGAATCTCTGCATGTGTATTACAGTAAAAAAGAAAGAAAGACGAATCACAGACCTCTCATGTAATGTTCTCTTTGGCCCTGAGAATATCCTTTCTACCTTATCTGTTCAGCCCCAGGCCTCCAAGCAGTAACTGCAGTGGGATGTGTCAGCCTAGCTCCTTGCACAGCTGCTGTAAATCCATAGCAAATGCCAAATTGCAAAATGCCTAACTCGGCATTTTAGAGTCTCCATGTAAATCATCATCTTGCTTGAGGAGACACATTAAGGCAGGCAGCATGCTTGTTTTTCCATTCCTGCTAGCAGCATAAAAGCAACTGTTTGCCAGGCAGCAGTCACATGGCTTGGAGGTGCTAAGCTGGCAAAGATGTTCACCTGGTATTTGGCATCTCACCTTCTTGGCAACCAGCTCAGCAATCTTGCTGACAGCTTGTGGATCTGTCATACAGCAGTCAGGCTCCTGATAGCCTATCAGATGTCATGTCCCGGGGATACTATTTTCACTTTAATATCTTTCTTGGGTGCGGAGGGGAATGAAAATTGGAAGAATCTAACCAAAACAAAGTCAAAGTACACATTCCATTGGTTACCATTACCTCCAAAGGTGGTTCTGGAGAGCAAATTCCACACCCCACCCATTTGATTTGAAAGATGCCAGATACCACTGCACTCAACCACAAGTTCAGCTGATTCATCCTCATCCAGGGAAGAGGCCAAAAAAGAGCAAGAAGCAAAAAGTGCAACAGGTCTAGACTGTATGCTGGTACTCTTGGAGAATATCTCCAGTAAAGCAATTCCTCAAACCAAAGCCAGCAAGCATTTTTAATGAGGCAAGCTGTCATGTCTTTTGCTTACAAAAACAGCACTTGGCCATTCAGATGTTTGGGGGAAATATCAAATGCCAAAAAAATATCTTTGGATGAGATCGTCTGAGAGTTCAAGACTGAGGGAGATGGTCTCTTTTTCTTACTTGTATACCTCCAGTTGTTCACTTGAAGCAAGGAAATGAATATACTTATTGTTTAATTCATAGTTTATTACATGAGTGGGCAACCTTTCTTCCTTCGATAGCAATCTGTCAGGGGCCACATCCTTCTAGAATGAGGAGCTGAAGTCAGCTAGTGACAGGGACAGAGCCAAGGTGGGTGAGGACAACCCATTTTCTCCTCTCTCCTTAAATACACACACATACTTATTCCTTGCTCGTTAGGCTGCTGGCAAAGGAGAAAATTCTTTTTACCAGAGATCTGAATTGCTCATTATCAGAGGACTTCAGAAATTAATCTATGGGCCTCATATTGCACATCTTTGCTTCGTTGCATGATTTGGGGTTTAAGTTATCAAATAAATGCCAAAGAAACGGGTTTGAAAGAGGGGGAATAGGGTCACAAATTTTAAAAAGGGATACACTTTGGAATACTTTTTGGACTACTGCCTACAGAATCCCCAGCGGCTGGGGCATTCTGGGAGTCATAATCCAAAAAGGTAACTTTTCCAAGCCCTGGTAAATATTGAGGATGAGGGAAGAAAAGATTTTCCAGGATACCCTTCCTGGGATACCCTTCCACTATTCCAGTTACATACAAGAGAGAGACTCTCAAAAGAAAAAAAGAATATATATATATATTCTTTTTTCTTTTGAGAGTACACACACACACACACACACACACACACACACACACATATATATATATATATATATATGCATACATACATACATATGTGTGTGTGTGTATATATATATATATATACATATACACACACACACACACATATACACACACATACCCACATACCCACATATACATAAACATATGCACATACTCACTGGCTTTATGCTGCAGTTCAGGCATGGCTAATGTCTGCTTTGGGGTGGCAGCTACACTCTTCTCCACCTAATGAATGAAGAGGAAGAAATGTAATTTTTAGCATCACTAACCTTTCAGAAGAAGAGATAAAAATATCACATTCTTGTTCCAGCTGAGTTTCTCCCTTTCCTGCTAATGTTCTTCTGTTCTTTGGGTTGTGAAACTCTTTGTTTCCTATATAGACATTTGTGTGTATGTGTGTTCACATTCTTCCCCAAAATATACATGTTTCTATGTATTTTTCTAATGTGTGCCTTTTTGCATATACTGTTGCACTGACTAATGTTGGGTTCATTTTTCAGATGTATTTGTGTGCATATGTGTGTGTTTGCAATGTCTGGCTTCGTGCCTGTTTTCCCTCCAAAATGCATCCCAAGACTAACAAAAGTATTTGTTTTTGAGGCAAGATGCCTCCCATTCAATTGGTAGCTTAGGATGGCACAAAATGTGTGTTTTCATACTGAAATGCAAATCCAAACCATTTCTTTCCCATAAACCTGAACATTAGTGTGAAGCCATCTTGCAGTAAAGACTTATCAGTGGATGATCATATGCACTTAGTCTTAAGATATGAAGATATATACACCTTTTCATATTGTTACATACAAAACATGGCAGAAAAACACAGATGTAGTATTTGAATTGTCTAGTTTCCTTCATAGCTGTCTTTCCAAGTCTTAGGCCATTTCCGCACTAGATTTTTATAGCGCTATGATTCCACTTGAAACATCCTATGGAATCCTGGGGTTTGCAGCTTCAGGAGGGGCCAGCTGGCCCCTCTCGAAGCTGCAAACCCCAGGATTCCATAGGATGTTTCAAGTGAAATCATAGCGCTATAAAAGTCCTAGTGCGGAAATGGTTGTCTTCTTTTGATTTCTTCACTATCGTCTCCATTTCGATTTATGACTGAGCCCTGGTAAAGGGAGAGCCAGCATGGTAGAGTGGTTTGAGCATTGGACTGTGACCACACAGCCATTAAACCCTCTGAGTGACCTTGGGCAAGTTATAGTCTCTCAGCCCCACAGGTCAGCAAAGGCAAACCCCCTCTGAACAAATCTTGCCAAGAAAGTTCCATGATTGATTCACCTTAGGGTCACCATAAGTCAGAAACAGCTTGATGACACAGAACAACAAGGTAAAGGAAGTCTTTGACTGTTTTGATATCTTCATCAACTACTTTAAAGTTGTGTAAATAATCCACGGTCTTTTTTTTTTTAATGTTCAAATATAATCCTCCTTTTGGACTGCATATCTTAAGCTGTTAATGCCCAGTTTTCATACCTGCTTCCTCTGACTCTAATCCTGCTTTCTGTATGATATGTCCTCCATTAAATTAATTAAATTAAATTAAATTAAACAGATAGGATCATAAAATTCAGCCTTGTCTGACCCTCTTGCAATGGACAACCATTCTATTTCTCCCTGCCAAGAGGCCTCTCATCAAGAGTGCAGAATACCATGGAGTGCTAAAAAGACAAATGAACGGGTCCTGGAACAAATCAAGCTTGAGCTCTCCCTAGAAGCCAAGATGACTGAACTAAGACTGGCATATTTTGGATCTATCATAAGAAGACATGACCCATTCGAAAAGATATTAATGCTTGGTAAAGTGGAAGGCAGTAGGAGAAGAGGTAGACCTCATTACAGATAGATAGACTTATGGAAGACAGGCCTCTGTTTAAGGTGTTGTGTGTCTGAAGGGCCATCCAGTCTAAGTAATTAAAGACATTCTTATTTGAGCAGGCATTTAATATGTGGTCATTGTGAAGAAATGGGCTGGTTATTTTAATTGTGATTTGTTTGTTGTTTTTAATATGTATTTTAATGTTGTTTTAATTACTACTGTTTGTTTAATATGTGTTTTAATCTTTATATGTCACAGTTTTAAATATGTTTTCTTTTTAAATGATTGTAAGCTGCTTTAAGTCCTGTCCAGGAGAAAAGCAGGATATAAATGAAGATAATAATAAAGATAATAAGTCCAGCTTAAAGAACCAAAGGAGGGCAAAGCAGAGTCTTAACATATAACTATCTGGATAACAAGCTGCACAAACACATAGGTCACCTGATTAAACAGCTTGCGGGGAGAGCAGTAGTTATGTAAAATTGACCCTTGAGGGAGTGAGGACCCTTTTACAACAAAAACATTCTTTTAAAAAACAATGGGGCGCTGGGCCTAGCGGGCTGAACCAGGATCCACATGCAACCTTCATACCCTCCAACTGTCCTGATTTGACAGCAATTATTCCTCTTCCATCCCACTTTTTCAGTTGCTTTAAAAAGGTCCCAGTTCTTCTCTCCTCTTTCCACTTCCCTCCTTTGTCCTCCACTTACTTCAGTTGGTGCAAACTGAATGCAAAGTGCAAAAATAGTTTGCACTCAGCTCAGCAGTGGGGAGAAGAGAGGTGGGGTCAGAATCTGTTCCTGCCCAGTAGGCACAGGCAAAAGCAAACTTCTGCAGTGTCTCCCACTTTGTGTGTTTTTCCCTCATTAATAACTTTTGCCAGCTTGATAACTTTCTGATGCTGTTTGCCACACACGTCCTGGTTTTTGGAAAGTATGAGCACTCAGGCTACACTTTGTCCATCCATGGAATAGATGGACAAAAGACACCACTTTGCAGGTAGGTGTGCACTACTTTGTGGTGGTAGAGTTGCTTTGTGAGTAGAACATCCCACGTTAGTCTCTAGCATCTCTAACATCTCTAGATAGGTGTGGAAAAGAGTTATATCTGAAACCTGGGATAGCCACTGCCAGTCAGTACTGAGGCAATACTGAGCTAGACCACTGGTCTAATTCCTCTATTATGCATGGAGCAATACGCAGAGGCATGAAAAAGGATACAAGAAGTACATTGCCAGATGTGAATGTCAGAATTAATTTTAAAAAAACAAAGTGGGAGAAAACACATTTTAAAATGTAAAATAAAACAAGAAAACTGTCTCCAGTTAATAATTTTGTGTAGGAATAGTCATCAATAAATTGTAAAAGCAATCTCCCCCCACCCCGCTCCCCCGGACATCGTACTACTTACCAGCGTTGCTATGTTTTCTTAAATATGCTATCCCTTTGTAATGAATTTAAATCTGAACTAAAGTTTCTGGCATTTTGTGCAACTATTCCAGTATCCGCTCTGAGCAATAACAGCACAAGAGGCTGGGAAAATGGATATCTCCCCATCACCACCACCTCTATTAATTAGAAAAATAAATAAAAATAGCAAGTGTGCCATGATGCAAAGGAAAGATAATGTTTTAAAGGGCTGCTAACTCTGGTCAATTATATGCTAATTTGGAGACCTGATTCTTCCAACATCAGGTGAGGAGCAGAGGAATGTTCCAAAGGTCTGGTCCTAACCTACCTCATTACTAACAGATTGGTTATCTCAGCATTAATACTGGTTACTGGTTTTAATACCATGTGAACTTCACTCCCTGTTCACAGTATACTATTTTAGGTCTTTGTATTTGATACTTGAGGAGGCCAGGTGCCAAGAAGAACAGGATTCATGCATATTTAACTCTTGTGCATAAGACAGAGAAGGTACAGTCCTGCACTATCAAACATGCATGACTTCTGTCCAATAGGGCATCTGACCACCCTATTTATTGCTGACTCCTGTTTTTCCTTCCTGAAAACTCTGTCATTCTGACATTCCTTTAGGTTTTAATAACATTTAAACTATATACTTGGGAATCCATGAATAATTTTTTTTCCAAAATATGTGATCAAATTTGACATTACTGGGAGAAGAAATATAAGTGGTCATGATTTATGTTCATTCAATGGCTGGCGCGGTGTAGTGGTTTGAGCATTAGGCTACCACTCTGGAGGCCAGAAATCAATTCCCCATTCAGACGTGGAAACCCACTGGGTGACCTTGTGCACATCACACACTCTCAGACCCAGAGAATGCCATGGTAGGGTCATCTTAGGATCACCATGAGTCAGAAATGACATGAAGGCACATAACAGCAACAACAATGGTCAAAATACCCACATATTCACATGTTAAAAACAATTTTGTAACTGACATGGTGATCAGGTTAAGCACATGGGTTCATGTGGTAAGGACCACAAATGAGCTATTATTGCTTTGTCCTATCCCAAGACATCTACCCTCCCCACAACTTTGTAGACTGCACACTCAACCTATTTGAAGTGACACTCCACATGTATGGCTATCAAGAATTTAAGCACTTGGCCCTGTGGTGTTTGAGGCAAACTTCCTGACTGATCCACTGGTTGATTGATGTTATTTTAACTTTTCTCCAGAACTGAAGGCAGCTTTCAAGATTAAGGCCAATTCTATGATTGAAGCAGGCAGCATTTTCAGAGTGCCCTGGATAAATCATCAGCTATTTCATCCCAATATTCCTTATCAGTCTGGAAAACCTGCTAACCTAATAAGAGGAATAGAAGTATATAGGGAATGAATCTGACCACTAAAGTTGAAATCTTTTGAAAGCATTCTATACGCAGATTACTTTTAAGAAGAGTTTCATTCTTTTCTTCATGTTCAGACTATAGTTCTGATTCATCATGAAAGCTAATAAAACATTAAATATTTGATAAATTCCCATCACTAACCTCATGTTTTCAGGTGCAATACTGAAAGAGGACCCAGATTGTTATGAGTTACCTAGATCCTTTTCAGAATATTTCATATATATTTCATCCTATTAGCAACAGGATGAGTGACAGCCTACTATTGAGTTCCAAGATATTTTTCTGTTTACTTGCAGAACAAGAGTGTTTTTAGTCCCTGGGCAATTCACACATTGCAGGAAGTGTTCTGTGCAATAGAAACAAACATGAGAAGTCTCTTTGAAAAGAAAAAGCACTAAGCATCCTGTTTTTCCGCTAGTCTGCTCATGGTATTTATCTTCACATGAAGAGATCCAATAATCATGATTCAGTCAACCACAAAGAGGCAATCCAAATGAGAAGAGGCAGCGGGTTCAATCCTGTTCTTGCTGTACCACTGACCAGGCTCTTCTGCCTTTAGCTTGGGGAATCTTCCATGTGAGACTTTCATCATGCAGTTGCCTTGCCACCTTCACAGAATGTTATTGGCTGGGTGCAATCAATATCATTTCTTGACTGCTTCCTCCATATTTTTCTCCCACCTGCCCCACCCACAAAAATCTATTAAGGAGGAATAAGAGAATAGTTCTGGGATGACTGGCAGCTCCCTGCCAGTGGAGCAGTGAGTCTGCTCCTGGTTTTGTCTGAGTGTAAAGGCTTTAGTATTTATTTTACAGGAGCTATCCAAGGTGCTGAACCTATTTAGAGAATAGGTTTAAAACTTTCAAGAAGCTCATCTGTCCACATGGGGCGTTTCATAGCTGAGTGGGTGATTTCCCCCCCTCTCCTGCTCCTTGTTGTTGCCATGCATACCCTTCCCCTAACATTTGGCAGCGGGTGCTCCTTAGCTGGTACTTTAGCATCCGTGTATATGTGTGTGTATGTGCACACAACAGTGTGTGTGTGTGTGTGTGTGGACCAGCAAAAAAAAAAGTGTCTTTAAATAAAGAATACATGTAGTACGGGGGAAAGAATGCCGCTTAAGCTTACTTCCTAATGAACATAGGCAGAGATCAGCTGTAAATCCCATCATTTCACCTTAAAATGCCCAAAATTTCATCTAGTGAATGTCGCAACCAATTTCGTAGACTTGTCAAAGACTTAAGATCCTTGGAGCAGAGTTATCTCAAGGTCCCACCATCCTTACAGGCCCATATGATGAGGCCAGGTAGAAAGGCCTTCTTGAGAGCTGCTCCCAGGCTGCAAAACTCCCTCCCATAAGTAGCTGGCTTGGCCCCCTCTCTGCTTACCTTTCATTGGCAAGTGAAGACTTTAAAAAAAATTAAACAGGGATTTGATGATCAATGGATTATGCAAAAGGACCTTTAATGGGAGGTAAGTGCTGCAGCTTTATCTTTATTGTTATGTCTCTTAAACCATTTTGTACTGTTTTAAATTATGAGTCTTACAGGAAAGCTAATTTAATTAGATGAAGTTTTGTTTAGTTTTGTTTTTTACTTTTGTATCATCAACTTGTTAGTTATGTCTTCTTTCAGCCTTGTTGTAAAGTGCCTTTAAACAGTTGTTGGGAGAAAAGCAGGATATAATTAAAATAATATAAAATAAAAAGATCTAATCAAGCTTATCCAGCCCATTTTCATAATCTGTTCTAGTCATCTTCTCAACTTGCCTAGAAAATGTGCAGGCAATGTGTTTCCTGCACTGTTCCTTAGCTAACCACAGTCATCTATGAGACTTTTAGTACAAAACATGAAACTGCACTGAAACCAAAAGGCGGAACAAGCAATAAAAATGGGGAGGCTTGCTGTACACATCAGCCATCTTCCACAGTAGCAAATTCTCCCATTGCACCTCAGTGGTTCCTTTTACTATCCATACCAGCAAAGTGACTGGGCTGCTATTCTTGTTTTTTCCCTCCTTAACGGATTTTCTAAGGTAAAGGGTGGGAATAGAAAGCAGCAGCTGAAAAAGATGGGAGGAATACAACAAGCTTATTGTATGGATACCACCTCATATCACTGCATGAGGAAGATGTGATGATTGTAATTAAGTTTTGTCTGGCAGCACCACAGAGGGAAAGCTCAAGCAGAAAATTGAGCTCATCCATGAGATATTCAAAGGCAGGTAATGATGGGGGTGAGAGGGGGACTGCTGTGGTGAGAACATGGTTTATATTTCCCAGCTATGCTCCCTCCCACTCACCTTAGCAAATGCAAAACAGAAGGTGAGCATTCAAGCCCATCTGGAGTATCACCCAAAACAATGATTTCAGAAGGGAGATGAGATTACTTTATTGTCCCTAAAGGGGATCTTCAGAGGGATCTTGCCACCAACTCCCCAGTGAACTGTCCCTAGTTGTGAGGAAATGAACCCCGATGATCTGTTGTACTTAGAATCATAGAATCATAGAGTTGGAAGAGACTACAGGGGCCATCCAGTCCAACCCCCTGCAATGCAGAAACACACATCAAAGCACTCCCAACAGATGGTCATCCAGCCTCTGCTTATTAGTACTCAGTTGTGCCCAAAAGCTTAAGCCTGTGTAGGAGAGTCTCTGGCATCCATTCTACAGAAGCAAATACATTTGGAGAAAGTACAAACAAATGAAGGCATATAAGAATGTGTGCTGGATTGGTTAATGTAAATATTTATGAAAGTGAAGTGCAGTTGAGAGAGCCTGTGTTGTGCAGTGGTTACAGTGTTAGATTATGACTCTGAGAGACCAGAGTTCAAATCTGTAGTCAGCCACAGAAATCCATGGATGACCCTGGGCAAGTCACAGTCTTTCAGCTTCAGAGGAAGGCAATGGCAAACCTCCTCTGAATAGATCCTGCCATGAAAACCCTACAATAGGGTCACCATAAGTTTGAGTCAACTTGAAAGCACACAACAACACAGCAAAGGTGCTTTTGATATGCAGTGACCTCTGCTGAAAGCTGGACAAATTTACGAGAATCCTAATGCTCCAAACCTAGCTCATACAATACTATGTTTTCTTGGTTGAACACTTTGGTTACATTGAAATGGGAGTTTTTTATTGGGAAAACATAATATAAAGGGAAAACAAATGCATCTATCTTTGGCTCCGTGGTTTATGTCTCCTCCTAGTTAGTTCATTAAACATACTAAACCCTTATGGGCATTAGGGTCATGTACAAATACAGTCAAAATAATAGGCTGAGTCATATTGGTAGAATTCAAAGAAACAGCATGTTAGTCTGCAAAGGGATTTTGTTGCACCTTTTTTGACTTAGATAAAGTTGTTAACATAAAGTTTTGTAGACTAAGTACTTCATCAGATGCCTCTACAATGCAGATGTTACAAGATCCTTTTGCATATTGCATCCTGTTCATTAGTCCCAATAAGAGCAGAATGGTGTGTGTTCCTGCATGGCAGGGGATTGGACTGGATGGCCCCTGTGGTCTCTTCCAACTCTATGATTCTATGATTCTCTGACTTACTGGGAATCAATAGGATTTTTCTGTGTGTTGTCTGACTATTCAACAACTGATTCAAAAGATCCACTGTAGTTAGGAATAATGAATATGATTTAGGCCAATGCAAATGTAATGAAAATGCTAAAATATATCATCAAAACAACAACAAAAAGGAGCAAAAAGTTTCATAATAAATCAGATAATATTGGCCAATTAAAATGCCTTGGAAAACAAAAGTGGGCTGGAAGGTTGGTACTAGCTGATCCTGTACTGGAGAGTATTTCATAATTAAGAGGTTATTCCATACTAAGAGTGCTACAATTGAGAATACCTACCTGGATCTGTGCAGCGAACAAAGCTGCAGGGGAGACTAACTATTTGATGGTATCTGTGACAGAGACCAGGGTGACTGGTGATTGCCCCCTGGCATCAGATCACAGCACGTGGCAGGAAGAGGGTAGTAGGCTGTTTACGCCTGATTGCTCCTTCATGTGCCCTCTTTGATTATCACAGCATGATCCACCCTCCAGCCCTCAGTGCAATGTGAGATTTGTGTAGTCACCTCAGGGCCAAGTAGGATTTTTCCCCTTTTACCTGTGGTGTGATGTGGTGTGTGTGTGTGTATGTGGTGTTTTATTTGGTTGGTTTTTGCCTACTTCCTACTGTAAATAGAGAGCCAGTATGGTGCTGTGGTTTAAGCATTGGACTACAGACCCCGGAGACCAGGGTTTGATTCCCTGCTTCACCATGGAAACCCATTGGGTGACCTTGGGTGCATCACACACTCTCAGTCCCAGAAAACCCCAATAGGTTTCCCCATAAGTTGAAAATGACTTGAATGCAGACAACAACAATATTATATCTGTAGGACTTGAACAGTTGGCCTTGGGTGGTGTCATTAAATAGATTGTCATCTGGCAGGGTTCAGCATCCCAGGGGTTGGGGATGGAGGCTACCCTTGAGGCTAATGTGGGATTTAGGCTCTCACTTTTAGGGTTCTGCAGCTTGGGTGAATTACCTTCTAATTATGGACAGCCAGGGAGCAACCAAGTATTTGGATTGCCCATAAGGCCCAGATGTTTCAATCAAGGGAAAGCTGAGAAGGGGAGTCACAGGGTGACACCTGGCCTGAGCTGGACTCACATCAGGTTGAATCCCCCACCCTTGCTCCATTTCCAAGCCAACACAACTTAAATAGGTTAGTCAAATAAAGTGACCTTTATTTAACCTAATTTTCTGTGTCTGATCTCATTATTTCATGGTTGGGCACCAAGTCTCTTTCTCTTGTTGATACAAAGTGCACCCAGGGGACCTGGGAAAAAAATTCCCCTGGTGTCCTTAAGTCAAGAAAGGACACTCATATAGGTATTGGGTCTCATGTTATTTAGAGATCTCCCTTTCATAATAATGTGTCTTCTCTATAGTAAAAAGGCAAAATGTGTGCTAGCTTACAATGTATTAAGCAAGACATTATTTGGCATTCAAATCTGGGCAACAGCAAAAATCAAAGAAAGCCAGGAACATGCCTTCCAATATATCAGAGGCTTCATTCGAATGATTCCTGATAATAATCTATGATGGTAAGTTGGCAGCTGGATGATGGAAAACTTCCAAACATTACCTTCAAGTTGCAGAAATGAAGAGGATATTTGAAAATGTGATATTTGGCAAGGAAAGGCACATTGTTTCAGTGCTGTGGGAAAAAATGCTTAATGCTCAAACATTTCCTTAAAATAAGATTATAATGAAACATTAGAGGCAACGTTATTAAAGTTAATCAACTTTGTTGGCTAGATGAAAAAAAAAATGTCATTCTAAGCGTATGTCCTGTCCTCAACCTACAGAATAAATCCAGTGTTTCCTATCCTCTTGTTTTATCTGAACAGTAGACAGGAGACATTTAACCAGAGAATGAGCTCTTGTGTGTCCTGAATCTTGAAACTCAAGCATGTTCCTGAATTACCCAAGGTTTCCAAAAGAATGAAGGGTTGATTAGGTAAACTGTGAAAGGGTCTGGCTATAACACCAGTAATCTAACTTTACTTCAATTCATAATTCTCTACAGAAAATTTAAAGCTGTAACTAGATGTCTGGGAAAAATCTAGTGCTAGTTCTAGCTAGAGTATGACCACTGAAATAGATGTGGCTTACATTAGTGATAATTAATAAATCGCATTAATTTCAATTAATCTACTCTATGCAAGACTAATGTTGGATTCATCCACCTGTGACTTCAGGTTCCAAACATTCATGCATCTCTCTCTCTATCAGTCTCTCTCTCTTTCAGTCTCTCTCTCTCACACACATGCACACACACACACAGGTACTCAAGACAATCTTAAATGAGTACTGCTGGAGCATCATGTCACAGATCATGATTACTGGATGTTGAGTACTGGACTATGACCGTGGGGACCACAGTTCAATTCTCTGTTGGGCCATGGAAACCTAATGCATGGCTTTGGGTGTGTCACACACACCCAGCCCGAGAAAACACCATGATAGGTTTGCCTTAGGTCAGAAATAACTTGAAGGCAACAATAACAGCAGCAGCAGCAACAACAACAGCAACAACTTTAGTACAGGTATGCCTCAGTTAATGAAGTAGATGTGTTCTTGGACATTAGTTCTTTAACAGAAAATGTAGTACCAGAGGCAAAAATAACATGGACAAAATAGGGATAGATTCCTATACCACCCAAAAAGAAGAAGAAGAGGAAGAGGAAGAGGAAGAGGAAGAGGAAGAAGAAGAAGAAGAAGAAGAGGAAGAGGAAGAAGAAGAAGAAGAAGAAGACCAGTTCAACATGATTCAGCAAAGTTTTTATTAAAAACTAACAACATGCATGTGTGAAATGAAACAACCAGGTCAGGTAACTAATAAGTAAGCAGTAACATTTTGAACCTCCTAAAGACCACTTCAAAATTTATTCCAAACTGTATCCAAGGGTCTTTTTTTTTTCTGTCCTCAACCTCTATTTTTCTTATGATGTCCATTTTGGTGGTCATACTTGTATATCTTTACTTGTTTAACATACTAGGGGGACCTGGTGAGTAGACTCATCCGCTTTCCCCTTTTCTCTCAGTTTTGATGATCAAACATGCTCAGTAAGGAACTTTGGAGGCAGCTGCTGTTTATCTTGCCTGTTGTACATGGGCACACACAATTACAGTTGGACTAGCTGCAGTAGGATCCCATTCTTTCAAGCTCAAACTTTATTGCAAGCTTTACTGCAGACACACTGTTGCAACCTGATATCAAAAGTCTGTGTTACTCCAACCCTCTTTCAGCTGAGCAGATATAAAAAAGACTTTGTAAAATGGAGCTTCCTTGTCAGAGACTTTGTTCAATGAGGTATGCCTGTAATTAGAGGCAACAAGTCAATCCTTAAAGAAAAAACAATGCCAAAACTTTATTTATATAGAACTTTCAGATGTTCAACATGCTTCACATACATCTAGATCTAATCTTTACAACTACACTGTACGATAAGTCAATATTATTATTCCCTATATTGCACACATGGATGGGAGGACAGGACTGTGGCTGAGATAGCATGGCTTGCATAAAGCTCCCCCTAGTGTATGGTTGGCAGATGTCAAGTCTAAACAGGGATTTTCTGATTTGTAGTTCAGTCTCTAAATACTGAAGGTGCCAGATCTTCTCTGATCTTGGAAGCTAAGCAGGGTCAGCCCTGGTTAGTACTTGGGGGACTGCCAATGACTACCAGGTATACTGGCCTATATTTCAGAAGACAGAACTGGCAAACCTCTCAGTATTCCTTGCCTAAGAAAACCCTAAGAAATTCATGGGGTGGCTGTAAGTCTTCAGGCAACTTGAAGACATATATACAGGGACCATAAAGTCCCCCAGTCCCCACTGACCTGGAAACAGCTGCTGCAATTGAGGGTGTCTGTTCCCCATCAATTAGGAAGCAGCTGGTGACTTGAAGACACAGAGACACACACACAGGACAGACTTTAGCCTCTCTACTACCAACTCTTCCAGTCCATGGTGCACTTAAAATTGTAATCAAATTTGCTCTGAAATTTTCAACATTCCACACCAAGATGGACTACAGGCTAGAAAGAAAACCATCCTGAAAGAGGCCACCATAGACCGAGCCCCCAAATTCTGCCACTTTGTACTTGCTCATAGTTACTTCGCTTTTGAGAATAATATGTACCTCCAAGTCAGTGGCACTGCCATCGGCAACTGTATGGCACCACAAGATGCAAACATCTTCATGGCTGACCTGGAATAATGCTTCCTCAGCATATGCACCCCAAAACCTCTCCTCTACCTATGATTTCTTTAATGACATCTTTGTAATTTGGTCACATGGAAAGTAATCACTTTAAGTCATTCCACTAGGGTTTCAACAACTTCTGCCCTCCCTTCAACCTGAACTTGGAACACTCCACACAACAAATTTGTGTCACTTTCTTGACATTATTGTGCAACTGCATGATGGACTTCTAAGAACCATGATCTATCAAAAATCTACTGATTGCTACATATATCTACATCACTCCAGTTGTTACCCCACTGGCAAACCCCATCCCAGGTACTACAATTTTGATATCAAATGTGCTCACCATGCCAGGGAGGTTGCCTGGATGGGCAAGTAGGCAAAAAGGTTGAATGACCAAGAACTAGATGAGGCCAGAAAGGTCCCCAGTCATGTAGCCCAAGGAGACCTCAAGCTGTGCAAATTCACAAAGACAAAGAGTTCTCAGCCAAGAGGAGCCAACTTGAGGAGATTAGCTGTTTTCCCCAGGTTGAACATCTGTGACTGGAAAACTCCTACAAGGTGAGGTCCATCTACATAAATTTACACTGCAACCCTTTGCAACCAAAGATCCTGAAACACTGGCAACACGTCATAAACCCATCATGCAAACCAAGTTGCCATTGTTTGGCATTCTTTCCTTTGCTGTGACTATTGTTCTCCCTGGGAGAGAATTTGCCCTCGAAGTACATTCTGCCCTACAAGTAGTCTTAGTTTTTGAGGGTCTCTTCAGAGAACTCCCCACCACGCTAGCAGACTGGCACTCTGTTAGTTGAGTAATCCCCTCAGTCAGCTCTTTGCTGAGCTCCGTTCATCTCGCCACTTCCCAGACTGAAGACTTCAGGATAGGTGCAGTATCATCGCCACCACAATCCCTTGCTATATCCCCTATCCATTTTTCACCTCTTTTCCTTCACAATAGGCCTTGTATGCATTGTGAGTGAGTGCGTTGGTGTGCGAGAACATCTTGATTTAATAAAATCCATTTATTCAATATGTTTGTCTGACTTTTTGGCTTGGCCTGACCCCGTAAAAGTTGGGTAAAAGATCCTGCTGAGTTACCCTGCCCCTCATTTTGCTATTGTCAGTGCTCTGCTAATTTCCCCAACCCTTTATAACTTGAAGCAAATCAAGCTGTCCCCCATGGGACCCCCAGCAAGCAGGGTAACACAATTTCCACTCTGAACATAGTACCAAACCTATTGTTTACAGCCAACTCCTCCAAAAAACTGCATCTGTTCTGACCCACAAAACAAAGACTCAAATCTCTTAGATTTACAACAGGCATTTCTCAAACTACAATACCTAGATAAAGAGGGAAAGAAACAAATAAATAAAGCACAATTATTTCCCAGGAACAATCTACCATAAGACAGAGCAACAACACAAAATGACAGAACACTCCTAGTCATCACCTACAGTCTCCAGCTGAGACTACTCAAATGTAGCACAAAGAGCTACAACTAATCCTGGAGAATAATTCAACCCTCCCACAGTCTCTGGGAGGCAGGTCTTTATTGACCTACAGACAGCATTCAAAACTGATGCAACTATTCACTTACAACAAGATACAGGATACAGCAATACAGGAACAAGACCCTGATGCCAACTGTGTCTCCACATCTACTCTGGCAGCAATATTACAGGGGCTAATGGCATCACTCTGATAAATGCAGAGATGCATTTATTTGCTCTTTATCCAAAGCGATATCCTATGCCAGCAATGCCCCTCTAGACTCTACATTGGACAACAGAACAGCTTTTATGCAAGAAGACAGAGGGACACAAATCTGACATTAGAAATGACAATACCCCCAAAAAAACTAGTTGCAGAACATTTCAACCTTCCTGGATATACAGTAAGGGATTTACAAGTCATGATCTTTGAACAAGGAAATTACGTAGGAAAACTAGGAAGAGAAACAGCTAAAGTGAATTACATTCACAAATTCCAATCCATTAGCAGAGGTACAAATATAGGCTATGGCTTCATGGCACATTAGAGATATTAATGTAAGTATCCTCCCTACTTCACATGTAACAAAAGGAATTTTCTCAGAGAGAGTTTTTAACCCAAAGAAACTGACGCTTGGTAAGCAGATGTATTGCTTTTACACATCAACACTGACTGATCAGTGTAAGGATCTGAAAGACCTGTATCACCTCACCAGACCTTTGAAAATTTAGGACAAGGGACTTGATATGCATATTTATGGATCCTATTACATTCTCTCCCACAACCACAACTGTATAAATATGCTTTATACCTGAAGCCTTAATACCATTAGGTACTGCATCTGAAGAAGTGGTTTTATATCCACAAAAGGTCATGCTAAACTAAAAACTAGTTAGTCTTAAAAGTCCTACCACATTCCTTTTTTCCCCTCCCGCCCTTCCTTCTTTTTTTCTCCAAAATGTACATCAACTGTAATTCAACTGTATTCTAACGCTATAATATTTCAGCTTGTTATTTCACTAAAAAGAAAAGAAAGGAAACATTCCAAATGGCCATGGATTAGTAGCCTGAGCACACAATTGTTTGTCACTGGAGACTCTGGCCAATTTTATTTTATTTTATTTAAAAACAGCAGCATGTACAATCTTACACCATTATGCCATGGAAGGAGCTTTCCCTTCCACACCGCCAGGCTGTCTCTAAGTTCACATACAACAAATTCAATCAAAGAACAACTTGGAAAGAAGAGCTTTTACAGATGAGAGCTGTGGAAATTTCCGCCAGCTTGCTTTTGCCAGGACCCAAACCAGTGACTTTTGGTGCCAAAGTGAAATAGCCAATTTGTTTGTTGTAGCTTTCTCTGAGCCAGCAGGTAAGGGTTTGGGAGGAGGGGAGGTTGCTACGTAGGTTGACAATCATCAGTGAGGTATAATCAATCTCTTATTGTATACTTGTTTTAATTACAATAGTCATTAGGAATCTGCACATACTTGTTTGGGAATTATACATACCCAGAAATGGAATCACGCTCATATCCTACCTTATCTAAACTGTTCCATGTCTAATCTTGTTCTTCTTCATTTGTAAGATCCTCAAGGCAGGGTTTGTCTGTCTCACTGTTTGCAAACTCATATGCAAACCTATTATTGGTCCATCTAGCTTAGTAATGTCTACACCAGGAGGTAGAGCCTGGAAATATGTGGGCGCCAGAGGCTGTTGGACTGAAACATTAGGCAGCGCTAGTTTCCATGCCTGACAGTGAGGGATGATGGCATTTGCTGTCCAGCAACCTCTGTACAGAGGTGTTGCCAATCCCTAAGCAGCTCTACAGTGCTTATGACAATTTTCTTTCCCAGCAATATTTGGAGTTGTCAGGGACTGAACATGGACTTCTGCATACAAAATGTGTGCTCTGCCACTGAACTGTGACCCTTTCCCTGTTAGTACAAGCTTTTGCCTGTCACTGATCTGTCAGTCTAGCCAACTGGCCTTCCAGCCTTTCTTTCAGGTATGTACCCAAGCTGCCCAATTATAGCAGTTTGATGCCACCTTAATTGCTATTGCTCCAAAGTACAGAATCCTGGCATTGGTAGTTTGGTAAGATAGCTAGCATCCGCTATGGTGTTAGAGCTCTCTGGCAGAAAATTCTATGTACCTCACAAATCTACAAATTCCAAGGTTCCATAAGATGGTGCCATGGCTCTTAAAGTGGTACCAAAGTAATTGCGAAGTGTGGATATACAAGATTGAGATTCAAGGCAGCTCACAACAAGATTTGTAAAGGTATACATCAAAAATTAGGAGAAATACTAAATTTAATTTAAATAATTTAATTTAAATAATTAAATAATTTAATCGAGCATAATATTAAAACAAAATCACATTAAAGAAAAAAAATTAAAAACGCATTTCCTAAAATAAGTTCAGCACCAATCTGTTCAAATTTCCATTCTCCGCAGCTAGCCAACTACTGAAACTACTACTTGGTAGCAGCCGCTGAGAAGATTCTCACTCATGCCACCAACAAAGATACTTGTGAAATGAAGCAAGCTAGTCAGGGGGAAGAAATGGGTTTCTAGGTGGAAAGATACGAATTCAGTTCTGACACACAAAAAGAATTCATTGTTCAGAAGCTGTTAATTCTAAGTGTATGTCTTTTACACTATATTAGACTTGCTCATATATGGTGCTAGATTTGAAGACATCATGATTTCAATCAAAATGTTTTAATATTTTTTAAGGAACTCAAGTACTCAAAAGTCATTTGTAGGTGTGTCTGTGAAGGAACATATACGTACACAGTTAAAGATCAGAACCTGAGAAAGTTACATTAATGGACTACAGTTATGGGCATCTTCCAGTCAGCTCAGCCACTGATGGAGAACTCTGAGAGTTGTAACTCCAAAATATAACATTTCCAAGCTCTAGTTGTAGCTGAAGACATGGCTGAGGTTCTCCATCTCCGCTTTTGATCTCTGTCCTCTTGTGTCCAGGATAGCTGCCACATTTTGGGTTGTTACCTTAAGCACATAAATTTGAACCGCAAATGTTTTATCTGGCAGGAGTTTGGGGTGCAACAGGCAGAAATCCAACAGGTTAGGCATTCCCAGGAGCTGTTAAAGGCACTGAAACTCTGCTTGCCAGAGGAATGGGGGGGAAGGTGGCAGTTTTCCACTGGAGAGATGGAGAATCTGAGTCAGTTGTTTAACAGAGTTCCAGGGCAATCATCCCTTAGAATGGCTAGTTCAGAACTCCTTCTGTTCAAAAGGCATGCCAGGGTGTTCTGAGCCAACTTGTTGCAAGCTTGGACATAGTCTCAGGTCTGCCGTCTCCAGCTTGTTGATTGACACCCCCTGGAAGTCACCATGTGAGACTGAAATGCTCAGGAACGATGCTAACAAGTGTCAAATGCTTTGCTGCCATCCAATGACCTTTCTTGGTATTGCCCCCTTTCCAAAAGAGAGAGTCACCTGCTCCTCACTTCTGCCACTGGTCAGGCTGCCATCCCTCCAGTTTGATTAAAAGAGGGCACTCTCAGCTGGAGGCATTTTGCATACCTGGCAGTGACCTGGACTCCAACTTCCCCCCCTCACCTGTATGCAAATACTCCACTCTTTTCATCAGCCTGCCAAGAGTAGCAGGGCTTTATCTGAATTCCAAAGTCACAAAAACAGCATTGTGCTGTAGCAGTTAATTTTTACCGGTTTTACAATGTCCTCACTTTGCAAAAGAGATAAATGCCAGCTAAACCACAGCAAACCTTCTCAGCACAGCTGCTGTTATTCTTTATAGTTGATCAAAGCACTGATTTCTGTCCTCCACTCCCCAACCTGGTTGTTGGCTGCCCCACTGTGGCAGACTGCACTGCTTATTCCATTCACAGAGATCTCCTCTTTGCTTTCTCATTGAAGAAAGATTACACTCACCATGACCAGCCTGTTCAAAATCACACTCGTGGCTATCTCCATGAAGCTGGCAAAGCTGTGTAGAAGTACAAGTGACATCCTGTAGACTGAAAATTCTGTAGAATGCAAAAAATAAGTGATTAATAGTGAAAACTGTTTCCACTCTAAGCCTGACAGTCACACTATTTCAATGGGTGGGATGTTTGTTCTAGACCTGAAACATTCAGGTTCAGGACTCACTAGTGGATCTTCTGGGAGCCAAAAGAGCTGTGACAGTTGAGATACATAGACACATTCCCCTCTCCTTGACAGCCAAAGCGCACCGGTGGGGATATAGTCCAAATCACATTTGTATGTGTCCCAAGAACATGGAGGATTAACTTGTTCTGGCCACAGTGAACCATGCATCAGAGACTTTTCACTTTTACACAGTTATAGTGCTATGGTTCAAATTTAACTGCCATGGCAGCATCCTGGTATTTGCAGTTTAGGGAAGGTATTTAGACTTCTCAAACAGAGGAATCCAGTGCCTCACTGAAATGCAAACCCCAAGCACACATTGATACTACACAACTGTAGCTCCATGATTCCACTTTAACCGCCATGTTTCAGTCTATGGAATCCTGGGATTTAGAGTTCAGGGAGGGACATTTTGAATTCTCTGCCAAGGAGATCTAGTGCCTCACCAAACCACAAACACTACAGGATGTTCCCATGGAATATAGTGCTATCAGACGTAGTAAAATATAGATATTTCTAAATCACCTTTCCCAGAGATTCAAAGCAATGTATATCATTAGATAAAATAAATACCTGTCATCAAATAGCACCAATGCAGCCCCCCAAATGGATGGAGCCATCCACAGTCTACAGTTGGTGTCCAAGATAAAAGGTCACATGTACTTCTCATCTTTCTAGTTATGGACCCAATCAGCAGCAAAGATAACTACTATTGGAATAACAACATTCACCAAAGCAATCTACTTAGAAGCAAAATGTGTGCTCAGATGTTTGTAAAAGCTGATCCAACTCACATCTACAGTCTTTGGCTACATGATGTCTCATTGGTCATGAAAACTGGTTTAGTGTCAACATGGCTACACCCTCATCCTACTCAACAGCAGCTTTGGGTATGGAAATGCCTTCCTGTACAGAAAGGTACAGACAGCTCATGTACAGATAACAGGAAGACAGGAAGACAATTATATAAATTACATTCATATTTCTCACTGTTCTTTCTGGTATATATCCTGCAGGCAAAAATACTTGGGTTGCAAGAGAGTTTATTTTGTTGCACTGCAATTAAAGTTTTTGTTTTGCACATCTTAAATATATTTAAAAGGGGTAGCAATTGGGAATCTTGCTGTGGCAACCACATGGAGTCTCCTACCTTGGAGGTTTTTAAGCAGAGGCTTGATGGCCATCTGTCGGGAGTGCTTTGAGGGTGTTCCTGCATGACAGGGAGTTGGACTGGATGGCCCGTGTGGTCTCTTCCAACTCTACATTTCTATGATTCTATGATTCTATATTGGAACCACAGGCGATGGCCAAGGACAGCCAGCTCACTTTTTCATATCTCATACCTTCCAACTGTCCTGATTTGTAGGGGAAATCCTAATTTTTAACAAGCCTTTTCAGCTATTTTTAAAATGTCCCAATTTCTTTCTCATCCCACTTTCCCCCTTTGCCTTCAGCTTACATCAAGTGCTGCAAGCTGAGCTCAAATGACAGTAGTTGTCAATCAATTAATTCATCAAGAGGAGAGGAGAGGAGCTGGTAGAGTCTTGCCTTTCACTGTAGACTCAGAGAAAAGGAGAATGCTGCAGTCTCTCCTAGATTGTGTTCTCCCTTTTGCCATCCTGATCACCTCTGGTGTTGCTTGGCCACCTGGTTTTCATCTGTGAAATGTTGGAGAGTATGATATCCTTAGGAGACATCACGCAAACTGTATGACCTTTTCATTGCAATGGCACCTTCAGAATATAGGAAGGCAGCACCTGCTCTGTCTTATGACCGGAGATAACTAGCATGAACTAAGTGACCGTAAGGGAACACATGGTATTCCTTCTTAATGTGGACTGCTTTCTGATAATAGTATTTGCACAGTAACATTGTAGCAACCATTCAAAACAGAGAGAATAGTAACAACAAGCGGCAAACTACAAAGTGGACAAGATAAGCCAGGAACAAAAGCTTTGCCCTTCAGAAGTCTTAACATGGCAATGTCTCAGGCATATAATATAGTAACCAGAGGTATGAACTCTTTTCCTGGATATGAACTGAGTTATCAAAACCTGCCACAATCATGTGAGAGTATGAGGTCTGAGCTAGGGTACCCCTAGCTATTCCCCTCTAGTCTCCACATAAAACCACTCACAGTACCATCTGTGGGCAACAAGGAGTGAGTTTATGCTCATTCCTGGTCACCCCCGTGGCACGTTTTGGTGTGTCCTTCACTTGTTAAACTACTGTGTATGTAACTCAGTGGAATCTAGTTTCAGCTGAGTTGGTTCCTATGTGCATATTCCCTCGAAGGATTCTGTTTCTTAATCAAACCAGGTGGCCCTACATTTATTAAAGTGGACACACAATTCAGGAAGCTGAACAAGACAAGAATGAAAAAGCAGCAGGAAACTCCTAACTATACACAGGGATAGTGAAGTCCAGTGCCACCAAGTGACTAAACTATACAATGACACCATGCACATATAAGTAGTGAGAGCATCTGATTGTTTGCCTTTAATAGATTCATCTGAGGCATTAAGAACACAGAGGAGTCCCTAACTGAGAAGTGCTTTTTCATTTGAGGTACATTTTCTCTTCTACTAGGCACAGTAGAGGGAGTGAGGATGAGTCTGGTGGAGGATATCTCAGAAATAACAGCACCGGCACCATAGCTAATACCTATTAGGACTGTGCAGAAGGAGACACAGTAAACCTGTTTTGAATATCCTTTACCATGAAAACCCTATGATGAGACAACTGAAACTGAAACAAGAGATAGTGCCAGAAGAGGACACATGGCACTCAGCAAGCTACTGGGGTATAGCAGAGGACAACTATGAGTAATGCTGTGACTAATGATTCAACTAGACTCAAGTCAAAAGGACATTCTGCTGTTCACATACTCTGAAGTGAAAGAAAAATGTGAAACTGTACAACACATATTATGGGAACATGGAATGTCAGAAACATGAATCAGGAGGACAGACACAGTAAAAGAAGACAGGGAATGCATAAACATTGCAATACCTGGGGTGAGCAGGCTAAAGTGGACTGGAATTGGACATTTTGTTTCAGGTAATTACTACAGTATTTTATTCAGGAAATGAAAGTTTAAGAAGAAAAAGGGTAACATTAATAGTGAGGAGAGATGAATCCAAAACAGTCAAACAATATAATGCCATGTCTGACCATATTAATAAGACTTCAGGGAAATCCTATCAATATAACCATAATCCAAGTTTATGCTCCATGTGTAGAGGCAGAAGAAGAAGAAATTAAAAGATTCAATGATGGAATCTAGGAGGAAAATGATCACACACCAAAATACAACTTGGTATTAAACTTTGACAATTGGCATGCAAAAGCATGGGGAAAAGCAGAGTCAAAGATTTTAGAAAAATTTGGCCTAGAATTAGGAAATTGAAATATTATCTGCTGCAGTCCAGGAGGAAATTGATCACATGCTAAAACAGGACTTCTTGTTAATCGCAGATGATTGGAGTACAAAAGTAAGAAACAGATCGCAATCAAAGACTTTAGGAAAATTTGGCCTAGGATTAAGAAATTAATCAAGAGAATGACTGACTGAATTTTGTGAAGTCAACAATTTGTCCATTGAAAACACCTTCTTCAAGCAACTAGAAGCATCTATATACATAGGCATCACTTGAGGGCCAATATAGAAATCAAATAGATTACATAATCAAAAGCAAAAGGTGGAAAAGTTCCATTTTCTTTACAAAAACAAGACTAGGAGCACATTGTGGCATTGACCACAATTAGTCAAAAATTAGAGTAAAGCTAAAGAAGAACACTAAACCAACCATCATTCCAAAATACAACCTGAGGAATATCCCCATAGGATTTAAAGATAATGTAAAGAAAAGTTTTGCACTATTAAGCATACTATCTGCAACCAGTAAAGAAAAGAAAGAAAGAAAGAAAGAAAGAAAGAAAGAAAGAAAGAAAGAAAGAAAGAAAGAAAGGCCTTAATGGATGACAAATGAAACTCTTCAAGCAGTTAAGGACAGAGAAGAAACAAAAGTAAAAGGTGACAGAAATAGAGTAGGAATCCTGAATGCAACTGTCAAGTGACTTGTGTGCAAGGACAAGGAGAACTACTGTAATAATCAAAGCATAGCAACAGAAGATGACAACAAAAAAGGACGAACGAGAGACCACTTCCCTGAGATCTGAGAAATCAAAGGAAATTTTTAACCAAGAGAGGGGTGTACTACAACTAACAAGGGAACACATTACATGACAAAGTACAAATCAGATATGATGGAAACAATACACTGAAGAAATATATAAAAGAGATAAAAGGTTGACAGATTCGTACAAGAAAGAAACATTTAAAGATGAACCTATAATTTTAGAAAGTGAAGTGGAAGCTGCACTCAGAGCACTTAGGAGAAACAAATCACAAGGAACAGACGGCATATCAATAGAACTGCTTCAGTCTACAAAGACAGAATCTACTCTAGGTCTAACTAAAATCTTTCAACAGTTATGGAAAACAAAACAATGGCTCACAGATTAGAAATGCTCGATATACATTCCTATCACAAGAAAGGGAACACCAGGGGTTGCAGAAACCACAGGACCATTGCATTAATTTCCCATGCAAGTGATTCTCAAAATTCTACAACAAAGACATTTACCACATATGAAGCGAGAAATGCCAGAAGTCCAAGCTGGGTTCTGCAAAGGAAAAGGCACTAGGGATCGTATTGCAAATATACAATAGATAATAGAACAGACCAAAGAATTTCAGAGGAAAATCAGCCTGTCCTTTATAGACTATAGCAAAGCCTCTAATTGTTTAAATCATGAAAAACTATGAATGACTCTTAAAGAAATAGGTATGCCACAACTTTTGATTGTCCTGATGTGTAACCTGTACTCCAGACAAAAGGCTGACAGAATACAGAGAAACAGAATGGTTTCCAATTGGCAAGAGGATAAGGCATAGCTGTATCTGCATCTATCAGTGTAATTTGTATGCTAAATGTATCCTATGTAAAGTGGGATTAGACTCAAAGGAAGACGGTATGAAAACTGGAGGAAAGAATATCAACAATTTAAGATATGCAGAGGATACCATACTACTATCAGAAAATAACAAAGACATGGAACAATTCCTGAAGAAAGTCAAGGAAGGAAGTGTAAAGGCAGGTTTACAACTGAATATTAAGAAAACAAAAATAATGACCACAGATGATTTAAATAACTTCAAAGTAGACAACAATGTCCTTGCAAGAGTTCAAAATTTTGCATACCTTGGCTCAGTCATTAATCAGAGTGGAGACTTCAGTGAAGAAATCAGAAGAAAACTAGGGCTTGGAAGGGCAGCTATGAAGGAACTAGAAGTGTGAAAATGTGTCATTGAATACTAAAGTTAGGGCTGTTCATGCCATTATATTTCCAATTTCTATGTATAGTTGTGAAAGCTGGGCAGTGAAGAAAACTGATAGGAAGAAAGTCAACTCATTTTAAATGTGGTGTTGAAGAAGAATTCTACACATATAGTGGACTGCTAAAAAGACAAATGAGTGGATCCTAGAGCAAATCAAGCCTAAATTCTCCCTAGAAGCCAAGATGACTAAACTAAGGCCATTTCTGCATGGTACCTCCTTCCATTGTCCTCTTATCGCAGTCCTGACAGTGCCTTTGTTGGGAAGGGAGTATGATGCAAACGCTCACCTCCGCACCCAGCTGGCACCCTGCAGAAGGGAGCACAAGTGACATGTGTCTTCCTTCTGCAGCACAGCTGGCCTCTTTCCCATGCTGCGCTTGGGAAGGAAGTGCATGATTGTGCTTCCAGCCCTTCCGCATGGCTGGCAGTGATGGGAGTGTTGCACAATCATGGGTGCTTAATAGGTTTTGGTTTTTGGTTTTTGGTTAAGTGAATATCGTGTGATCATGATTGGTGGGTACACACTGGCTGCAGGACTGCGATGACATCGTGTGAAAGCACAACGCGCAGACCACTGCCAGCGTGTCTCCATTGTGCAATAGTGACACCATGGGGAAATGGCCTAAGACTGTGATCCTTTGGACATATCATGAAAAGAAATGGCTCACTAGGAAAGAAAATAATGCTTGCAACAGTAAAAGGCAGTAGGAAAAAAGGAAGACAGCATTACAGCTAGATAGATTTCGTCAAGGAAGCCACAGTTCTGAGTTTGCAAGACTTGAGCAGGGTTGTAGGTGACAGGGTGACTTGGAGCTCCCTCATTCACTGGGTTACCATAAGTTGAAGTCAACATGATAGCAGTTAACAACAAGGTGATCCATGTCATCCAGGAACACCTGCAGCTGGGATGCAATTAACAACAAACGTTTACTCTCCCTGACCCCCAATCGTGGTTATGGCATACATCACTGCTTCTTCTCAAACTGTGGATTCTCACACGTTCCTGTATGGGCCCAAAACATTTTGCTGCCTGAAGCAAAGAACAAGATGTTTCCCCTCTGATTTTGGATACAGAAGCTAGCTTTTTTCAAGACTAGCGATTGGGTAGTATTCTTCACACTCCCAGAATGCAGCAGCTACAACTTTGAGCCAAGGGCAGGCCACTTAGCACACAGCTCCCTTCTGCAACACTTTCTTGCCACTTGCCAGCACCTGTGACAACCACCTCACCAGTGGTGGCAGGTGGCTTTCAGGTCAGTGTGGTGATGAATCCATTCCAAGGGTTCTGTCAACACTTTAAAGAAGCAATCTAACCTACTGAACCCTATCTCCCAAAACAGTCTCACTTTGAATACAGCTTTTAATATTTGTACCAATCCTCTCTTCACTAACATGGGAGCCAATAGCTACCATTGCATCTCACTACCTAATGGTATAACCCAGCTTGAGGGGTTTTGAACTGCAAGCAAGAACTTTTAAGAAAATGATGTTGAGGGTCTTTTGTTTTGTTTTTGTTCCTCTATTCAGCCATTATTGATGAACAGATCATTCTATCTATAACAATTATGAACATTTTTTTAAAGCACAGGCTATTAAAAAGCCCTCTCTCTCTTTAAAACTCTCCCTTAAAAGCCTGATCCACTCTTAAAGAGGCCAATATGCCATGTTCACATACTATAGAAATGCATAGTGCCATGTTCAAATTAAAATGAAAAACAAAACATAAATTTGCTTAGTTTTAGCTTTGTTGTTGTCATCTATTGCCAAGTTGGCTTCAATTTATGTCAACCCCGTGATTGAGAGAAACCCTGTTTTCAGCTAAATTGCTCAAGTCTTGCAAATTCAAGGCTGTAGTTTCCTTCATTGAGTTCATCTACCTACTATGCAGTTTTTCTCTTGTCGCAATACTTTTCAGTTTACCAAGCATTATTATTTTTTCCAGTGAGTCATCTCAGGTTATAGCCAAACCAACCTCAGTTTAGTCAGCTTGCCTTCTAGTAAGAGTTCACTCTGGTTTGTCCTAGGACCCATCGATTTGTTTTTTTAGTAGTTCATCATATCCATAGAACTCTCCTCCAACATCATATTTCAAATGAATTGATTTTCTTCCTGTCAGATTTTATTCACTGTCCAACTTTCACATCCATCCATACATAGAAACTATATCATCATCATCATCATCATCATCATCATCATCATCATCATCATCATCTTACCATGCATCAAGGCAGGGAACAACAACAGTGAGCCCTCAGTATCAGTTAGGGTTTGGTTCCAGGACCCCAGTGGATACTCAATGGATACATGGATGCTCAAGTCTCATCATGTACAATCGTGTAGTAAAATGGTGCCCCTTATATAAAATGGCAAAATCAAAGTTTGCTTTTTGGATTTTTTCTTCCAATATTTTCAAACCACGGTTGATTGAATCCATGGATAGAGAATCCGCAGATATGGAGAGATGCCTGTAACATATATCAGTTAAAAACAGAACATCAATTTAAAAACAACTGCTAAAATGCATAATATCAATTTAGAAGAATAAATAATACAAATATCTAATTTAAAAAGTCAATATATATTTAAAATTCATAGCCAAAACTCACAATTTAAAATCATCTGGATAGGCCTGTCAGAAGAGAGTGGTCTTTAATGATGTTTTAAATTCAGACAGCACATTCAGCTGTCAAATCTTTTCTGGCAGGTCATTCCACAGTCTGGGGTGGCTGAAGAAAAAGTCTTCTGGGGACAATACTTACTGATTGGGTGACAATACTACAGTGTGATAGATAATGCCGCTATGATTGAGGAGCAACTGATTGTGCCTGGGACTGAGCCAGTGAGTGGGATAGATGATGCCTCTGAGATCGAGGAGCAACTGACTGTGCCAAGGACTGGGGCTGTGAGTGAGCAAGTCAACTTGCAAACATCCCCCACACTGGAAGGTCAAACAGAGACAGAGTTGCCCTGGCCAGCTAATGACGGTGAGGGAACCAGCAGTGATGCAGAGGAGTGGCAGCCAGCTGTGCCCATCAGCCCTCAATCACGAAGAAGGCTGAAACGAGCTGCTGAGAGGGAGGCTGCATGGACAAGGTTGAGGAAACAATAACAAGCAGCACCTATTCACAGCGGCTATTTAAGTCTGCCAGTGTGGCTGCTCTTTGCTTGCAGCAAATTACTAGCAAGCCCTCACAACCTTCATGTCTCCTGCTCCCTGAAACCCTCCAGACAGATCTCTGCCTCCTGAACCTTTGGACTGGACCTTGACCTGGCTCGGCTTGCGTTTTCCTTTTGTTTGGTATATTCGGATTCTCTCTGCAAGTATTCCTGACCTCCCTCCTCCCTTGCTGGCTGCAGCTCAGCAGGGAGAGATTCCTGACAATACAGCATGGATGAGTCTGACTTTGTATTTAATGAGATAACTTTACACTGGAAGTTCTTATCTAATTCCTTCCTAGCTGACCTTCCACATCTTCTTCTAATTTCCTAACTATGGTCTCCATTTTGATAAATGACTGGAAATCTTTTTAACTATTCTGTGGCCTCCTTACAGATCATAGTTACAGATGTGATATTCTTTCCCATTTTGTGAAGAGGTGATAGCAAGGTTGAAACAAAAATGTTAAAGATACCTCCTTCAAAACATTTGAGAAGCATAAAGGCACATGACATGACATGACATGACATGACAGAAGCATGATGCAAAAAGCTTTCATAATGTACAAAATGTCTTTCACTGGTGGCAGTGTATGCTGGCAAAATCAGCACCAGAGTGTGGTGAATGGCTACAAAATGGTAAAAAGAAAGAAAGGACACAGATATATTTCCTGACAGCAGGGGATAACACTTCATGTATCTGGTGAAGTGGGATATGTTCCCCAAAAATTTGAGTTACAAAACAAAGCAGTACTATCTGTAGGTGGCAGAGTGAGGGTGCCATGGGGAGTGACACACCCAAATACAGAGGAACCACCTTCTCCAAAGCCCCTCTGAGTGCAGAATGCTAGAGAAATTAGAGAAAGGTGGAGAACTGCATTTTTCCACTGTTGTTGTATTATCATCATCATCATCATCATCATCATCATCATGCATCCCTCCACCCCTTAATTCCAGTGGGATAGAAATATTAATTTTCAGAATTGGTGGAGTTCTGTCACATTCTGGAAATATTTTGAAGGCAAAGGCACTGGTAGAACCAGAGCCTTTCCCAGCCACGGAATGCTCCCACTGGGTATTGTTATGGTTTTTTGTGCTCCTGGCAAAGGCAGCTCTACTGTCCACCCTTCTTTCTACCCACAGAAAGAGAGATCCAAAAATCCTTTGCCCTTGGGATGCCCTATGAGATATAAAAGATGGCAATCTAAAGCTGTTACTCTTTAAGATGTGATGAGAGTCTTCATTTCTTTCAAGAAGAGATTGACATAGCTCCCCTACAATGGAAACTTAGGAAGAAATTCTGTGTGTGATGTCAGTGGAAAACATACAAAATAGAAAACATGAGTATATGGCTTCTGAGCTTTTGGAAATCATTACCCATGCCTTCAAACATAATTTCACAGCTATTGTCTAGATATCTGATTTTTTTTTTAATTCTAAATATAAAATCTGAGACTCAGAAAGCTGAGTTCTATTCTATTTTGGAACTTTTCCAGAACTGCATTCTATATGCATAGGTTATATCGGTGCTTCTCAAACACTGATCCTCCAGATAGCCTGCTTGTTTATCCATTCATTTATTTATTATTTCTATTTATATCCCACTTTTCTCCCAATATGAGGTCCAGAGTGGCTCAGCTTCCAGAATTCCTCACCAGTTCTTGACTGCTGACCATGCTAGCTGGGATGCCTGGGAGTTTATGGAAGTATGAGAGACCAAAGTCTGAGAAGCACTGTTCTATATAACCACTTCCCTCTGGATATGCTGGTTGAGGGATTCCAAGGAGTCCTAAAAAGTAACTTGACCAAGCTCTGTATCTGAATACAACCTATGTTGAATACCCATTCCATATCTTGTGGTGGAAACTGTAACCATTCATCTATTGAGGATAAATATGAAATCAGACGGGTGAAAAATACCATTTTACTTTCAGCCAAGCTAATGTTTGCTTTATACTTAATGAATCAAACCTAACTAGCTGTAGCAGAAAAAAAATCGAGCAAGTAGGGTCCCTTTTCAAGATGTGTTGAAGGGGAATGATGCCAATTGTATTAATTATGAATGCTTGGGATACCATGAAGGGTACTAGTAGAGGTTGGAAAAATTACCTTTTTGGATTTTGCCAGCCAGCATGGCCCACTAGGGGATAAGCAGAAAAGCCTTCCAGCAGTAACCGCTGAATTAGAGGTAGGCTTGCCAGAGGGGAAAAATACTGTGCCTGACATTTCATCTACATTTTAAAACATTTGGTCTGTTTTTCTTGTAAGGAGTTCTTCACATCATTTTTCTGGGCCCAGTCAAACTTGAAACACAGTATCCAGACAACTCTTATAGAGATAGGAAAATAAAATTTGCATAAACATCCCCAAGCATGAACTACAAATTTGCCTCAATTTTTTCCTCAAAGTTACAGACCTCTGATTGTACAACAGAATTTGAACCTTTGAACTAGGCTCAGCAGAACAAAGTAAGGGAAGTACTGGAAAATAGTCTCCACACATATCATACCTAAAGCCCAGAAGAATGCCAGTGGACAAGCAGATGCTTTGGATCTCTTTTTGATTCCATGCAGACAGGGTTAAGCCAAAGGGTGTAGTGATGAGGGAACAAATGAGGGTATTGTCCCACCCCCAAAAAGAATTCTGTTCCCCAAATGAAATTTTTCTTCAGTCTCCAAATTTCAAGCACTGCAATTGAGCATTCAGAACTGCAGTTTAAGCATCTAAAGAAAGAGATATGATAGAATCCTGGGTGGGGGGAACACACACACAACAGTAACACTTCACAGATTTACTAAAACATTATACATGTAGAAGAAAACCTTTCTGTGCACGTACTCTTTGTACGCTGCAGGACTCACCTATAATACATCTATAGCCATGTGTGAAAATTCATTCTCAACTTTGACACATGCCTAACACCACACAGGCATTCAGTTCTTCATCAGAAAAAAGGAAACCTAGTAAACTTGGCTTTTGAAAGCAACATATCTCAGCTAATAAAGCTGATCTGTTCCCAAGCATTACTTTAAAAGAAAATTTGGTACCAGAGGCAAAAATAACATAGAAAGAATAGAGAGACTCCTACATCACACACACACACACACACACACACACACAATGTCCTTTGGCAAACCTTTTATTCAAAAGCTAACAACATGCATATGTGAAATGAAACAACCAGGTCAAGTAAGCCTTGTATATAAATAAAGAAAAAAATATTTTCAGCCACTTGAAGGCTTTTTCTGAAATTCATTCAGACATGATTTTTTCCCCACTAGCCTTCACTCTCCTCCTGATTTCCATTTGAGTGGCCATATTTACAGATCAATGCTTTTTTTAACATACTAGAAGCAGCTGCTGTTTCCTTTGCCTGTTGTAGGTGAGCACGCATGGTAGCAGTAATATCTATTACAGTAGAATCCAATTTTTTCCTCACTGAAGCTTTATTGCATTGTTTCCTGCAGACATGCTACTACAGCCCAACACCAAAAGTCTGTCTTCATGCAGCCCTTCTTCACCATCCTTTCGGTGCTGATGCTTCTAAAAAAATCTTCCAACTAGACAAACTCAGAGAGTAAAAGGAGGTTAAGGGACATAAAAAGACTTTTTAAAAAAGTTTCCTCGTCAGAGGCTTAGGTAAGTGAGGATGCCTGTGTCTGGAGGAATTTCAGGTGGACAGTTTCTTCGTAAGTTTACAGAAAACCATGGCTCATTAGAATTCGTTAATGGCTAAGATCTTTAAAGCAGGATGGGTTGCACATTTACTTCCTAGTTATTTGTTATTTCATTTACGCACTTATTTAGCTTATGGAAAATATTGTATTTTGCATTGATTAGCTTTTTAACCTGCATTAATTGGAGGTTATTTTTGTCATTACCTATGAAAGCTATTTTAACACAGAAACCTCTTCTATAGCGATCAGTGCTCAAACCCTTCTGCCCCACACCCCATGAAAATTATCTTGCCTATAGCCCTGGATTAAGCCCCCATCCCATTCCCAAAGGGATTTTAGACCTTTTTGGGTTTCTGTTAGCTCTTCTGCAGCTCATACATTTGAAAGAGCAAGTGTGTTATAGCTAGAGCAACCTTACAAAATCCAAATCCTGCCTAACATTCAGACAGTCGTGAGGTTAACGGCTCGATTGGCCGACAGGTGTTGCCACGGCCCCCACAAGCTGGAGCTGTGGATTAACCAACCCCCATCGGGCTACCAGGGTCTGTTGCCCAAACCTGAAAGCAAACAGAGCAGGTGCTTCTCTTGTCAATCCAGCCAGGAGCCTGGTTGAATTACACTGGGAAAGAATAGCTTTGCTTCTTTCATGAAATTCAATTACAGCAAAAGAGAGGTGGCACCTTCTGTGATGCGATGGGACAATCTGCTCTTCTTGGAGCCCCCTTCTGTTGGCTACTTTGATCTGAGGTTTATTGTTTGGGTTTAACACCTTCACCTTTAATTCCAAACAGAGGAGGTCTATATAGACTCCTATTTCTATAGCAAGGATTGTTCCAGTCTTTTTAATAGGAACCCTCAATTATCCAGGAAGCCAGAAACTAAATACACATAGTTTTGGTGAAATATAAGATTATTCTCACCAGTATTAAAACAGGTAGGAGAGGCCACATTAAAGACTCAGGTTTTACTTTCTAAGACCATTGCTTAATAAAAAGTGCACTGGCAACAGCTCAGCAGCACATTAGGGCTGGAAGCAGTTCAACCCAAAATACAGAAAGGAGATGTAACTGAGTAAAATAATACAGGTTAGACTGGCTCTCCTGCTCACCTCAATAAGATCTTTATTGTAAAGAGCTACCGCCATACTGACATGACCCAAAGCCATGGCAGTTCAACACTATAGTGTTACAGATTTGCATCACAATTCTTCAGTGGAACAAAATCACACTTCTCTACTGGATGGAAATGCTACCTAAACTGCCAGAACCCAATCCTGCAGTCCATTCACCATGTAGGTTTTAGGATCAGAACAGACTGACAGAAAGGTCATTTTAGACATTCACTAAACAGATGACCCTATTAGGATCAATGTACCTAGTGGATTTTCTTCACTGAGATGACTTTGCCTCACTTTTCCTTCATAGTCCATGTTTTAACTACACAGAAAGTGTTTCTTGGATTCAATTGTTCGGCCCTGTTTGGTACCTTTGGGATGGGAAGGAGTAGCTGGGCAAACAGATTGATGTTGCTTTTAAGTGAAGAAAATTAGATTAGAATGGTTGCAAAAGAATAGACAATCAAGGTTACAGTCAATTTGAACTGTAGAGCCATCTGGGAAAATGCACAGATGTCAATATGGCTGCCCAGAAAAAAAAGTCAATCTCTCTTGTTTGTTTTTATGTGGTATTTAAACCTTTTGATATTGTATTTACTTGCATGTATAGAATTTGTTGCTCTTAAGTTTCAGAAATATTAAAGTAAGTTGGATTTATGTTCAATGTTTAGACACTTAAAATGAGCAGCATATATTGGCTGAAATACTACACTGCTTCAGCAAAGTATAAATGTCTGCCAGTTATGTTTGCTATTATGTGCATTAAAGGCATTTCTGACTTATGTTGACCCTAAGATGAACTTATTACAGAATCTTCTTGACAAATTTGCTCAAAGGAAGCTTGCCATTGCCTTCTTCTGAAGCCAAGCAGGGATTCAAACCCTGGTCTCCTGGAATCCTAGTCCAACATTTAGACCACCATACCACTCTGGCTCTCAAGATATGTTACACAAGTCTTGTAATGAAAACCAAGATAGCACAACATACTGCCTTGTTTCCAAGATCAGACATTTTAGTACATTTGAAAGCCATCAAGAAAGAAGACAGATGAATCTCTGGGGCCACCACTAAGAAAGCCCTCTCTCTTGTAACTGCCATTGAGTGGTTTTCACTACTGGCCAGACAGTAAGTCCCCTAACACTGATCTTGATGTTTGTGGTAGGCTCATTCAGTGATAAGCATCCCTTCAGGCAACATGGTCTTAATCCATTTAGGTCAAGGATAGAAATTGTGTGGTCCTCCATATATTGTTGGACTAAAGATTCCATTATTCCTTAGCATTGACTGTGCTTGCTAAGACTGCTGGGAGCTGCAATGTGACAAAATCTGGAGGTCCATATTCCTACCCATGATTTAGGACTTTAACAAGCCAAAAACATTACCTTGAATTGGACCTGGAAACAAATAGGACTCAATTTAACCAGTGCAGAAGAGGCATGCTGTTACCTGACCATCTAGCTCCCACAAGCATTCTAGATGCCCCATTTCTACCCATTTCTGATTCTAGACTATCTTCAGTCAAGTAAGTATATTTGATCTGTCCTTTTGACACCTTATTTACTGAAGGAAAATAAGGTGTCTTATTACTGAAGCTAAAACAGTAATCGTTTTTAAAAACTGGTCTATCATTCTTTTAGTAAACTGAAATTAACTCAATATCCAGTAAAAGCTTGTTTTATTTTCATTGTAGGAATAGAAACATCTCCCCCACAAACAGACGCAACATATAATTACTCTAAAATAAGTATAGGAATAGAAATGAACCCCTTTTCTTTCACTCATAATGCATGTTAATGTTGAAATTCCACTGAAACAACACCACACATATTCTTGCATATGATATTTAAAGGTTTAAACATAAAACACATCCAAATGCTGCCATACTACAAGACCACCAGATTGTACATTTTCCAAGATGGGTTCACCTCTGTCACTGACATATACAACTAAAAATTACAATTCTCCAAAAGGGGACCTCTCTATTCTAATCTCCCCTGTTTTCCCATCAATTATTTGCTAATATATCAAGCATTTATAATGCACCTCTCACCTAGGTCTCCTGTGACTACGGAATGAGGGAAGCAATGCTCACTGCTCTAACTAGGATTAGAATTATCCTTTAAAAACTGTCCCATGCCACAGGATGACAAAAGTATTTATGGGCAGAGAAAATATTCATTTGGCCATAAAATGAGGGCTTTAGGAATTCTCCACCTCTTCCAAAATGAAATTTTCTTTCAGTCCCTAAACTTCTAGCAATGCACTAATTTAGAACTTCAGCTAAGCATTTAGAAACACAGTTTATGCATCCAAAGAAAAGAGGAAAGCAAAATTACCAAGGGAACATGAACACAGCAAATATGAGTGTGAACGGTTTCCATGAGCTACAAATTTTCAGTGGTTTCCTCCTTTCTGGTACTCATGTTGCTTCTCTTGCTCCATCCCACATGAATTTGACCAGGCTCCATCTCAGAAATCCTTGATATTTGCATCAATGTTGCTGAAGTTTTCACCAGCGGACCACTATGCTATAGTCAGGACTCTTAGCACACTTTTTCCCCTCTGTCCTTTTCGTCATCCTAGTAACTTGAAGTAGCATGTTTCTAATGATTTTGGTCTGTTTCTAGAAGGAAACATACAAACTACAGGAGCTCCTGCTCTGATAGTCACAGAGAATATTAGACGCTAGTAATTGCTGTTCAGGCTGAATGGCACGTGTTCTACTTCCCAACTAATAGCAGTTAGAAACATAACCTTAAAAATGAATCTGTACTTCTGGAAGAGAAAAATCCCAATTGTCATGAAAACTTCTTGGGACAGTAATGACTATGCACATACATGTTTCCATGTGTGTGTTTTAGAAAAGAGGAGAGAAATAGTCTTGGTGCTACAATACAGAAGTTCTAATCAGTTCTATGTCTTCTTACTATAACCCATTAACATCCACAGGCATACTTCAGGCTGCCTATGATAATGTAGTCTGAATTTTATTTAATTTATTTATATCCCACCTTTCTCCCGAGACAGGATCCAAATTTTTTTCCCTGAAACAAAGCAATGCTAAGTTTTCTTAGTAAGAAGATCCATTAAAAGGAAGGAGATATATTTCCAAGAAAACATGGTTGAGGTCGAACTTCATTTTACAAGGACCTTCTACACACACCAAAAACATCTCAGAAGAGGAAATACATTATTCAAAGATTATTATTTGTTTTGCATCTTCTCCTCATCTAATGTTTACACAAACCTCTCCATCCCTCCTTGAAAAAGTAACCAATTACTTATTTTTGCATAACAGAGAACAGATTAATTCCAAGTAATTCTCTCTGGATTTGACCCAAAAATGCACTGGTCTAAAGGTCCATTTACACTAACAGCCAATGTGACATAGGGGCTGGAGTGTCAGACTAGAGAGGCCACAGTGCAAACCTGTATTCAGCCATGAAGTGCACAGGGTGACTGAGATGAAAATGTGGGGGGGGGGCGCTGTATATTTTATTCTGAGCCTCTTCAAGGAAGGACAAAGTAAAAGCAGTAAATGTTACTGTCATCATCTGCAAGTTTGGGAAATCCAGCCCATATAGGACAGGAACTCAAATAGCACAGTGCTATTATCTTCATTTGAACTATAAAATACATAAAGAAAGGGGCTTAAATGCTTCATATGATCTCTAATTATTTTTAAAATGTATTTGTTGAATGTGTTGCCTTCCTCTCCTCTAATGAGTTCAAGACAGTGTTCCTGGCTCTCTTTCTCTCCGTTGTAATGCTCACAATAATCCAGTGAGGTAGGTCAGGCTGAGAGGAATGACTAGCCCAAGATTACCCACAGTAAGCTTTCATGATTCAGTGGGGACTCAAGGCTGAATCTCACTCATCTCAGTCCAATACTCTAACCATTAGAAAACACCGCCCCTTCACACTGTTGTTGTGTGCATTCAAGTAGTTTCTGACTTATGGCAACCCTACAGCAAACCTATCACAGGGTTTTCTTAGAAAGATTTGTTCAGAGAGGGGTTACCATTGTCTTCCTCTGAGGCTGAGAATGTGTGACTTTCCCCAGGTTATCCAGTGCATTTCTGTGGCTGAATGGGAATTTGAACCCTGGTCTCCAAAATCATAGCCCAACACTCAAACCACTACACCATGCTAGCTCACTGACTAGATAAGTATTTGAAATGTTCAGAAAACCACAGCACAGCCCAAATTTTCAGATGGCCCTGATTTAAAATAAGGGTAAACACCAAGTAAATAAAAACAAGGACAAGACTCAGGCTGTCTCAAAAATATTTTACTGTATTAACAAGTAGAAATGACTTGTACTGATAACATCCCACAGTACCTTTTATGAAACAGATGCAATAAAAAGCTATAAAATATATGCTATTTTAGTGGTTTCTCTATTAAAAGAACCATAAAGAAATGGAATTTATATTGCATTGGTGAATTGGGCACATTGTACACAGGGCAAATGGCAACACTGAAACAATAAGAACAAACTTACCTAAAAGAAATACATTTAAAGCCCCAGTTGGTATTATAAATATAACAAAAATACACTTAAAGGTGGAGAAAGATTCAAGTAAAGGATCAGGTTCACAACTTACATTTTACAATCATATAGTAAACAGAATGAAAATTAAGCCAAGAAGACATGTAGCCTATTTCCTATTACCGGTAATTTGATGAAGTGACATATGGAAAATAGTGACATTTCTTATGTTTATGATATAGCCATTTCACTTGCTACAATTATGAATGGAAAACCAGGCAAATAAAACTAGCATGCTAGGAGAAGGCCTGAGTAAAATATTCTCCATGATGTTACTGTACAAATTGCATCTATGTTTTAAGTCCTCACGATCTGCTAGTTTTCCACGCTCAGTAACAGAGGGTGAGTGAACATTTTAAAATGCAGCTTCTCACCTGAGTCTGATGTAGTACAAACCAGGAAAGATGATACTATGTAACTGAACTCAACATGTAAGATATATGTACAAACTCTGCAAACATGGAAATAACCTCTGCAGGTGTCAATGAGAATCCATATTAGAGCAGATGAAATGACTGTTGATAAAGAAGACTGTAGATGGTTCCTTCTGCCAAATAGTTTATCTCCATTCTTCTGGTACACAGATAGTCTAGCAGACCCATTCAGAGGAGGGGACAAGGCCCAGCCAGTTCACATACTAGCTGGGGAGCTGTAGCTCAACAATAGTTTAACCTGCCAAGACATTCTGTTGCATCAGTTTCCTCTATATCTTTTTGGCTTCTAGATTGTCAACCAGTGGCACTTCTCTGGTGTCTCATAAGGATTTCTTGCTACTAACCCAAAAGGCCTAAGTTGTATCAGCCACTTCCATTTAGATCATGATTGCATATATGAGTGTCTACAGAAAAAGACAGGGCTCCCAACACTCAAGACCAAGTACTGAGATGGTCAACAGATTACACTTAGTCAAAACTGTTTTACTGCCACAACAGTTCTCCCCTTGCCACTGTAGAAGAAGTTCAGAAAACGGACAGAAATCAAAGAAAGGCCTAGGGATTCAAAGAACAGCAGGGATATGTAATAATCCTTATTGACTGAAGGAATTACAGAAATGGATGGTAGAACCGATTTGTTGGACTCATACAGTGACATATCTGGCATACTCACAATGAACTATTGTGGTCATTAAAATCACTGCTATTTTTTGAAGAACTTTCAAGATTTGCACACCTAGGTCTTGTATGTAGTATGTAGCAGAACCACAACCCACTCTGCACAAAAGAATTTGTATCAAAAGAACCAGTACAAATACATTCATTATTGTTGCTGCCACTGCTCCTACTACTACTACTTATTTCCAGTATTGAAAAAAGGTCCCATCCAGCTTAAAATCAGCTTTCTTATATTTACATTGCAAATGGCCAGTTCACACCTGGAGATTCCTGTGGGTGTAACAGGTCATTTTTAGGCTACAAAAATAATTTAAAGAGTGGGGTGTAGGACACAAAAATAGCCTTGGGAGGCCATCTGCAGTCGACGGACCTCACATTGTTCACTCTGTCTCATGAGAGCTAGGTTTTCTTTTGCATCTCCAGTAACTTTAGATGATCTCAATTTGGTTTTACGTGCCAGTCTTCCTAAATGTGATGCAGATAGAAATTACAGCTCTGAATAACCTTACAGTTCCAAGTATAATTTTCAGGCAATGGCCAAATTCTTGAAACACAAAGGACTAATAATCCCAGGAGTCAATAAGCTATCAGGAGAATGTAATTGCAAATAGTTCATACAGCCAGCATGTATGCTCAGAGAAAATGGAGGAAGAGGAAATTTCCTAACAACAACAAAGTGTTCTTTCTTGTTTCCTATTTGCCATATCTTGGGAAAGCTACCTTTTGGGACTACAAATCCCAGAATCCTCAAGCCAGCATGTCCACAGCATGCGAGATTCTGACAGTAGAAATCCAAAAAAGCAACTTTTCCTAGCAATGCCACTTGCTATACCGAAAACACAGCAGAGCCAATCCAAACTCAGGGTCTTTTTACACTATGCAGTTATAGCACTTCAGTTCCACTTTAAGAGCCATGGCTGCATCCTACTGAACCCTGGGACCTGAAGTCTGGAGAGGCACTAGAGAGAATTCTAAATAAATTCTAAATTCAGTAGGATGGAACTGTGACAGTTAAAATAATATCAAACTGTTCTAACCGGGCAGTATGAATGGGCCCATAGTCAAGCATGCTCCACAAAGTACTACGCATTATGAGCAGTCTGGTGCAAACAATGCATGCAGTTGTGTTCTCTCCTCCTTACTGCACAACAGAAATGCTTCCTCATAGAATCAGCAATACAGTGCTGATGTTCCCTGAGAGTGTATGTTCAGTTTGCATGAATGGCTCCTACCTACAACGGTATGTGTGTAGCATCCATACATCTACCTCTCAAACTGTGTTGAGAGATACACAAATGCTATAGAATACCAAAACAAGAACAACAAAACTGAATGAAGAGAAACAATATATGAAAAACTAGTCATTTTGATAAGTCATGGGTACAGACTCTGGAATATTTGTGTTTTCGTTTTTGTCAAGGTGTGGCACATTGCAGGACTCCAGATGCCGTTGGACTGCAACTCCCTGCAATTCTTCCTTACTGTGAAGGGCTACTTAGAGCTGCAGTCCAATAACATTTAGAGGGCCACAAACTGCCCACACTTGGTGTAACTGAAAGGAAATGATGCAGCTGGTATGCAATCCTCAAGCAACTTAGAGGAGCTACACTGGCAGAGTAAAACTGTTGCTAAAAAGTTGTAGGTAACCTACCATTAACTAAAGTAAGTTCTGAAGATCCTATAGTACAGAAATAGGGGGGTTCTTTGTAATCTGCGGCACCTCTAAGTGATAATATCTTTTTTTAATGCTTATTTCCCAAGCTATCGGATATGGCACACTGGTACCATATTTGCTTTCCTTCCTGGAAACCTACTGTAGACTCACAGCCAATGAGTCACAGACTGACACTCATCTGTGGACCATCACTTTGGATACTGCTGTTTTAATGGCTCACTTTTTGGTAATGTGCCCTGCAACTAAAGCCCAGTCCCTCCCTCCCTCCCTCCCTCCCTCCCTCTCCTAGGCAGGATCCTAACCCTGTGCCCTGTGTCTTTAAAGTAACATGTCATTTAGCCCCAACACATGACTGCAAGAATATTCTGAACAATCTTATTACTGGCATTGTATTCTTCTTCATTTTAATATATGCCACTTCATAACGGCTTCGTATTCCTATCATGAATTTCAGCATTAGATTTCTTCTCATTTCTTGAAAAATAAAAAAAAAGGAAAACTTACCAGAACATTTTCCTATTATTAAGGCACTGTCTCTGGCACCACACACAACAAATACTGGAAAAGGAAGTTCTCCTATTGGAAGGCTTTTTGTTTTTAATGCTAGCAGCAACCCAGTACAGTGGTTACACATCTTCTACTCATTGTAAAGTGCAGTATCACTGAAACATTTCCCTTTCTTTTTTCTTTTTTAAAAAGTTTAATTGCTCTGCCACATTACTTGCCAGATTTTGTTAGTGACAATTCCTGAGTCCAAAAAAAGTCAACTTAAAATAAAGTCAAATCTGCCATTTAAAAAAAAAAAATCTTCTAAATCAAATGGGTATGTGGCCCCAGGCAGTTTTTGTGGATCTGGGCTTATCCTGGACCCCTACTGAGGTCCCTTCAGGCCCCACTCTGCAAAACATATTGGCAAAAAAAAAAAAGGTAATTTGCCACATCTAAAAGCTCCCAGGACTGTCAATTTTGATTTTTTTTTTAAAAAAAATAAAAACTCCCCAAAACTGTTATAGTTGGCTCTCCACCAAAACTGAAAGAAGATTTTTCACCTTCAAGAATTGCTTTTTTTTACCCCCAATTTTGTGCATTTTCAGGGCTCAAATTAGCCCCCAGTCCTCCAAAGTTGCCCCTCTCCCATTTTAAATTAACAGGTGGCAACATTCAAAGGCCCTTGTATTACAATGATATTCAAAAATAAAATGAAAGACTTCCAGTATCGCTTTCAGCTAAAAAAAAAAATGCTGCAGGTAGATAGAATTAGGATGGATTACTGTTTCCATCCATGTGTCATCTGCATAGATGCATATGTGGATGCTCATGAAGTTTTACAATCAGTTCTTCTTCTGTAGGTTCTTCCAAAACATCCCTAATAATAACAAAACAAGACCCATTAGGAATCAAAAGGGCAGGTGTCTCAGTAACATAGCTTAGCAGAGTTACTTCTTTGACTGCATCTCCCAGAATACCACTAACTATCCTATTTGAGTGTTTCTGGGAGTTATAAACAAAATAATAATAACAACAATTCCAATCTCTAATTTATACCAGGTTTGCCAACACACTCCTGAAACAGCTTCTGTAGTGTCCTCAGTATTAATAACCCTCTGTTCTTGTACAAATATTGTTAGCTGTGCTCAAACTACAAATACTGTGTGGATATCCTAGATGTTCTTGCAGAAAGTATAAAGTAATACTATATTTTAAAAGGATTTGCTACTCATTCTGCTTCATTCAAGGAAACTAGAACTAGTTATTCTAAATTCTAGTACTTCCTGCACTGTATTGTTTTCCATGGATTGTTTCAATCATCCAACAGTTAAAGAAGTTATCACTACTTGTCCCATTTCTACAACTTAGAAATTGCAACCCTCAGTGCAATTCTGTTGTCAACAGCCATACAGCTAGTCTTCAGTGAGCTTTTTTCCTTCATTAAAAAGATGAACAGCCTTCAAAATAAACACTTTCACTATCAAAATAAATGCCTTCACTATTTTCAGACTCACCTGAACATAAGTTCCATTGTCATCTGGTATTCAACTTCTGAGAGAGATGGGCGATGACAGCGACGGTCCCATTTGTGAATAAAATTCTGAAGTTCAAGAGAAAGGGCTATTTCAGGTAGTCTTCTAAGCAAACTCACTTGGACATACAAAAACATTATCCAGGCAGGTGATGAACTCATACGGGCAGCTTTATTACAAAGAAGGCAATTTGTAATATTTCCAGCAGCAAATCTTAAAAGTGGGGTGTACTGATTTTTATGGAAGTTGTGGCTAGAACTTTTATGACTTGCTTTCTCTTCTCACACAAGCTGCCTTCAGAGCTTGCAAGTCACAGATACAATCATCCCAATCAGGAGCTCTTTCCCAGTACAGAATTATAGCACTGTGGTTCCACTTTAACCACCATGGCTGTATTCTACAGGTTCCTGGGACTTGTAATTTTGGGGTGGTACTATAGCTCTTTGGCTGAGCACTCTAAATACCCCTACCCAAACTGTAAATCCCTGAATTTGACATGATGGAACCAAGGTAGCTAAAGTGGGACCATAGCAAATAATTGTGTAGTGTGAAATGACCTTAGTTCTGAGGGTCACAGTATAAAACAACTCAAGTAAGAACATTAGTAGTAAAACCAGAGATTGGGCAACTAATTATAGCTTCCAGAATCCCCCAACTAGTATTGCCACTGAAAAGCCTAGTTTTAGCCTGGGGAGGGGACCTTCCATCCCATGGCCCGCCTACCAGCCCAGTCTCTCCACAGGCCCCCCCACTCCAGGAGACTATCCTAAAGGGAATCCCTGCTATCTCCAGACACTGACCAGACAGAGTGGGTGTGCCACTTCATGGCTTTGCTCCTTCTTCCCTTTCCCTATCCAAATTGCCTGATGGAAAACCTCAGTTGAAAAACCAATGGCCACACTTCAATGATGGGTGCTATGGCCACACATGTGAGCATATGTACACAGCATTTGATTATATCCAGCCTATGGATGGCTAACAGGAGAGGGGAAATTCCAACACTCTCCACTCTGGGCAATTGCAATTCCTCACCTCTTTTTGAGACTCTGCACCATAATACCTCAAAAGCACAGTTGTCTCCAAGAGATGAGACAGGTTAGCAACTGCATGTTTCACAAGAATAATCACTCGGGTGTGTGTCTAGTGTTAACAGAGCCTAGGGCAAGTGTGGAAGTTGCACCCCTACCTCCAGGGATGCTTCCTCCTCCTCCTCTGCCCCTTCTGGCACTGCTTTTTTATGCCCCCCTCACTGGCATTGACGTCCAGGGCATGCATCCTACCTGCCCCACCCTACATACGCCTCTGCAACCACTACTGATTTGTGAGGTAGCTACCAATGCACTGATTGTTTCATTTACCAGTCTGGGAAGCAACCATACCACACCTGTAGTTCCCCATGCATCTTCCTCAGTTTCATGTGCATCCACAGTAAAAGGCCAGTTTGAGTATTATTGTGTTGCTGTCTTCTTTTCTTATTACACAGCTCACCAACAACACTATAAAGATCGAGGTGAGTAAATGCAGAAATCCTAGGAGCAAATTTTCTGTCACTGGGACACTCTGGAGGTCACATGGACTGCCAAAATTGGCAGAAGTGCCCCCAAATCACTTCTGTTTTGGAAAATAGGGTTATTAAAAAATGTTCAATAGCACTCCTGCACCCTATTTAAAGGTAGGACTGCCACTTGAAGAAGCTCCTAGGAAAGGCAAAAACAGCAATCTTGGAAGTTTGGAGGGGCTGGAAGCTGCAAAAAACAGGTTTAGAGGTCTTCACACAGCTTCACGCAACTCCATTTTGCCAATCCTGCTATAGATTACAGGCACAGCTGCTACAAAAGCAGCAAGCCTTCTGATACAGCAGTTACTTTATTGGAAAAGGAACAGTGGTGATTCTTTGGCATGTGTCTGAAACGCAGGTCTCAAACATCACTAGTTTCTTTGATTCCAATATCTGAAAGTCTAAGGCGAAGTGAGCCTTTTCTAAAATGGAAGTTACAATTCTCAGGATTCTAAAAGCAGTCCACAAGCTACCACTCCTACTACAGCCTCTATGTCCGACCTCTCCATCAGGAGGTTTGGAGGTTTTGAGCAGAAAGGCAAGTGAATTATCTTGCATTTTTGAAGCCCATGGCTTTAAGCAGGAAGCCAAGCATTACCTCCAGAAGTAAGGCAACGAACAGATTGACCCAAATGACGGAGGAAATCAGCCACCAGGTGACAAAGTACAATTTTGACCATCTAGAAAACAGCCGGGGGGGGCAGGGAAGAAGAAATCAATTAATATTCATTATGGTATATGAATGTGCTTTGGACATGCAAATAAACATATTGCTACTTGCGCTGAAAGTGTAACCTCAGAACTCACACAGACCACCTTTCAAGTTCCAAACTCATGAAACATTAAAACACAACACTCCACAAATTCCCTCTTTTGACATTTATTTTGCCATTGTGAAGAGACTACTCAGATCAGCTTCTAAGCTGGCCAGAACTCCCCAAATAAGAACCACAAAGCAGCTTTTAAAAGTTCTTTCTATCCAGCAATGAGGTCACCTTAATGTCAGCAAAACTACAGATTAAAGACCATTCCAATCCTCTTGATTCGGTTCTCTACCTCAAAAACAGTTAAAGCTAAAAAAGACATCTGAATAATTGCTTTTTTTTTGCTATGTGTCATCAAGTCATCTTCAACTTATGGCAACCCTATCATAGGGTCTTCTTGGCAAGATCTATTCAGGAAAGGTTTGCTATTTCCTACTTCTAAGGATGAAAAGAACTGTGACTTGCCAAAGGCCACCCAGTTGAGTCCCAGCAGGGACTCAAAGCTTGGTCTCCCACAGTCTTAGTCCATCACTGGATCTCTATAATTCCTAGCGTGAACGTTTTCCAAAGATATGGGAATATAGTCACTGAATCTAAAAATGTAAGAGGAGGTATGCTGCCACAGACCAAAGGCCTCTCTACCCAACCAGAGACTCGTATGAAGCAAAAGCAGAACATTAGTATAACTGCATCCCGAAATAAAAAAACAAAAAATATATAGATTAAAAGATTGGATGAAAATAATGATTAATAAAGATAGAATGAAAGAGAGATTGCAGGAAACTAAAATATCTTGGTTAAATTATATACAATTAGAGCAATGGACAAAGAGTATGAAAAGATATGTTAAAGATTTTAAAGAATATATTAAATTTGAACAAATTATTATTCAAAGAGAAAATATGCAAGAAAATGAAATATTAAAGGGTGTTACAAGTGAAATATATAAAATATTGGCAAAAGAACAAGAAGAGGATTATCTTAGAAAAATGTGGGAGGAAGAGACATCACAAAATATAGATATACAAGAATGGAGAAAAATTTGGAAACAACGTCATTTAAAAAAATTATCAATAAGAATAAAAGAGAATTATTATAAAATAGTTTGGAAATGGTATTTGACTCCAGTAAAACTAAATCAGATAGATGAGAAATATTCAAGATTATGCTGGAGAGGATATCAAGAAATCGGTACATATATGTATATGTGGTGGAATTGTAATAAGATAATGGAATTTTGGCAAAAGGTTTTTAAAGAGATAAAAGAGATAATAGGAGTTGAGATACCAGTATGTTCAAATATAGGGTTGTTGTCTATATATAATAAGGTTGAGTGTACCCAGGTAATGAAGGAATTAATAACAAATTTGTTAACTGCAGCGAGGTTAATAATAGCAAAAAAAATGGAAAACAAATGAAAAACTTCAAATAGAGGAATGGTATAAAGAAGTGGGGAAAATTGCAATTAATGACAAATTAACTTGTAGAATTAGATTTATGAAAGGTTTTGTAAAAGGGAATGATTTTGAAGAAATTTGGAAAATATTTTTGGAAAAAGCTTTGATAAGAGATGGTAAAGCTACCTTTTCACAAAAAGAATGGCCATTTTGGAAAGTGGATTAAATAAAAAGTTGGCTCTGGGGGGTGGGTTTATTCACTTTTTTTGTGTTAATTATGTGGTGTATTGTTTAAATTGGATATGTGTTGTTTAATTTTGTAAAACAAAAAAAAAAGTAAGTTAAAATATAATTGGCTTTGGGGAGTAGGTTTACCTTTAGAGATAGTTTGATATGTTAATTAGTAAGATCATATTTAGTAATAGCAATAGATTAAATCTAAGGGAAAAATATAGAATTAAGAATGAAATTATTATAATAATAATGAGTATAATGAGAATAAGAATTAAAGATAGGTAATAAAAATATACAAGTGGTATGATATAGAATAAGCTGAATAAGTTTATGACTCTAATGCTATTAGAGAGAAATAATAATGTAAGTTTGCTTTGGTTGAAATTTTTTTTTTCACTATTATGTGTATCACATGGTGTTTTATTTTTTTGTTTTTGCTTTTTTTCTTTGCTGTATAATCAATAAAAATTATTAAAAAAAAGTATAACTGCATCCTCCTGTTCATATTCCCTATGCAGCATGCTGCCTCTCCTACTGAAGGCAATACGCAATCATCTTGATTAACAGCCTTACCCTAAACTTGTCTCATCCATTTGAGAGCTATTCAGGTTGGTAGCAATCCTTACCAACAATCATTAGTGCTCCTAAATCTAACAGTGTTAACTCATTCTATGACTTAAAGAATTTAAATCCAATAAACTCATTTAATTTAAGTACTTCATTTTAATTGTCTGGAACCAGTCACCATTCATCTTCAGTGGATGACCCTAGATTCTAATGCTTTTCTCTAAGACTGAGAGAGTCTAAACTGAAAGAAGAAAAACATGTCTTTGAACACTCTCCCCATACCATAATTTTATACATTTTTATAGTGTGCCTCATTCACTTACTCTTTTTCTAAGCTAAACAGCCCCAAACAAACATCATTCCTCATATGGAAGTTTCTCCTGCTCTTTAACCATTTTGACTTTTTTTCTGCATCTTCTCCAGTTATGCCGTACATTTTTAAAAAACATTGTTGTCTTTCTCCCAAACATCCTGCACATAATCTGAAATCTACTATGCTCCAATCTAAGTCTACACAGTATATCATGTACTCCATCCTAAGACTGTGACAAACTATAGTTTTTTTAGTTTTCCTGTGGTCTTTCAACTTCTCTCACAACACATCCTCCACTGGCCTCAAAAACACAACACTAGGCCCCAATTCAGAGGCTTCTAATAGCTTATTGTCAGTCATTGGCTCCCACTTCAGTACCACCTTTGTGCAAGTGTCTAGAACTAATCAGGAAACGACAGTATATAACCGTGTCTGAATCCAGTATCTTTGTCTGTTGTTCTCAGACAAGCCAGGATGATAAGCCAGCAACAAACCAGGCAAACTGAAAATGTTTATCACCTTTGGGAAAATATTTGGAAAAAAAATTAAGAACTCTGACCTCAAGCAAGATAACTGAATGCTTCTCAAGCCATTACTTACGGAGAAGAGTATCTGGAATATGCATCTAAGAAAACCTGCCAGTTGTTGACAACCATCACGTCCCATAGAGTCACTAGTGCTGCCTGACAGGTAAGCAAAAAAAAGCAATAGTGAATATCATTTTTATTTGTGATTTGTAGAGAAAAGAAAGACAACTGAGACAAACCAGTGATGCACCTACAAGCACCCAAAATGAACACACTTACGGCAAAATCATCAAAGTTATTTGGCCAGTACTCCAGTTGTTCATATGTGCCACACTGGAAGGTTGTGTTTCCAGTTGTTATGTTGACACCACTACAAAGAAAAGCATACATGTAATGTTATTTCAGCACAGGGCAGACAATGCTATGGCATAGGAACAGGAACTATTTGATATACCTTACAGTGGATATTAAAATCAATCACACACAGCTTTTACATTTGAGGGCCAAAAGATCTTCCCTACTATATAATTAGAAGACAGAATAAGCAACAAGAAAATTCAAAGTTTAAAGGCTACTGTAAGACAGAACAAACATCCACCCGCCTCTTTCATGATTCTGGTAAGAAGACACTGTTCTAAACTACAAAGAGATTGACATTGCTATGCATTACAAAGGACTTAAAATCTGAAGCCAAGACTATTTAAGACCTTTCCCCAGAGCCAAAATTCAGCCATGAAGTAAAGAGAATAATGCCATACTAAACATTTTTTTCTGTGCCATGATACAACCAGAGTTACCCTTCAAACAACTGTAGATCAGGTGCTTTAATTAGATCGATTGTTCACTGCTTATTAAACTTTTACAACTACTGTTTTAGCTATTTTGTTCTAATTTATATAGTACAGGGATGAAAAGTCTATTTGAAATTATTCTTACCACAGTGGAAAAATCTGTTTCCCAACAGTGGAAAACCTCATTGCAAAGAATAATGGACCGGTGAGATTTTCATAGGTCCACACAAGTATTTGAATATCTCCCTGCCAGGTACCAGCTTCTGTTAGACCTTCTCCAAATAAAACCCAATAGCAGCCCTATCACCTGCCAACCAGGTGCCAGACTGGATGGGAAAAAGTGAGGCAGGCCAATATAAGGCCATCTCAGGCCTTGCAAGGGGAGGGTCTCTAATGAGATCTCCAGGGTTTCCACAAGGTCTCAAATTACAAGGAAACTCCAATCCAGGAAAAAGTCACAGAAGGCCAGCAGCCATTACAAGATGAGAGCAGGAAATGCTTGGCAAGTAGGAAGATGGGAACCAGCTATTACAGAAACAGAAACATACACACACACACACAAAATCCAACATTTGACATCTAATTTGAGGCCATTTTGCTGCACACCAAACGCTTGGGTTGTTGCGACAGTGCCTGGCACCTGCTCTTCTTACTCTTCAATTCTTTCCTGGTCCATCAATATTCCCCATAGAATCACTCCATTTGAGGACTTTTGAATACAGGCAGAATGTTGTGGGAAAATTCTTGTTTGCCCTTACATGCATAGGTGAAATAGTCTGGGATTTAGATCCCTAATTGCTACAGTGCTCGCAGAGGTACTCCCCAATGAGTGCCAGTTTATTTTTGTTTTCTTAACTTTTGTGCAACAATAAAAAATTATTTTGCACCTTCATAGTGTTCAGCATCATGTGAACATCAGGTAGTAATAACACAAATTAAATCCATTTTAATTCTACATTGTAACACAACAAAAAGGAGGCAAAGGTTTGTATACTTCTGTATGCTAGGTGGCATACAAGACACAGGATGATCACGGCTTCTGCCCATAGTCAAAGCTCATGTAAGAATGGCCATGCCATTTTTAGTAGCTGCTTTACCTGATGTTCCCCGTGGGAGCAATGGTATCCTGAAATAGCTCCATGCCAATTACTGCAAATGTATAGAAAGCCACCTGGAATAGAACAAGTTGGCATTAGTAACTTTCTACTACCAATTTAATGTGGTGCAAGCATTACTGCCAAAAACAGTATTCATTATACAATTCAAGCCCATGTTGGGCCAGTTAGAAAGCTAAAATGTTAGCTTTCACATTTTAATCCCTTTGTATAAGCAGCCAAAGCAGCAAACTCACAAAGCACAAACTTGCTAAAGTAAAATAAAAGCTTCCTAGAAGCAGACTGAGCACATGACATCATCCTGATATTCTTGCTTCTCCTCACTGAAGTAACAGAGAACATAAAGCCCTCTCAATATTGTTGAACTACATCTCCCATCATGCCTCACCACTTGCCAGGCTAGCTAGGCCTGACTGCAGTCGAGAGTCCAACAGAACCTGGAGGATGAACAGGTTGCTCACCTGTAACTGTGGTTCTTCGAGTGGTCATCTGTGCCCTCACAGACTAGGAGCTTTCGCACATGCGCAGTAGCGTTCGGAAGATTGTAGAGCTTAGTAGCTTGGCGGGAACCCCTCCCCCATGCCTGCACTGAGCACGCTCAGCCCGCCAAGCCAACGGTCTCTCCTCAGTTCTGTAGTCCGCCAATAAGGGACCTGAGAAAGAGGAGACGGCTGGGCGGGGGTGTGTGAGGGCACAGATGACCACTCGAAGAATCACAGTTACAGGTAAGCAACCTGTTCCTCTTCTTTGTGGTCTCTGTGTCTCATACACTAGGAGACTTTGTAGCTTACCAGTTGGAGGGTAGGTCAGGTCCTGGAGAATGGACGCCAGCAGCGCACGTCCAAAATGGGCATCTCTACAGGACCGGCAGTCCAGTCTGTGGTGGCACACAAAGGTCAATGGTTGAGACCAGGTCGCCACATGGCACAGTTCCTGCATATCCACTCCTTGCAGGAGAGCTGCTGAAGTCGCCACGGCTCTGGTGGAATGAGCCCGGTGCAGGACTGGCGGAGGCTTCTTGGCCAGCTCGTATGCCAGCAGAATAGTCTGGGCCACCCATCTGGAGAACTGCTGAGTGCACACCTTGTGGCCTCTTCGATGCCTGCCATAGCACATGAAAAGGTGCGGGGTCTGTCAAAAGGACGCAGTCCGGTTTGTTTAGAAAGTCAAGGCCCAATGAACATCAAGGGAGTGAAGGGATCACTCCAAAGGTGTAGTCGGGTCCGGATAAAAGGTTGGCAAGATGATGCCTTGACTGAGGTGGAAGCTTGACACCACCTTTGGCAGGAAGGAAATGTCAGGGCGAAGAACTACCTTGTCCCAATGGAACACGAGGTAGGGCTCATCGGACCGCAAAGCTGTCAGCTCACTCGTCCGCCTGGCAGAGGTGACAGCTACCAAGAAGGCAGTCTTGATGGTCAGGAGCCTGTCATCTGCAGTTGCCATGGGCTCGAAGGGCGGTCTTATCAACTGCGATAGCACCAAGGAGAGCGACCATGGCGGTAGCGGTGGCGACACCGGTGGATAAAGGTGTTGCAGGCCGTTCATGAACTGCTTCACGGTAGCATCGCAGAAGAGAGCTTCCGATGGGGACCGTCGAGATTGATAGGCCACGATAGTGGCAAGGTAGACCTTTAGAGAAGGAAAGGCAAGGCCCTGCTGCCGAAGGTGTAGGAGAAAATGGAGCACGGTAGGCAGGTTGACAGGCGATACCAGCTCATGTCGTGCTTCAGCAAAGGTAACGAATCTCCGCCATTTGTAATGATAGTTGCAGCGTGTCAACTCCTTCCTGGACGCGTTCAAGATGTTCTGGATGGCAGGATCATCTACAGCATTATCCGCCAGGCGTGAAGGGCCAGGAGAGGCAGGTCCGGATGGAGAACAAGACCACTGGAGTGCGACAGGAGATCCGGCACCATCGGGAACCTAAGGAGTCAACCGCGAGCGGCCTCGAACACGGGCCCGAACCAGTGCTGCCTTGGCCAGTATGGGGCTATGAGGATGACGTCAGCTTGGTCCGCGAGGATCTTGGAGACCACTCGGCCCAGGAGAGGAAACGGAGGGAACGTGTAGAGGAGCCCTTCAGTCCACTCAAACTGGAAAGCGTCACCGAGGGAGCCGCGACTCCGGCTGGCTCTCGAGCAGTACCGGTGACACTTTGTGTTCTGGCTGGTGGAAAAGAGGTCGATCACTGGCTCGCCCCACCGGTCTCATATCATCTGGAATGCCTTGCTCGAAAGGGACCACTCGTGGTGGCAATGGGTGTCCCTGTTGAGGGCATCTGTTGTGGTGTTTTCCTGGCCGGCCAGGTGCACCGTGACTGGATGGACTCGAAGCGACACACACCAGTCCCAAAGCTGAAGGGCTATGGTGAGGAGGGTGGTTGAATGAGTTCCCCCTTGTCTGTTGACGTAACAGACCACCACAGTTAGGTGGCAAAATGCCCTCAGAGCTTTCCAGATGGCGAGCAGCTCAAGGGCGTTGATATGGAGGTCGGTCTCGTCATCGATCCATCGTCCCTGGACACTGAGATCACCGCAGTGTGCTCCCCACCCAAACAGGGAGGCGTCTGTCATCACCGTGAGCCGAGGGGTCGGTTCCCGGAACGGCATCCCTGACAGCAGACGGCAGTAGAACAGCCACCAAGGGAGGGAGCAACGCACCTGTCGAGGAATTCTCAGGGGGTGCCTCTGGTCATCCAGGAGTGGATCGAAGACTCTGACGAACCAGTGCTGAAGTGGCTGTGCACAGAGCCGAGACACGTAGGTTACTGCCAAGGCCATGTAACCGAGGAGTTGCTGGATCCTCCTCGCTGATACTGTTGGGGCATCAAAGACAGCAGACATGGCCCGATGAAGGGTCTGTGCACGTTCCATAGGTAGGTATGCCCTTGCAGACACCGAGTCCAGAGTCACTCCGATGAAGTCAAGGACCCTCGCCGGTTTGAGGTGCGACTTCTTCAGATTGACCCAGAGGCCAAGACGGGTCAGAAGAGAAAGAGTCCTGTCTGCAGGATGCCACCAACAGCCAATCGTCGAGGTAAGGATAGATCGAGACGCCCTTCGCCCACCAGTACGATACCATGGGGGCCATGCATTTGGTGAAGACCCTGGGCACAGTGGAGAGTCTGAATGGTAGCACCCTGTATTGGTAACAGGTGCCATCGACCGCGAACTGTAGGTACCATCTGTGCTGCCGGCGAATGGCGATGTGAAAGTAAGCATCTCAAAGATCGATGGAGGCAAACCAGTCCACTCGCCGAAGGAATGGCAGGATCGAAGACAGAGTGACCATCTTGAACTTCTTGGGGCAGATGTACTCGTTTACCTCTCTGAGGTCCCAGATTAGCCATAGGGTTCCGTCCAATTTTGGTACCGTGAAGTACCAGGAGAAGAAGCCGGTGGTACTGGCCAAAGACAGAAGTTCTTCGATCGCTCCTTTCTGTAGCAGGGACTAGATCTCTTCCAGCAGAACCGAGCTGGCTGGGGTGGAATAGTAGATGCCTCGCGGGGGTATACTTCCAAACTCGATGGCGTAGCCAAGATGGACAACAGAGAGAACCCAAGAGTCCGTGGTGATGTGACGCCAATCGGTGAGATGTCGGGCCAGGCTCGGTTGGTCTTCGAAGGCTGCTGGCAGGCTGAAGGATGGCTGTGGCGGCGACCCGCGAAGGTGGTCAAAACCGGGACTTTGTCCCGGACAAAGACGTATTCAAAGAAGAGAATGGGTGTCTCTGAAGAGGTCTCCGTGCCAAGGGCGAGGTAGACAGCCGGGATGGGGCTGAGCGAGGCAATCGAGGTTGATAGGTCGAAGACAACAACCTGTGCCAAGATGGCCAGGAGCCGAAGCTACGGCGAGGCTGAGGGGGCTGATGTATGCCCATCTTCTTGGCCTTCAGGTATGCCTTGACGAGATGGTCCACCGCCTCATCCGTTGTAGCGTTAAGCAGCCCCTGGCCATCAAAAGAGAGGTCCTCGATCCTTCTCCTGCTGTCTTCTTGCAGGCCCGACAACCTGAGCCACGCGTACCATCTCAAGGCAACGGAGCCCACTGTCACCCATGCCGCCACCTCCACTGAGTGCCTCGCTGGTTTGCGAGTGCTACCACCTCATTAAAGAACTGCATAGCACTTTCTCAGTTCTCCTCAGGAAGGTTGGACAGAAGAGGACAGAACCTGTCCAGCAGATTTCTCAGATAGGCCGCAAGGCAAGCTTGCGTGTTAGACACTCTGGCAATCAGAGATGAGGCAGAGTAAAATCTCCTGCCAAAAGTGTCCAGCCTGCGGCCCTCTCGATCCGGCGGGATGGTGTGCGCCCTACTACCACCCTTGGTCTGGGCAGATTCAACGACAATCGAATTGGGCACCAGGTGATTGAAGAGAAATTTGGCGTCCTCATTCTGGGTGCAATACAGGTGCTCGAGCCGGTGAGGAACTGGCTAGGCAGACGCCGGCTTGGCCCAGGGGTGTTTAAGGGCCTCCATCAAGGCTGGCAGGAATGGCAGCGGTGCCGTAGAAGGTGGGCAGGTATCCACGTATTGGAATACAGGGTCCTGCACCGTTGGAGCCGGGTCCGCAACCTTCAGTCCAAGCGCCGTAGCCATCCTAAGGAGGATGGCGGAGAACTGCTTCACATCCTGCAGTGCCAGTTCAGGTCCTGGGTCTTCGAAGACCAAGGGCGGAGACTCATGGGATGCGGGCATGAATTCGTCAGAGTCCGTCTCGTAGGTCTGCAAAGACTGAGACGGGGACCTGTCTGCGGACCTCTCTCTCGATGACTGTTGAGGCAGTAGCGCCAGGGTGACCGTCGGCGCCATAGCTGTCACCGGTACTGCGGACAGTACTGCCGCAGTGGCCGTCGGCTGAGGTGCCGAAGCTGTTGTGATCGGTACCAGAACAGGCCGTGGGCGCTGGATCACCTGAATGACAGTAGTGGCCAGGACCGTGGTCTGTGCTGGAGCAGACTCCGAGGCCGGGCGGGTGACGGTCAAAGTCACTCTCAGTGGCGGAGACATGGCCCTATAACGGGGTGAGCACTCCCAGGACCTCCTGTATCGCAGAGATCTGGAAGCTGACCGACTCGGCGATCGCTGATGCTGGGGATGGTACCTCTCGCGGGATGGTGAATGGGACGGCCGGTAGGGTGACCAAAGTCTCACGTCCCGGTGGTACCTGTCTCTATAGGATGGAGAGTAAGACGGGTACGAGCCCGGATGTTCTCGCCAGGCATGTTCTCGACCGTACCTCCCGATGTGCGATGCAGAGGTGAACAGTGAGTCAGTGGAAGGGCGAGATAGGGCCCTTTTGAAGTAGGCCTCCCGGTGGCGCGGGGACTGACGTCTCACCCTGCATTCTGGGGAGCGTGACTCACTCCTGCCAGATGCTGTCCGATGACTGGGCGAGGCCCGATGTGGGGCCGGAACATCTTCCGGGCAGTCCAGCCTTTATGGGTGACCGGGTGGAGATACCACAGCCATGAGCATGGGCGGTTCTGAGGGCAGGACCGAGCCGGCGGTCTGCTCCTCGTCAGACACCTCCAGAACTTCCTGTGGGTCCGACTCTTCACCTGGGTTCCCAGTCAGCTGGGTCGGAGGAGGTGTCGGAAGGTGGGTCACCTGGGGGGGCAAACGCCACTACTCCTTTCTCTTCTTTTTCTTCTCCTTCTCCTTAGAAGCCTCTTGAGAGGCAGGTCGCTTACGCTGGGCAGCAGTAAGTGGCCTAGTTGGTTTAGCTGCCCGCGAGCCCACAGGAACTTCCTGGGAGGTCGATGCGGCCGATGGTAACTTTGGAATCCTCGGTAAGGCCGATATCGGTGGCCGCGAGGACGGTACCAGGCCCGATACTGTCGACGTCGGCAGTATGGCAGCCGCCAATACCGCCGATGGTGTGGTCCTAAGTCGATGGTTTGGACATGACGGAGTGAGCCGCAGGCTGTTCCCTCGCCTGAAGAGACTCTTTCCAACAATAAGATTTTAAATGGGATGAGCGGTTTCGCAGAGTCTGAGCAGTAAACTCACGGCAGATGGGACAGGTCTTAACATTGTGAGTTTCTCCCAAACAAAAAAGGCAGTCACAATGTCCGTCGGACAGGGAGATCTTGCGACCACAAGTTGCACAGTTTTTAAACAAAGCCGACATAGACGAGAGAGTTCAAGGGGGGAACTTAGAAGGAGGGCAGAGAGCGGAGGCAGAAGGAGAAGAAACCAACGAAGAAAAGCGGAGGAGGGGTAAAAAGAGATCCAAAATACCAAAACCAAGTCCAAATATCCAAAGCCAAGTCAAGTTTCGAAGTCCATTAGTAAAACACCAGAGAAACGATCCGAAGAAAAGCCAATAGTTGCTACTAAACCAAGAACCTTCCGTTCACAATGGCGGACGAGAAAGAACTGAGGAGAGACCACTGGCTTGGCGAGCTGGGCATGCTCAGTGCGGGCATGGGGGAGGGGTTTCCGCCAAGCTACTAAGCTCTAGAATCTTCCGAATGCTACCGCACATGCGCGAAAGCTCCTAATGTGTGAGGCACAGAGACCACGAAGAAGAACAAAGGTTCCCAATCTTCCCTTAATGTCCATTCCGAGGTAACACTTTTGTACAGATTCAACTGCTCTCCTAGAATATTTAGATAGCTTCCTACTTCAACACTTTGAAGACTGTGGCCAAATATTTGACGATTTCCTCACTTATATATAACCAAGATGAGGAGGAGGATGTGACTGACTCCAAGCCACCTGTCACAGGAATACCTGAGTTCTGGGGAAGCTAAGGCACAAGTAATTTATCAAACCATCCCTCCAATAAAGCCTTGGCTTTGAGGACACCTCCTTCCCAGGCCAGGCATTCATAGCATAGGTGGGCCTGAACTTGTTACTCCTCCTCCCTTTGCCCTCTTCCTTTGCCATCCACTTCCTCAAAATCACTACCACTGCTGCCTCTGGGTAGCTACTTGGAATAACTGTTCTTCTTACACATAAAAGCATATCCACACAGACAGAAGTTGGACTGTATAAGTAATAGAGAAGCTGAATTTCTCCCAGCAATGATCACCACATTATGATTCTCAAAATTCAGTTTTCCAAATGGTAACTATTATTTTTTCATATTTTAAAGGTCTTTTTTTTCAATTAAAAACTTTCATAGGATCACGTCCAAATGTAACTCATTTGTGACACATTATCAATAAGAACTAAAGTGGGAGTTCAATAAGTGTAATAAAGTTATTCATACATACAATATTCCAAACATGCATCACTGTTAATTTACAGAACTTACAAAATCAAACATCTGTTGAGAGAAGGTGAATATCTTGTGGGGCCTTACATTTACGTTACAGGAAAACTCTGAATGATCGGTCAAACTGTTCTGAAGATGATCATCACTCTAGGGAATCTTCAGCTTGCAATACCTAAATCTGCCATTAAGTGGAGCTTCACACTGCATGATAACTCAAATGTCTTCATTAACTGATTTTATTTAAACAATTTAATATAAAGAAGGAAGCAATACAAACCAAAGGTCACAAGCACAAGCTCCAAAGTGCCAAGGGAATTTTAGAACCATACCTGAAATCGCCTTAATAAGCACTGTATAAATTGCTAGGGTCTATTCTCATACTAACTCTCAGAGGAAAAAGAAAGATTGATCTGTTGCACTCCGGGCAAGAAAAAGACTGGGCATCCTTTGCAAGAGCTTTTCTGATGCACAGATTTATCTCACACTCAGAGCATCTTCTTGTGGGGAAAAAAAATGGTTGTTATAATATTGTCAGGAAAGGCTACTAACTATAAGATGTTCTGAACGCTATAGGAACAAGCATCTCTTCCACTGAGAAATTTTAATAACGATATTAAGCAGAAAAAGTTGGGAGCCAATGAAGAATAAACAGTTTCTCCGAACTAAAGGCACTCCAACAGTCAAAAGCGTAAGTCCTAGACCTTGGGCATTCTATCACTAGAAGAGCATTATGGGTTTTTTTCCCATTTATTTAATGCATTTTCAATATAAATTACTCACAGAGCGGCTATCAAATGATAAGCAATGAAAATAGCATCTCACCATAAGCTTCCAATATGAAGAAAGGAAAAGGGATGAAGTGGGAAGAAGAAAAGAAGCAAATGGTGCCACCAGTTCTTAAAGTTGCATAGCAATTGATTGATTGATTGCCTGGTTTGTTAAACAATGATTAAAGGCAAAAGAAATTATAAGGAAAAGAGACACGTAAAAAAAATTAGTCTCACAAAATGATGAAAGCAATCAACAACTCTAATTTCGCACTGGTGTATTGCTGAAATTATTTGACAAAAGTGATTTGTAGAAAATGCAAAATATGCATTATTCTTCATTTTCACTTACCACCAAGATTCCTGCAAAGCTTCTTATATTTTTTACCATATCCAGCAGTGTGCTGGCAATTAAAGACATGAACTGTAAATAAGAAAAAGAATATTTAGCGCTTTTCATAGTCTCTCACATGTTAACAGTCATAGGAAAAAATAAACATAACCAAATTCAAATTAAAGTCTACATAGCAAACCAGTAGTACCTTTATGTTGGGGATGATACGCAAAAATCTGAACACAATCAGCATGTTTGCTAGACGGACCATGTCCCACAGAGACAGTAAGCCCAATATTTCAGGCCTCCTACAAAAAAAGGAAAAAAAACAACCTAAGATGACTTGCAGCAAATCTGAGCCAGGGAACCACCAGAATGAACTGAGTCTGCTCTTCTAGGCAACTAAAGGCACAATCATCAGTCTTGTGAGAAGTATATATCACTATTTAGAAAAGGAATAAAGACCACACAGTTTTATGTCAGGGGTAGGGAATATATTCCTTCCAAATGTTGTTGGGTACTAACTTCCACCAGATCTCACTACTGACTATTGTTAGCTATGGCTGCTGGGAGTTGTAGTCCAACAGCTCCTAGAGAGCAAAATGTTGCTGACCCCTGTCTCACATAATATCTTTGATATTCAACTCTAAGAACTATAATCTGAGAACTGCAAGGAAAATCTCCCCTCCCTAGCCCATACTGATGGAACTAATTGAAGATTCAGTCTAACAAGGGATATGGAAGAAATCGCATTTGTCTTTAATCCATCTTGCAACCCTTTTCAATATGAAACATTTCCACTCTACAAACCTCTTACTACTTTTTAAATTAAAGCTGAAAGATACATGACACACATTCTGTGATGTAAATACATATGTCTACTTACTTTGGAAGTATTTTCCACTGTATATATGAACAGATATGTTTCATATTGAAAAGGACTGTGAAAAGGATTACAGACTGTTTACTTCCAGGTATGTGAAATAACTATCATTTATGCACCACTTTGTCCTACTATGTAACATCATTTAATTCAATTGTCAGGTGTTTAATTCATAAACTGTTCAAGATATTTTAATCTTATTCAAGTATTATTATTTATTGTTTTAAAATGATTTTATTACAAGCCACCCTGAGATCTTTGGATAAAAAGTAGAATGTAAATGTTTTAATAAATAAATAAAAATAATAGGGGATTAGGCAAAAGCAGAGGGCTGCAGACTGAAAGTTTAGGAAGAAGCAGAGGGCTACAGAATACAAAGGGAAAGTAATTTGTTTCCCATGTCCACCACTGGCACAGATGAACTGGCTGAACATCCCACCTGCAGAAAAATGCAGCTGTTTTAAATCAGAATTTGAAAACCTTACATTTGTGTTTGACATTCTCAGGATCCCTCAGCCAATATGGGCATTACTCATGCTGGCTAGGAGATTCTGGGCGTTGTAGTTCAAGCAAGTAGTGTCTTCAAGATCTGCTTTAAACCAAACAGGAGAAAGCCCTTGTTTCTGAATTTCTAGCCTAGCTCATCACATCCCAATGTTTTAGCAAGAAGTAAAGAGACAACCCATCAAAGGTATCAATTCCTGTGTAGCTACAACTGTTTACAAAACATTCATACCAGCCTGGATGAGGAAATCCATAAACTGCAAATGTTGATACCTCCAACACCTTTGAGGAAAAGAGGCAAAAATATAACAATTATAATAATTATTTATGGATTAAGTGTTCCAAGTAGTAAAGCATGCTGGGTTATTTTCAACTGAGTGTGGAATGGGTACCACTGGCAGCATACATTCACCCTCTCCCTTGTAGCCTTCCAGAAGGTAGAAGAGTCTTCAGATCAGATAGAAGGATATAGAGACGGAAGGCAAAAGGAAAGGCAGAAGCCTGATCACAGGACACAAGATGGAACCCATTTCTTCAAAATAAATGTCCTATCCAAGTATGAATGTAATATTTCGGGAAAGAGTGGGAGGAGCAGTCAACTATCTGTAACAAATTTGATCTTAACCCTTATTTTCTTTCATTCATATCTAAGAGCAATATAATATCCACCCATGACATTAACATAAAAACACACTAGGATGTTAACTCTGCCCTCATATTACAATAGTGTAGTCACCCCTACAGGCTTTTATTTATCTTCTTATTCTGTATACTCAAGGCAGCAAGTTGTTCTCAGTTGCCTTATTTGTTAAACAGGGGCAGAATGGAAGCTATTCAACAATACTCACCATCAGAACACCAGTCAAAAGACCATCAAAGATGTTACTTGGATATGACAAATATCTTCTTAAACCCAGAGCTATTACTTTCAGCAACATTTCCAAGAGGTAGTAGAAAATGAAGACACAGTTTATAACCTTGAAAATTCAAAATGAAGATGCAGTTGAGACTCGTGATTTGCAAGAAAAACTGATACAAGAAATGTCATGTAAAAAAGAGAGGGCCTCACCCCTAAAAAGAAGTCATCTCGCTCAGCAGGTGGCTTATCTGCATCTATTACCATGACAACCTGTGCAGAAAAACAGCCACCAATTAATAGATGCTGAATTTTAAAACACAGCATCATAAAAGTGCCCAAACTATTTTTTAAATCTACCACAGCAAATAATTTTTCTTCTCAATAGGCCACAGTAAATTTAACCAGCCTACCAAGTGCTACTTATGGGAAGAGTGAGGAAAATGCAATTTGTGGGCCCTATGCAGGCTCAGTTCCTCTCAAGGTCTGCAGGAGACCAGCTCCAAGTTTTCCCTGCCCACATGTTCAAACATCAGGGAGGAACTTGGCTGAAAAATCAGATGCAAAATGCCAAAACCCACTCAAACTGCTATAAATATGTAGTGCCACCTCCCACTGCCGCTCAGTGGTGCTGGGGAAACAACCTCAGTTTTTGGACAAAACAGGAAAATAACATTACATGACCTCCTCCAGTTTGGTTGTGGCACATCTCTGCAGGCTGCTGGATAATTTTGGGGATAGAAATTAGTCTCCACCCCTGGTATAATTGTCCACTTGAGATATGGGGTAGTGCAGGAGTGGAGAACACATGGCCATTCTCAACCTTATTGGACTACCACTTGACCATGATCTATCACTATCCACCAGGGCTAATGGGTGCAGCAGTCCAATATCTGGGGAGCCAAAAAAATTCCTAATATGGGTCTGTGCATACTGGTCAAATGAACAATCAAGAACTGTTAACTGCCTATCTTTTATTTTGACAGCTCTAAGAATGTTACTGAGCAGACATGTAAATTACGTAAAGATATCAGAAGGCATTGTTTGCCAGCAAGGTAATGATGCCAGCACTGCAGAAATAAGAAACTGATCCCTAGCAGACATATCTGCTATATCTGCAGGCACCTCCAAAGAGGAACAGAGGTACTCAACCAGGCAAAAGGCCTAGCATCTGACTAAGACTACCAAGATCAAGACACATAATAGGCACTGGAAACATTCTCAGGCTGACTACAGCCTAATCTACCTTAGAGTGTGAGGAAAAAATGAATCATAGAATCATAGAGTTGGAAGAGACTACAGGCCATCCAGTCCAACCCCCTGCAATGCAGGAACACACATCAAAGCACTCCCAACAGATGGCCATCCAGCCTCTGCTTAAAAACCTACAAAGAAGGAGACTCACCACACTCTGAGGCAACATATTCTACTGCTAAACAGCTCTGACCATCAGGAAGTTCTTCCTGAGGTTTAAGTGGAATCTCTTTTCCTGCAGTTTGAATCCATTGCTCCTTGTCCTAGTTTCTGGAGCAGCAGAAAACAAGCCCGCTCCCTCCTCGACATGACATCCCTTCAAATATTTAAACATGGTTATCGTGTCCTTTCTTAATCTTCTCCTCTGCAGACTAAACATATTCAGCTCCCTAAGCTGCTCCTCATAGGGCAGGGCTTCCAGACCTTCACCATTTTGGTCGCCCTCCTCTGGACAGGCTCCAGCTTATCAATACCCTTCTTGAAATGAGGTGCCCAGAATGGACACAGTATTCCAGATGAGGTCTAACCAAAGCAGAATAGAGTGGTACCATTATCTCCCTTGATCTAGACACCATACTCCTATTGATTCAACCAAGATTCACATTGGCTTTCTCGGCTGCCGCATCACACTGCTGATTCATTTTCAGCTTGTGGTCCACCAAGACTCCTAGATCCCTTTGACATGTACTGTTATCCAGCCACATATCACCCATCCTATATTTGTGCATTCCATTTTTTCTGCCTAAGTGTAGGACCTTACATTTCCCTCTGTTGAAACTCATTTTGTTAGCTTTGGCCCAGCCCTCCAATCTGTCACGATCCTTTTGAATTTTGATCCTATCTTCTGAAGTATTAGCAACCCCTGCCAATTTAGTATCATCTGCAAATTTGACCAGCATGCTCTCTATTCCTTCATCCAAGTCATTAATAAAGATATTGAATAGCATTGGGCCTAGGATAGAACCCTGTGGCACCCCACTAGTCACTTCTCTCTGGAATGAAAAGCAGCCATTGGTGAGCACCCTTTCGGTTCAATCCATCAACCAATTACAAATCCACCTAACAGGTAGCACTGTCCAGCCTGCATTTTACTTGTTTCTTTGCAAGAATGTCATGGGGAACTTTGTCAAAGGCCTTACTGAAATCAACTTTGTCAAAGGCCTTACTGAAATCAAGATATGCTACGTCCACAGCATTCTCTTCATCTATCAAGCTCGTAACTCTATCATAAAAAGAGATAAGATTAGTCTGGCATGACTTGTTTTTGAGAACCCCATGTTGACTTTAGTGATCACAGCATTGCTTTCTAACTAATTACAAACTGACTATTTAATGATCTGCTCTAGGATCTTTCCTGGTATTGATGTCAGGCTGACTGGGCAAAAATTATTTGGGTCCTCTTTTTTTCCCTTTTTGAATATGGGGACAACATTTGCCCTCCTCCAGTCTGCTGGGACTTCTCCTGTTCTCCAAGAGTTCTCAAAGATTATTGCCAGCGGTTCTGAAATTACTTCTGCAGGTTCTTTTAATATCCTTGGATGCAATTCATCTGGCCCTGGAGACTTGAATTCATCTAATTTAGCCAAATATTCCTAAACTACCTCTCTACCTAGTCTGTGTTGCATTCCCTCCACTTCCCCACCTGCTCCCCACTCCCCAGGTTGAGAGAGAGAAACAGCATTAAAACAGGTTGAGGGAGAGAAACAGCATTAATTCCTTGTAGAAAATATGCAACATCCTGCCTTTATCTTGCCTTTCCTCTTCCTCCTCCCCACTCTTCTCTTCACAACAAACCTAAGCAGTAGGTCAGGCTGAGAAAGAATACCTGGCTTAAACCCTATGAGTTCCATGGTTCAGTGGGGACTTGAACCTAGATCTCTAACATTCTAACTGCTATAGTATACTATACTATATTAGCGCTCCCAATGTAATAGTTCATTATAACTTTTTAAAAGGTTAGCTGGTCCAACAGCTATTTAATCTTTTTTGGATTTCTGGGGGAGCGGTCTGTTTGGAGACTTCCTACAAGTGGAATCTGGCTGGCTACCAGTGAAGTGAGGATGTCAGAAGCTTCCTGAAATACAGCTGAGTTCTTATATTTTCATACAAAACAAATTTAGTCAATTTTTAGGTCAAATAACAGGACATATTATGATACTAGCTATTTGTTTCTGAACTCAGAAATGTATTAAAACTTTGTATACTTACACATACAGAGAAAACATTTGCTAGAGCTACAGCATTGCCTAAGTACCCAAAGTAGCAATGACCAAAGATAAGTTGAATTTTCTGTAGAAATGGTGACTGATAATCTGGCATGTGAGGGCGCTAGAAGAAAGAAACACAGATATATCATATCCCATCAAATTTAACCTATTTTTTCAAGATGTCTATTTATCTGTTGTGTGCTTTCAAGTCATTTGCAACTTATAGTGACCCTAAGGCAAACCAATTACAGGGTTTTCTGGGACTGAGAGTATGTGACATGACCAAAGTGACTCAGTGGGTTTCCATGTCCAAGTGGGGAGTCAAACCCCAGGCTCCAGGATTGTAGCCCAATGTTCAAACCACTACACCTTAAACCATCTACTAATGAAAGCTCTCTAGGTATCATACAGTCTTTAAAAATATGGCCTAAATCTAATCATTTGTCCCAAATGGAGCAGACTCACTGAATCAATGGAGTTTTATTTGACACTTATGTAATGTACTTAGATTATCAACATTTATGTAAGTTCCCTTTATTCAATAGGTTTGCTCTAGCTGGGAACAGGATTTAGTACACCTTGTCTCCAAAGTTCACACAAATCTATTAACTTCATGTTAGCATCACTGAGGTCTTTTACGGCAGTGTTACAGTTCTACATAAGCATGTAGACTTTCTTCAGAGACACTGAAGAGAAATGTATAATTTAGCAAAGAGACAGAAAATAGCGATCAAAGGCACAATCATTTATTATTCAAAAGTGACTCAGTAAGATATTAAAAGTCAAATAATTTTTTCATATTACACAATTATAGGACTATGATCCAGTTTAACTGCCATGGTTGCACCCCTATGGCTTCTGGGGATTTTCCTTCAGGAAAGCACTAGAAGAACTGTCTGACTGAGAATTCTCAATATTACTCCCCAAAACTGCAAATCCCAGGATTTCATGGGATGTTGACATGGCAGTTAAAGTAGGATCATAGTTCTATAACTGTGTAGTGTGGGAAAAGGCCTCAGATATCAGCACTGATTATACACAAAGGTGTTAAAACAAGGTACTGTTATGTATCATCTCCAACATATAATAAAGTAGCGGATAGTACATATTTCTTGCAGACCTTCTGAGACAGAACCAGAAGTCTGAAGGAGAACTGAATGCTAAATTCGGTTACAGCGCACCAGTTGACTAGAAACAGAAATGTAGTTATTGCTTCTGTTCAAATTTATCCTATCAAACCAAGGAGGCCAGAAAACTAAAGCACATACATTGTCATGTCCATTTCATGGTTAGAAGTTCATAATGTCTGAACAAATTTGTTATCTCTTACTATGTTTTGAGAACAGAGAGATACTGATCTAAGGGTACATTCCAGCCTTCCTTAACCTGGTACCTACAGGGTACCTTCTGAGCTGAACTCCAACTCTCATAATTCCAAACTATTCCTTAGCAGGTTGAGGGGCACTGAAATATTAATATATATGTGCCATACTTGTAGGCCATCAGCATTATCAAGAACCACGGTTTCACAGTTGGTCCTTTTCAGAGTATGAAAAATAGAATCTGCTTAACTACATGTATTTTTTCTACATATTTTTGGAGCACACAGTTCCTCTTTAGAGACATATTCTTATTTCACCACCGAATTGTATTACACTCACCCAAGCATTTCTTTGGGTGCAAACAAAATTTAAACAAATTTTAACAAAACAAACAAAACAAAATTTCACAAATTGGCTATTTGTGGTCTTGCCTGGCACATTTAAAAAAAAAAGAACAGCAAACTAAAAGAACACAAGCTTAAGATCCAGGAAACAGAGAAAGGAACAGAAACTGAAAAGCAATCCAAATCATCTGCTGTACCACAGAAACTTTGTAACTGTTCTTGTGAACTCTAAGCAAGCAATTTTTGTTTTATAGCAACACACCACTAATTACAAATATTTCAATAATTCTATCTTAAGAATCAGTACGGCTGTAAATTTTGAATATTTGTAGGACACAGGGTCACCACTTTATTCTGTTAAAAAAAATGAATGGTGAGGCACAATTACAGTTTATCAACACCTGGTTCACTACCCTTGGCTTAGAGTAAGCATTTCAGAAAAACTTAATTTAAGTGTGAGTGGGAAAGAAGAGTTAGACTGTCCATATTTTCTTTCCAACTTACATAGCACACAGGGAATGCCCCATTTCAACCCATATGCATCAGAGGCCCCTACACAGCACACAATTAAAGCACTATTATTCCACTTTAATTACCATGGTTCCACTCTATGGAATCTTGAGGCTTGACATTTGATGAGGCACTAAAGTTCTCTGGCTGAGAATTCTAAATGTCCCTCCATTAACTGCAGCTCCCAAGATTCCATGGGATGTTGCATGGCAGTTAAAGCGGACAATAGCACCATAATTGTGTAATGTGAATGGGCCCCAGGAGGGCTTTTTCTTTTTTTTTAAAAAAAAAAACTGCTTTGAGTGAGCTGTAGGGTATTTGCTGACCTGGGTAAGAATTTCAGCGTATTAATTATCAGGCTTGCATTGTGGCTAAGGACAACATTAAACGTAGACTTCCTATATAATGGAGTCAATTCAATAGGAACCTGAGCATGCGTTTCTGCTTTATTGCATGACGGTCCCCTGAAAAATAGCATGGGGCTTTTTTTGTCCCAATAATATTACACTGGATGGGACAAAAAAGTACTCCAATGATAAAAGCAACAGAATGGGAGATATTTTCTTTGTACCAGCCATTTTATTTGTTTATTTAAAATTGGACATGACAAGTGGTTGAAATTGGGAGAAATTATTTACAACTATATACATTTTATTTTATATATATTCCATCTTTCTCCTGAAAGGAATCGCAAGACAGTTTACAACAAAGTTAAGACTAAAGCTGAGAGCCAGGGCAGTGCAGTGGTTTGAGGACTGGTCTACGACCCTGGAGACCAGAGTCCAATTCCCTGCTAGCCAAGGGCACATAACACTCTCAGGCCTAGAAAATCCTGCGATAGATTTGCCTTTGGGTCACCATAAGTTGAGAATGACTTGAAGGCACACAACAACAACAATGCTGAAAACATGGTGATAAAGAAGGCAAAACAACAAGCTAGTGTATTAAAACACCATTAATTTTTTAAAAAGAGTAAATCATTTAGAACCATAACAACAGAGATAAAAACACAGCACACAAACCCCATAAAAGACTCCCTGCAACCAATCCATCTTAAGATGCCTTTTAAAACACAAAGATCTTTGTTAGCCAGTGAAAGAAGAGCAAAGAAGGGCTATGAGTAACAATGATGACGAATTCCTGCATTTCAGTTTAGTTTCATTTGGATTATACAACAAAAATGTGGTTCTGGGGGACTGGAATGTCCTGCTCTGGAAGCTGAGGTTTAACCAAATTCCATCTCCTCATTCGTATACACAAGAACACTCTCACCCCAGGATCCTTCTCTGATTTGGAAAGAAGGAAGATGGGTCTACAAAAATGAACACAGTCCAGCTTGGATTTTATATTCTATGTATGAGGGCAAGAGGGTGGTATGCAAGCAACCTTTAGACTTGCTTCTGTGGCTAGCAGACTCATAGTACACTCTGTATCATAGTGCTGGAACAGCTTTGGCAGCTGTTTCTCCAACCAGAGCAGGAAGGAAGGTCTACACCTCCAGGCAGGCTAGCTAATCGAACAACAGCACTATTATAGAGACTACAATAACGATACTACCACCATACCTCTTTAACTTTATGGGTATCAAGTTCATCAAAAAGTGTCTGGAACTGAGCAGCGGACAGTCCTCCTGGAGGGTATGACTCCAGCTTCTGTGTGTGCAACAGAAACAGGCACTTAACATACACATTTCACATGCCAGTCCAGACAATATATTTTCACTATGAGCAAAAGGCAATGTCTATTTAATTTTTTTAAAAAAGATTCTTACCACCAAGATGGTTCAGATGTAATGCCAAATATGATTTGACACTAAATGCACACACACACACACACACAAAAGAGTCTTACCTCGATCATGGCTTCCTTGCAGTAAGAATCCATTTTTACTTTATGGAGTACTTGAATTATGGCCTCAGATTGGACACGAAAGCTATGTAAGAAAAGTGAAAATATGTAAGAAATAACTAGGCTTCCATACCTCTTACCTCCACAAACCACAACTGTATGACCCAAAGAACTGTGAGATAACATTAGCTATTTAAGGTGCCTTTAACTTACACATTCATATTCATTGATGTCTCTTTCAGGGAGCAGAGAACTTCAAATGCAGCCCGGATTCCTAAGCGTCTCCGGAAAAGTGAGGATTGAACTGATTTCTAAAGAATGAATGAATGCAATCACCAAAAACATACCTGAAAAGTTTACCAGATCACAATATAAAATACAAGGAATACCTATAAGGAATGAAGAGCAGAATACTAAACTCCGAACAGGGAAAAGACTTCTTTTAAAAGCGGCAGCATATTAGATTTGTGCAAGGAAGAGGCTGACACACATATTTTTCTTTCTTTTGGCTGAATGTCACCTTTTGGAGGCACAAACTAAAAAGACACAGGTGCTTTCCTCAATCATATTGGCAGAAATTCCTTACATTGCCTTTATCCAAGCTACAATTCCAGAGAACTGTGACTCCGTGTTATCAGTTGCTGGGAAGTACAAGCAGGGTCCTGCTTTATGGCACCTGGCTACAAGTAGTCTATTCATCCCAACTGGGTGGTTTCTGTGACAACAGAATGCTGGACTAGATAAGGATGCATTTGGGGGTTTAAAACAATACATCTTGCAATTAAAAAATCAGATTGATTGCATGGGATCACAACAGTGTCTTATTGTGGAAAATGCTGGCTCACAAACTTATTTTGTCTGAAGTAAATACCAAAAATTATAACATAAACATACATTTATCTATTTTTACATATTTCCACCTATTACATACTTATTTTTGTCACTTTTATCTAATAAAACAATCTATTAAACTCTACTCATTACCCTTCAGGCCATATTTCTTTGAGTGTATAATCTTTCAGTAGCCAACCAATCAGAAAAATGCTCCCCCCAGAACCAAGGAAAGTTACCCACCCTTGTCCTTGAAGAATGTGCCCTAGCAGTATGACATTTCTGCATGACAACATAGACTACAATGCAGCTTTCTAAGAACTTTATTTAAAACATTTGTAAACTACCTTTCTAAAGCCCAGCAAGGAGGGATACAATTTTTGAAAGACCAAAGGATCATGTTAAAACATAATACAAAAAAAAATACAAAATCAAATTTCAAAACCATGTTTAAAGGATTTGTCAGATCTTAGGAACATTATTTCTTTGGACTACAACTCCCAGAACCCCAAGCTGGCTGGGGGACTCTGAGAGTTGTAGTTCCAAAAAGTACCTTTGTAAACTTTTGGCTGTGAGTCTCTTCCCAAACACAAAATGGGTGGGAAGTCAATTAACAGCTCCATACAGACTGCACTCCAGAGTCTGGGAGCAATGGAAGACAAATCCCATTGCCAAGGGCCTGACAAGTTGGCTGCTACAATGGATGTCTTGAAAAGGGCCCTTCCAGCTGATCTTAATAAGTGGAATGACTGAACCCAGAGCAAGCAATCAGCCAGCAAAGCTTCAGGCTATTTAGAGCTTTTAAAGGCTAAAACTAACACATTGAAGTGAACTCGGAAAACAACTGGCAACAAGTTTAGCTCTTTCAATACTTCAATGAGGTGATCACAATCCTTGCACCACCTTAGTAGCCCAGGTGCCTCATTTTGTTCCAACTTTTGGAGAAGGTTTTTCAAGGGCAGCCTCACATACAGCACACTGCAGGAGTTTAAATGTGATGCAACCAAGGCATGGATAAGTATTTCCAGTTTAAGCTAGTTCAGGAGCAGTCATGGTTTACACACTGAACATTGCTGAGCAAATGTACTCCTTGACACCACTATCAGCTGATGATCCAAGGACAGCATAGCATAATTGAGAACACAAAAGCTATGAACCTTATCTTTCAAGAAGCAGGGATGCAACTCCTTCCAGAACAGATTAATCCCAATTCTGAATCAAGCTTTCTACTGATCAACAGTTTCTCTGTCTTGTTTGGATTTGACCTCCATTTCTTCACTTTCATCTAACCCATTATGAAATTTAGGCAACATTCAGTGTCACTCACCAGAAGGTATCCACGAAACTGATTGTATATTATTGCTGTAAGCAAATTCATCAGAAATAAGTTTCCTGTAAAAAAAAAATTACTTTAAAAAATGCAACCATATGTTTGCTTCCCTATAGACAGAACGGAGAACAGTATGAAAAGCTCACCCTCCAGGACTTTGAGAAGAGACAGTGATAAGAAGAAGTTTTCAAGGCAAGCCAGTAAAGCTTCAATTTCCTGCAGCATATTTTACTACAAATAGAACATTTAAACCTTGTCTGTTTTAACATGCTTGTTGAAAAACATAACAAAAAATACTAAGTTACTTGAACTTGAGTATCAGCTGACATTAATAGGCCTGAAGTTTTGACTAACTGGATTGATAATGATACCAATAGCTGCTGCTGTGGTGGTGAGCCTTCACGTTGTTTCCCACTTATGGTGACCCTAACAGGGTTTTCTGGGGCTGAGAGTATATCACACACCCAAGGTCACCCAGTGGGTTTCCATGGCCAAGCAAGGAACTGAACCCTGGTCTCCAGCATCATTGTCCAACGCACAAACCACTACACCATGCTGGTTCTACAGGACAGAATAGATGGCTGGGAAGTATTAAGAAAACATTCTATCCTGTGTTCTCAACCAACGGCTTCATTTACCGATCTGAAAAAAACAGCACTGAAATAGGATTAGATAGCCATAAGGCTTTTCACCTGTAGCATGGCTCACTTATAGAACTGCCAGCTCATAAGGAGAAAATCAACAATCTGCTTGTACCTCAGTGACCCAAGAAAACCAATCAATATTACTTTTATTGCTCAAGATGGTCGCTTGCTCTCTCCCTCTATTTGACAAGTTAGCCTTACTAGCATCTATCTTGGATGCCGCAGCAATCAGAAAAGCAGCCCTTTCACCAGCCCCACACTAAAGTCTGTCAGTACTCCTCAGTCTCACCCTCAAAAGCTACCCTGTTTTTATGTATATTTCATTAAAACTGCAATGCTTGTTTCAAGTGATCAAAATGAAACTTCCCAAATATACAGAGAAATCTTTTAAAAAATTAAAAAGTTAATATCTTGCAGATATTCATCTCTTCAAAAAAACTTCAACTTACCTATCACTGTGAAGAATATAAAGAAAATGGAATATGCTCGATTTTTTGAATAGGCAGGAATCATCACTGTGGAGAAGGCAGAGGAGGAAGTTTAAACACATTTTATCTGAAAAATGCATAAGCAAAATCCTGAAAGGAACAGCTAGGTGTACACAGATGTGATTGTCAGACCAAGATAGAAATGTCCTCCACACCATTTCAGACATAACAAACACAATATCATTTTAGTCGTGACAGGTAGACCTTGGGGATTGTACAGGATGAAAAATGGCATCCACTACCACAATTCCCCACCCCTTTGTTAGACACTTGAAGGAGCCTGCCTGCAGCATGGGTAAGAGGCAATGAGGATTCAGTCTGCAAGCTGTAGTTGGATCTTTATTTGCCAGTGAAGCTACCTGTGAAGCATGGTAAGAGCCACAGATACTTCACAGGTAACTCTACCCTAACTGTGTTGGCCTAGGCTTATCCAAAAAGCACCTGAAATGAAATGATCAAAAGGAGCCACACACAAGTCACACTGGGAGGGGTATTCTTTTATATTAATTGTACAGTAAAGCATGAGTGATGGTGAATCAATTTACTTCTATTCTTCCAGGAAAGAGTGAGAAAGAGTGAGGGAACACACCCATCACTCTTTGTAAGCCCACAGCTTAAGGACTGAGCCCATTCAAACTAGTATTTTATTAACTGTGAAAAGAGGAAAGAAATGTCCTTGGAACAGGAATACTTACCATCTGGATTATTGGCAGTTGTCAGCAGTACAAGCAAAGAGGTCAATGAATCTGGCAAGCTATGGAAATACCCTTGCCACTCCTTGTCCTGTTTTGCATCCTAGTTGCAAAGACCCAAGTCATTAGATAAAGCAAAGCTCGAGAGCCAACTAAAACCAATCAAGAGCCAGACACAATCCCCAGTGGTCACATTACTGTTTAATCTGAGTGCATAATGACAGACCCAAAATTCAGCTTATTAGGTAGAATAAAACAGGGTGGGAAAAGATCTACACCACAGGACTCAATGTTAGGATCAATTTAATTTCTTTTACTGCAGTTACTTAAAGGGAGATAGGTGATTCATGAAAAATCATTAAGAGCGGGGGGGGGAAGAGAAATACAAACGAAGATTATTTTTACAGGATCCACTTCTAGCTTCAGAAGACTGTTTTTAAGCCATCTGTCCTCTTTGTTAATTTTATTTTTGTTTTTTGTATCTCAGCCAAGATCTATGCAAAACCAACATATTTTGATGGCTTCCTACTACTTTGCAAGAGTCAGGAGCCAGGTAAAATACAATGCATTTTGAAGGTACATTTATTTACTTGAGCCAAACAAAGACAATGTGGAAAGCAGTGTTGGCAGAGAACACAGATGCAGGGAGGGGGAGCCAATGAAATGTACAACTGCACTACCTTGATATCCAGCAGGCACAGGCAGGCAGGTAGGTGCTGGAAGCAGAGGAAAAAAACGACCACTGACACAGAGAGTGTACAGAGTTAAGCAGCCTTCCTGCCTGGTGGAAACAGTCCAATGGCAAATGGGAGTCCCACACTTGGGTGACAAAAGGTGGGCCTATCTACTAACAAAGCAGGCAGGCAGGCAGCCAAGTGGCAAAGGCAAGCATCAGTGAATAAGCCTAATAAGTAATGACCCACACAAAATAGACTGACTACAGGGTGCATAGGCACAAAAAGAAACAAGAAATGAAAGGAAGAAAACACTCAAAAACCAAATTTGAAAAAATAGGAAGGATTTTGGGGGGGGGACTACAGAGTAGGTATAATATTAATCACATGAAACACAAAAACACACACTAAAGAATTAGAAGAAAAAGAACAGGAAATGTATAGAAAATGAAATACAAGTTTTCTATTTTAAGTTTTAGGAAAGATAGGCAAGAGGAATTGTATACAATATTAAACCGAAAACACAAAAGAAGCTCAAGAAACACGCAGCAATAATTTTCAGGAAATTACACAGTATGTTACAAAATACTGGAAGAAAGAATGGTTTGAGGGGAAGGCAAGAACAAGGAAAGGAATAAGCTGCATAATCATAATGGAGGTAGACACACATATACATTCACACGTCTATGACAGAAGCAACAAAGAATTAAAACACACATCCCCTGAGAAATTTAGTTTTAAACGTAATTAGTTGCAATACAACTGCAGAACAAAAAATGGTTGCTCTTGGTTAGAATTTTAACATAACTTTTTACTTTCTTGCTATCTGACATTAATAAAAATTGTTACTTTTTATTTGGTTTCTTTTATATATATTCTAAAGTATTTACCTAGCGTTGCTCAGAATTTTATTTTCATCTTATGAACTCACCAAACTGTCTTCTCCAGTACCTACAACTTTTCCCCAAATTTTCCAATGCAATCTGTATTCAGAGTTATTTACATACACAGTTTGGGTTCCTCAGGGAATACACAGTCCTCCTCCTTGCTGCTAGGCCTCATCTCTACAGCAACGAGCCTTTTCCAGCACCTGAAACTTTTCTCCATATTCCCCAATCCAATCTGTATTCAGAGTTATTTATACACACAGTTTGGTATCCTGAGGGAATACGCTGTCCTCCTCCTTCCTGCTAGACATCGTCTCCATAGCAACTGGCCTATTCCAGTACCTGTAACTTTTCCCCACAGTCCCTAATCCAATTTGTGTTGTCAGGGGATGTTGATGTACTAGCTTTGATCTTTTTTGCTTTCTGTTGAATTTGTGCAATGGCTTTACGTTTTTCTGGAAGCATTTTTTGTTTTGAATTTCAACTTTAAGATTTCTCACATATGAAACCCATACAACCTACTGTGTGAGATGAGAAGACCTTGTAGCTATGTTGTGTATGTCACTTTAATTTTTCTCACATATGCCTCCCAAATGTTTTCTGGCATTCTTATTGATGGTAGGCCTCATCTCCATAGCAACCGGCCCGAGGCCCAAAAGCTCTCAGCTGAGAATTCTAAAGGCCCCTCCATAAACTGCCAATCCCAGGATTCCATAGAATCTTCACAGCCAGCCAATCTTATGAGGTCTTCTCATCTCACAAAGCCAATCATATGAGGTCTTCGCCTGCCTGACACAGGCAAACGCACAAACTCACAAACACTGACTTTTATATAGTAGATATATATAACATAGCTACAGGCTACTGAACAGTAGAGGAAACACATCTAAGATGTAAGGCCATACACACACTGTAACTACAAAAGTAATTAAAACAGTTAAATGCCACAAAATGAATAAAGTTATCCCTGGCTACAATTACAAATTTAACTTAATTATGCCTTAGTTATCGCCATGGGGAATTTGTTCTTGTCACTAGTTTGTTCTTTGTCACTAGTTATCAAGCTGTTGACATAACAGGAAGAAAATTGAGAAAGAGTTGGTTTGGGTGGTAGGATAAAAAAACAGTACTTTGTCTGAATCACAGTCCCTTCTATAAAAGTTGTAGAACCCCTGGAAAAAAAATACCCTAGAATTAAAAGACAGATTTGTCATTGACTTCATCCCACTGCCTTCCTCCCCATCCTCTCATTATTGCATTCTTGAAAGAACATGGACATGAGCAGGAAAGACCTATACTATGAACTCACACATTATAGACCATATAGTAGGCAGAGATTGCTGGACATCCCCCTTACAACCAAGAAGGAAACAGAGGCATTATCAGCTGAACAGCTAATATGATTACGATATAAACAAAAGACCAGCATAATTACATATTGAAGAATAAAGCAAAAAAAAATACCCCAGTCTATCATAATATTATGTCTAATTGTAATAGAAGACAATGCTCATTTGAAAAAGACAAAGATTTAAAAAAAGAATTTCAACATTTCTGAGAACCAGCTTTTATTTTTTTTAAAAAATCACTCATGACAGCAATCATTTACGTTAATTACCTTTGTTCGAGCAAACAGCAGCATGCCAAACATGGTAAACAGAAACAGGTGAAGTGCTAATAGCAGCATAACACTAGCAGAAGAAAATACATATGGCAACATTAGTGCTTTCATTAAAATTCAAGGTGAATGCACATAGAAAGACACAATAATTCAAACAAAACAGATCAATTTTTTTAAAAAAAGTTATTCTTAATTCAAGTAAGTACTGGAACAAATGATACTGTTCTGTTCTTGTTCGTTCACAGCTAAACTATTCCTTTTGCTAATCATTAAGATTCTTCTCCTCCTCCTCCTCCTCATTAGCCTTCAGGCCATTTCTGACTTATGGGGACCCTAAGGTGACCCTATCAAGGATTTTCTTGGCAAGATTTGTTCAGAGGGGTTTGCCATTGCCTGAGGCTGAAAGAGCATCACTTGCCCAAGATCCACAGCTGAGCAGAGAGACATACTCTGGTCTCCGGGAGTCCTTGTTCAACATTGAAGGCATTACACCACACCAGCTCCCTACTACACTGCACTGACTCTTATCTCATTGAAAACAAATCACAGTTTCCTTCTCAGCTTCACTCACAAAACATAAGTCTGCCTTCAGCTTTCAGCTGCTGTGATGGAAGGTGATCTCAACTGACTCCTTGAGTTTTTTCACCTTTTCAACACAGAGTCCAAACCAGTCAGTCCTTCAGAATTACTCTCCCCACATTTCTCCCTTGGAAATAGTTGACATAATGCGAGGAAAAAATGGATACACTTCACAGTATTTATCCATTTGATATCTATCTGCTGAAGGGTAATGATTAGATTATAACTTACCTTGTAATCTCTGGTAATGTCCTCTTGATGCTTTTCAGGGTCTTTTTCATCATTGAAGAGTTCTGAAGAAGGAAGAAGGGTCGCAGGATTCGTCGTATTCTAAGATTCTAAGATTTAAGATGAGAAATAATATTTTGAATTGACAAAAAAAAAAAACAGCATCTCACCAAAAGAATCAGTTGTTTCTTTCTTAATCTCCATGCAGACTGGTCCATTCAAGACAACAATCCCATGGTTAAAGAGTTGAACTGACAGAGAAGTCTAATACTGTAGTCTCCAAAATATCCAAAGCCCTGCTCAGCTCGTGCTGGACAGCCATTAAAAACAGTGGCAAGTATGCATGTCTTTAAGCATGTGTTGCTTTTTTCCTCCTCTATAAGATGCTTTTTTGTCTTAACTTAAAAAAATGACAGAGAATTAATTTAGACCACTCCTAGGTGTAAGTGAAATTTCCCCCCATACTGGGAATATGGTTGGAGGCTAAAAGGGCCTCAGGACAACCACCCTTCCACACCCCCATCCTCTTCCACACTACCAATGCTCTTCTCTCTCTGTGTGTCTCTCTCAAATTCTGGTTCAGAATGTTGATCTCATCAAAAGGGAAACCACAGAAATGTCCAAAATGGCTGGGAGGGTCCACGATGTAGACTCCAAAGTTAAATCTCACACCTCAAGATCAGAACATTACCTCCAACAGGAGTGCGCACTGTTGGAAGAAAACTGTATTCTGTCTCCCAGATGTTACAGCCAAATAGAAAAGGGGTAAACAACTGCATCATCCCCCAAGAGGGCTTCACCACTGCCACACACTCCCAGAAAATTTTATTCATTTATACACACACACACACATCCCAAAATGCCCTCTAGGAGGTGTAGGAGCATATCTAGCATATAGTTTGGGTCTCCCGGGCCAAGAGAGGCCTTCTTAGCAACAGGAAATGAGTAGAAGTCATTTCTTTTCACTTCCTATTTTAGAAAATGGTCCAAAGGGCAAAAAATAAAGTTGAAAAATGCTCCCATGCCTCCTAGAGTGCATTTAGGGCACTTTTTAAAAAATAAAAATACCTCTGGGAACCCCTGGGAGCCACAAAATATCCAGTGGGCTGCACATTCTCTACCCTGATCTACAACTTCGGGGGGGGGGTCCCCTCAGTGCTATCATTTCAGGGACCACAGGATTGTCCTCTTAGTCTAGAGAGGAGGGAATTATCATTTAATTAGCAGGTTTCTAATGATGTAAACATGCAGGAGGTTAGCTGAACGAGAAAGGTTTTTCTCCCCACAATTGATCTTCCACATGATGTGATAACGGCCAGTAAAAATATATGGATAACAAAAGAAAATAAATTGAACAAATGAACAGAAAGGAGGAAAAAACCATCAATAACTATTATCAAAGATGCATGCTCCCTGGTCAGGACACCCTGAACCATATAATGTGCTTATTACAATTGGGAAGAAGCCTTTGCAGGGTTCATGTTCACCTGCCATTCTCCCACGACAAAGTTGCCTTGTAAACAGGAGGACTTCACCATGTCCTGAAAAAATAATCACAACATAAACTTTCTTCAAACTATGGCTTTCTATCTCTATAAAAAGTGACCACAACACATGGGAAGAAAAGCACATGGGGTCCAAAAGAGAAAATGAGGGGAAATGTTACCATGGGGTGGGTGACTTAGTTACTTTAGTCTTCCTCAGAATAACAGAAGGTACCTGAGAAAGGAATGATCGCATTTCACACCATCTTTGTGCATGTGTGCGTGCATACACATGCGCGCGCACGCACACACAGGTGGCTTCACAACTCTAAATGCTCTTGAATGAGAATGTTTATGCAGACCCACTTCAGCCGTGGTAGGAAAAAAACAGAGGTCCCAGTGGAGATCATGTAGGATGGGAGAGGCCTCTACCACTACACAACAAACCAAGAGTTTTACTGCTTATTGTTTTAATATATGGTGTAAGCCACTTTGGATCCCATATAGGAGAAAAGCAGGACATAAATTAAATAAAAATACAGTGTTTTTCTCATTTGTTCCCTGAATACTTCTCAATCTGTTCAACTCCCTTCAATCTATCCTTCAGTTTCATTCTGTCCCCTAGCATATCTCTTAATCAACCTCTTTCTCTCTCTCGCTCTCACTCTCTCTCTCTCTCACACACACACACACGCATGCATACACATATACCTTACCTCATCACAAGAAGAGCTCAGAGAGACAACCCAATCTGCAAGGGAGGCTATTAGCACCAGGATATATGCCATCAACCACTTGGTTTTCCGAAATTCTTCCCATCCTATGAGGTAACTCTGATGAGGCAATACAAGTTTGAACAGCAGTGAGGCCACTGCAATATAAATAAAATCTTCTTAGGAAATGCTTCTATGACTCATTTTTGTATGTCTTTTCTGAAAATAGCCAGATAGCCAATGGGAAATTTGAGGAATCACTTAAGTGGTAGGTTTTAAGAGGAACCATTTTATCCATTATCAGGGCCTTGAATCAGAATTGCATCAAAATCCATCTGTTACACAAATATAAGCAGAGTTTGCAGACATTACTTTTTAGTACCACTCACTCACAGAATCCCATATCAGCATGACTGTTGACTTGATAGTCCAACAGCCATAACGTTTCCCAGGCTCTGGGAACAAGGAGGAACAATCTCATGTGATTAGCCAGAAAGGCTTAAAACTGTATAGAGCTGGTTAACAGCTGCCCAGAATCATTACAGAGAATAGTATGTGCTCTCAGTTCTTAACCATGCACTTCTTTAACTATACAATAAACATCACAGAAGAGAAACAAGATAAACAGAGAAAAGAGATTTTTTTTTCTTTTTGAATTTATTAGCATAGGAATATGATTCACATTGCTTTGCCTGTCCCAAAAGCCCTAGCCAGCATATTCAATGAAAAGGAAAGCTGGGAAATGAAGTTCAAAGATATCTGGAAGGCCACATCACTCCTATTCCTGCATCAGAGAACAAGCAGAATAGGGATGAAAAGAATATTCAAAAATATTTGAAAATGTGTTTGTCAAATGTGAGAAAACTTTGGTGTAGAGAATACTAGACTGATGGGAATCTTCGCAGTTCAGGAATTATTCTACACAAATTCACAGAAGCTCTGTGTGCGTGCACATACACACAGAAAATAGTATTTTCTGTTGAGAAAATAATATGTCTGGACAAAATAGTGAAGAAAGACATCCCTACAGCAGATTTATGAACATTTAATGTATAGGACTGAAGTTTCAAATATAGAAATCTCCCTGTGTTGTTTCAACTTTCAAAGTGCTTTTTAGACCTGAAAATGAGGTACAGTAACATCAACATGTTCCAGCACATTTACTATTTGCATACACTGGAACTACTCCTTTAAATTAACAGTAACACAGTGACCCTACAGAAGTGGGTAGTGGTGAAGGCACATCAATGCAACTATGGAAGGCAAGATGTACAATTTCATTCTACAATCTTGTTGGAAGGTATAATCTCATGCTAAAACCTACTGTGGCATAAGTCTTGCATGTTGATGTATGCCACAGTGGCTGTTGACAACATACCAGCATCAAATCATGCCACTGAACAGCCTAAGAGTACATGCTTGCTGAAATGTCCATGAATTATGATTGTGCCGTGATTTATTCATCACTCATTTAGGGAAAGCCAAAGTGGTGTGATGGTTAGAATATTTGACTGGGACTTGTAAAATCCAAGTTCATGAGCCATGAAACTCCATGGATGACCTGGGGCCTGCAATTCTCTCCCAATCTAAACTACCTTGCAGAATTATTGTAAGAAGAAATTGTAAAGAAGGAGAGCTCTGCACACAAACTTGTGCAAAGGAAAGCAGGGGTACATATGTAATTAATAAACAAATATGCATATATTCTAAGTGGCTTTAAATATATACCTGAGAGTTCACTAACCTTCACAGAGACATCCACTATAAAGACAAGGAAACAAAGTAGTTCAACACTCTCAGTTAGGCCACAAGGAGGCTCCCAGGCTGGCAGGCGATATCGCACATCTGATGTTGCAGTTAGCGAAGATGGGGTTTCGATGAAAGCAAGAGCCAGGATTAGTGTAATGGTTGCAATCAAAATCCTTTGGAGGCAAGTGAACACAAATGTGTCAATTAAACAAGAAGGGAAATTAAAAGAGGTATTCAAGCAGTCCATTGCTTTATTGTTAGAAGCAGTCAAAACTGATCAAAAAAATGCAGAACAAAAAAAATGAGCAAATGTCTCCCTCTGTCATTACAATGCAATGTATGATTGCTTACAGACCCAAGAAGAGATAGCAGAAGAAAGCAATAAAGGACCTTATTCCAACCTCTTTGTTGACTGCAGTCAGACAAGATTTAAGTAAATCAGAAACAAGACCATGCAAATATGTATGAGATTAATCTGATGTAAAATAAAATAAAATACTGCTCAAGGTCACATCATCAGGTCACAGAAAAGTTGCCTCTATATTCAAAGTAATGCTGGGAGTCCTTTAAACATCTATATCTCCTGCAATTAACTGACAAATACAAAAATAACCAGCAGCACCATCACCATATCTTTTCTAGCCACCATGACATACAAATCCCCAGCTGTGTCCTCAATAACCTGGAAATATTACAGTATTTCACATTGGCTGACAGCTTAAGAGGGGGCCACAAACAGGTGGTAGAATCCCACCTGTACAAACAGGAGAAGTCCCTTTCCTTTCCTCTGTGGCCCCTTCTACAGTCCTTTCTTCAGTCCCTTAGCCCTCCAGGGCTGACTAGGGGAGACTGTAAAAGTCTGCAGGGATGTGGAACAAGTTTAAGCCACCTCCTTTCCTTCTGCTGTTTGGAACATCTCATGAATAGAACTTTACTAAGCAAATGCTCTCACTGAAATATTGGTTAGGTTGCAAACTACTAATGCATATCGCAGGACACAAAGATGGCTTGCCAGTAGGACAGTATCTTCTGCAAGGAGAAATGAGGATACCCAAAGTAGAATGACTCCCCAAGACAAAGTTGCACTGCTCAGTGATATGTCTATATTTTCAAACACATGAGAAATTAAATTATCCATGACACATTTAGTGGGCTTTTGGTTTAATCTACTGATGCCCACCAACGGATCCCCACTGGCTCTGGATGTTTGGGGTACCCTCTGTAGCAGATTTTGTATGTGAGTGCAGCAGTTGCAAAAGCTGAAAGAGGATGAAGAATGCCTCTAGCAGTAGCCCATAATTTATTTTGGAAAAAAAGTTGTCTAACTAAATGTTGGCTCACAGAGGCTGATAGAAGATCTGTTTATACAAAGTCCTAAGAAGTACAGAGACATATGAAGAGGAAGGAGCAAAAAGAAGGAAAGAAAAGAAAAAGAAAAGAAAGAAAGAGAAAAGATTTACAGAACTACAAAACTGAAGCTGCTGTGATTATCAGAGATAATAATGATGAAAGGGTTTAACCCTCCCCACCTTCATTTCTTACCATTGGCAAACTTCTGAATAATACCATCGATACAGCCATAAGGAGGCAGAGTCCACACGATGATTTATGGAACGATACTAAGGATGCGAAAGACAGAGAAGTACATTCAAGCATCACATTTTGCTCTGTTCCTCAAATGTGGAAGCCAAGTCATATAAACAGCCCACTTCTGACTCATTGAAAGCAACATGTACTAAAGACTAGAAAGGTCAGAGTCAAAGCACATATTCTGTAAATACAAAGCAAACACTGAAGTAGTCAGTTTTACTCCAGCAATTACAAGATCACAGGATCCTTATTAGAAATGGCATATGTTGACAAGTGAGACAAGTATCTCTAATCACCAGTACAGTCTGAAAAGTGGCCCATTCCACTTTATGTACATACAGTTAGATTGAAGGGGTAAGAATTACATGCTGCCAACAGGATTTTTTTTTTCATTGTGTTCTGCTGCCCAAAGAGAGTCCCTGTAATTACCTAAAGCAAAACAGGACAGATAGTTTCCTGATACAGGCAACCCCTGCTTATTTGACGGATTAGGGACTAGAGCACCATCAAAAAGCAGAAAGCATTGAAAAGCAGAACCCAGAATTACTGTATAAACACAAATATAATGACCGTATGAATGCCGTCTTATATGCTCAAATACCATATAAGAATCGCACTTCACATAATTTCTAAGAGATGCATTGTGAACTGACTCAGCACCATCTTTTTGTTCAGTCTGTCCAGCGCATCTCTTAGAAATTGCTAACAGTGCATCTCTCATGCACTATTTGTGACCATGAGCTGCACTGAGTTTACTGAGAAAAAAAGCCAGGCATGGCCCCTTTCAATTAGTAATTGTGATCAAAAGTGCTGATCACACATCAAATATACAGATTCTGATTGTAACTGAAAAGGCTTGAAAGAGCAGACTGTCAAAAAGCAGACCATGAAAAAGCAGGGGATGCCTGTACTGAAAAGTACTTAAAAGTTACACAGGTAAGACTCAGATAATGATCCTTATCCAAAGTTCTGAAGTATACACGAATTAGGTATACATGTATACAAGTATACATGAATTAAGATTCCCTAACTTTATTAAATTAACATGATAACAGGTAAAACTGCTGGTCACCCAATACCACAAGTAATATTTACTTACTATTCTTATTTGTTACTTTGGGAGGCATTTTGAAGAAGCTTATTTTTTAAAAAATAGGAAATTCCTTACTGCTTCAAAAACGTCCTTCCAGAAGTAGAAGTAACAGAAGTAATAAAACAATATAACAAATAACTTAAGGAATAATATTTTTTAAAGATCAAATGCAACATGTTTTTAACAAGCATGTAACAAGTAAAAGTAACAATTCCTGAAACAAAGTAACTTTTCAAGTTCTGCTCAAAAGAAAATACAAGAGCTTAACAAACAGATCCTTCCTCATTCATTAGCCAGAGTTCTATGCCTTGGTTACAATCTCACAAAGTGTATGTCAGATTTACCTGAATTGCATCTTCAATGAATACTACAGCTTGGTTGAAGTAAAGCTCATGGTCATCTGAAACTAAAAGGTCCAAAATTATATGGTCATTTGTGTGTTCCAATCAATACTACTAAAATGTTTTTAGAAATTATTCTAACAACTTTGTTATCCTAAACTAAGTTTTGCCCATCCCATAAAGAACAGCAGGCAAGGCAAGAAGTATGTAACTCCCAATTACACTAGTGTAAGTCACCAAGAAGATTCTAGTCAAACAGGTCTCAATATGGCATTATTCAAAAGGCAGTGGGGAACACTTCCACCTCCTAGAATGCTTCCAGAATTCATATGTTTATAACCACAAAAGCTATACTAAAATAAAAATGTGAATTAATCTTAAAGGTGCTGCTACATTCCTTGTTTTCCCCTTCCCCTACTCCTCCTTTTTATACAGAGAAACCACAAAGACTCATTCCAACAGGAAACTGTTCAGTGAAAACTCATAAAGAGGTTCTGCACTATTTTCTATGGCTTGAATAGAGACAAAAGTTTCTTATCTCATCAGGGCCTCAATCCAACATGGCTTGATGTAGTACATAGTTCTGCATGCAGAGCTACCAGATTAGCTACTACCGTAGATTATCTTTGTCACTGCATTCCTCTGGGTTCCTCCAGAAACTGGAGTAGCCGGGGCCATCTCTTTGTGTCTGGCCTATGGGGATTGGCCATGGGGGAGTTTCAGCCTGGGATTGGTAGGTCTGGTGAGGGCACTTTGGTAAATGGGAAATTTCATGTACAGCACATGTTTTACTCCAAAGTAATTTGTGCTGCCATACATAGGGCTCATTCAAAAACATACTCTTAAAACTGTAACATACTTTCAACTTTTTGAAAACCACTTCACACACAAGATCCCCACACCATTATCACACTCTTTTACTGGTCCCCTCTCATACAAGATGAAAGGATTCTGTTGGAGGAAACAGTGACAACTGTAAGCAAAAGATTGCAACAGATTGTATCTCAATTAGTCCCTTCCTTATTGCTGCACTCCTCCAGCGTACACTTCAACAAAAACATACATTAGTAACTTGGCAGAATAATACAAATTGCTCCAGAATGATACAAATCAGAACACAGGTATGCTTCTGTATCACTTATTCATTTTAATGAGGACTGGGAAGACATCCTGGGTAGGCTTGGGTCTTTAGCTCCTATAGAGTAAACATCGCAGAGTGGGACCAGAGGGCCTACGCTATAGATATTTTTATTTTATTTTATGCACTGCCCTTCTATAGGGGCAGGGGAAATTCCTGTTCTCAGGAAGGAGTCATTTTGGTCAACCAGAGGTTTTGGACTACTATTCCTACAATCCTTTACCATTAACCATGGTGGGTATGGTTTATGGGAGCCATACACAAAATATTAGCCAGACCAAAGGTTCTCCATTCCTGCCCTCTCCCTGTCCCTCTCTTGCTCTTTAGCAGATAAAACTTTACCCGGTGCCATCGAACTCAGCTTCCATTTCTGCATTTGAAGTGGCAGGTGTGAATATCAGCAAAGCAAATGCTGACACAGTCATCCCTCTGCCACTCTGCTGGTTATAGGTGTCTGACTTTTTAAAGCATCGTATCTATATGCCTGGTTAATATTTTGCAAGGAAACAGTTTTGAAGTACAAAATAAGCTTTGAGGACTTGTGTGGCTGGAGTTCAGTAATACTTAATTGGCATCAGCTAACTGGCCTCGTTCAAGCTTCCTTCTGCTACAAAACTTGCAGGTACGTTTCTGAATGCAATGAGGCACCTCAAAAGCAGCTCTGCGCAACTATAAAAACATGGCATCTTTTTCCACCCATCATCAACATTCCTAGAAAGATACAAGGAAATGATTTCCAAACAGCATACTAGAGAATAAAAAATAGTTTTGTGGCTAGATTTGGGTGTGTAGTAGAGATTTCTAGAGAGTGACATCTCAAGGTATGGAACTGAAAGACTGATCTCAACAAGCAGAAAGCCCCAAGAATGAATCATCTACATGAAAAACTTAGATGAAAATGCTGCCAGTCACTAGCCTGATATTTAACACAGCATATAATGTTTTACAGAGTTCAAATAATTTATGAAAAGGACGCCAGGCCTGAATAAGTTTTATATAACACACTTGATGTGACTGATCCCAGTGGAGAGATATCAACTAAAACCTCAAGCTATCTGATTTAGGGAACCAGCAGGTTCCCCCTCCACAATGTGCAGAGGACTGGCACCATATTTATGTCTACTGAATACAACTGTTTCTTGCCTTCAAGGAAACTTGCCACAGACCAGCAGCCAAAAGCTCACACACCCACAACAGTCCACAGACCACCACTTTGGATAGCACTGCACTAAAACATAAAGTAATCATATGCTATGGATATGGATTGCTTTCCTATCAACATATGATGTATGGAATCACTCTTCACATGATCTCCCAACTCCCATCATATGAAATAATTGCCTCTGCATTCGATTATTACTGGCTTTTAAATTGCCTTCCCTCTGCATCAACTTTTCTTTTCTTGGACATTTTGGGGTTATTTGATCATAGTTTATGGTTCCTATACCTCTGTAAAGTGACACAGAATTGGGCAGTATATCCAAAGTGTGCCACTTTCTGTTCCCCAGCCCCTCTCTGGGCCTTTTTTCCCCCACCCACCCCCCCACAGTTGCAGGAGAGGTGTGAGGGCCACATGAAATGGCCTGGCAGGCCAGATTCGGCCCACAAGCCTTGTGTTTGACACATCTGCCTTAACAGATTGCTACTTAACTTTAAAACCATTTTGGCTTGGGTGCCTTTAACAAAAACTGATGAAGTACTTTCTACCACAACCAGGTCTACTCCATTTTACTGAAAACCATCAGGTAATCTCACTAAGTAGAAGGCTGGCAGTCTCATCATCTTCTCTAAGCTTTGAAGAGAGCACCTTTTCAATAGGTCTCTTCCATTCCTGCAAGCTCTTTGCAAATAGTGTCTTATTCTGCTAGATTTGCAAAGCATTTATACCCATATTTTTCTTTCTTCCTAGCTTACAACATATGTTTTTTTTTCTTGTTCTCTACTTTCACATCTAACTGCAAAGTAAAGCAGACAACTAAATACAGTTAAACCAACAGATTAACATTCACCCCATGAGTACATGAAGTGATCAAAAAAGAGAGAGGGAGCACCTTTGGCAATGTTGAATAACCAGCCATATGCAGCTCACCATTGAATAACCAGCCATATGCAGCTCACGTTCAAATACAAAGGAAGTTTTTCAGATAGGACGTACAGCTTTGAGGTAGGTTCACATTCCAGCAGGTCTAGAAAGTCACACCACGTAAGAATTCAGGCCATGGAATCCCCCGTATAATGTTAACATTTCACAGCAAAGTGTTACAGGGTGACACTCCTCCCAGCAGTTTACATTCTGTGGCCACTGAGCATGCTCACTCTTAAGTTGGTCCCAAGGGGTCCCCTAGCCATTTCCGCACTACACTGTTATAGTGCTTTTATTCCACTTTCAACATCCTGGGGAATTCTGGGATTTGTAGTTTACTGAGGCCAAAGAGATCTCTAGCTGAGAATTCTAAATGCCCCTTCCTAAACTGCAAACCCCAGAATTCCACAGGATGTTGAAAACTGAATAGCACTATAATAGTGTAATGTGGAAATGGCCTAAGTAAGGACAAGGTCTGATATCCTAACTATGAGCTGGACTCATCCTGCAGTTAACGGAGGATGTGCACATCAGGCAGCGTATTCCAGGAAGAAGGCACCCCACAATCCTCCTCCTTAATTTGCCAACCGTTTCCCTCCTGAATTCCCCAGTGATCCCTCTCTGAGGATAGAATTATACATGCTGGCTCTGTTATCTAAATTAGTCTGTTGTCCTCACATGTGATGGAAACCATTATCCCACTGGGAATTGATCGAGCTAGTGGACAGACATTCTTTTGTGTTACCTTGAAATGATGTAATCCATACGAGAGACAACCTAATGTCTGTGTACTGATGCTATCATTGTTATGTTTAAAGTCTGACCTACATACAAACAAAAAGCAATTAAGAAAAACAATAAAGAAAGGAATAGAGGAGATAATGAGTAAACTGGGCCATTGGCCTATAACAGGAACAGACAATCAGCTATCAGTTCTAGATGTGAAACGCAAAGTCCACCACAGTACTTGGCACAAAGTCTTTCATTTTATCACCTATAGCCTACCTGAGTGACTCTAAACTTTTATGACGTCCTCACTCATTGGAATCTGAATTTTGAAAGCCACCACAGCAAGTTTGATGTAAGGGCTTTGGAAAGTTACTTTTGGAGTACACGTTTCAGAATCCCCCAGGGCAGTAGGTCTCCAGTAGGACTAGGCGATTCTGAGACTTGTAATCTTAAAAAAAAAGGAGCTTTACAAAGCACTCCTCCTTGGTCTTTTTCACCAGCTCAGAAAGCCAGCTATATTTCATTGGGTTGAGAGGACTTGGCCTGAGTAAAGGAGACAGACACTTTCTCAGCCACCTAAAACAGCAGAATCTCTGGACAGCACCAACCTAAAGCCAGGGCAGCTTTCTTATTTCATTTCCGCACGAGCCTGTTCTAGCGCGATGATTCCACTTTCAACCTCCTCTGGAATCCTGGGGTTTGCAGTTTCGGGAGGGGCCCGTCGGCCCAGGATTCCAGAGGATGTTGAAAGTGGAATCATCGCGCTATAACAGGCTCGTGCGGAAATGGCTTTAGGAGGAGGGAGAAGTACTGTCAACCAGATATTGGAGCCCAGACCTGAGAGAGGGGCCCTTGAAAAGAGTATTTAATGTCTAAAGCTCGATAAAAGCTGCATTTTTTTTCCCTCTGGCAAGGGCTCCTCCAATCCGAGGGCATTGTGAAAATGAACCGGTTCCTGTTATCCAGCCAGGAGAAGCCTTCCGTGTCTGTCCAGAGACTCCCTTTTTTTTGTAACAGGGTCTCTTTAAACAAACCAAGAGCTCAACGGGAGGCTCTGCCTCCTTCCAAGGCAAGGACTCCACCAATAACCGGGCACGGAGGGAGATGCAGGGCTTACAAGCGCGGGACCGAGGGCGCCCCTCTGAACATCCCATCCCGCTGACCCGAGGTCGGGCTTCGCTGAACTCTAGGAGACCTGCCTCTGGACGGCTGTAGGTAGGGCTGCTGGAGGGGGCGCGTTAAGGGGTCGGCACCCCATGGCAGAGGGGATACACCTCCTGGGCCATTTCCGCACGAGCCTGTTATAGCGCGATGATTCCACTTTCAACCTCCTCTGGAATCCTGGGGTTTGCAGTTTCGGGAGGGGCCGTCCGGCCCCTCCCGAAACTGCAAACCCCAGGATTCCAGAGGAGGTTGAAAGTGGAATCATCGCGCTGTAACAGGCTCGTGCGGAAATGGCCCTAGACTCGCTCACCCCCTCGACAGCGCTCGTTTCGCCTTCCAAAGGGGGGGCTTTGCGTTTCGCAGCGGAGCAGCCAGCCCGCCCGCCCGGCCCTCTGCCGCCCGCCACTGAGCAGCCCAGGAGCCCCGCTTTCTCCCCGTGCCCGGCGGCTCACCGATCCCGGCAGGGCGGGCGAAGGAGGCCGCGGACCCGCCCCGGGGTTCCTCGCCTCCCGGGACCGCGCCGCCCCTGCCCGAGTAGAGAGGAGCCGGCCCGCGGTGAGGAGCTGGCGGCGGGAGCAAAGGCTGCTTTTCCGGGCCGGCGCCCTCCTCCATGGGCTACGGCAGCGGGCGGAAGCGGCAGCTGCCCGCCAGGGGAGGAGGCGGCCACCGCTGGGCAAAGCAGCCGCAAGGGAGAGGCGGGAGGCGGTCGCTGCGCGGCGCGCTGCAGGGGCTGAGCTCCGCCCGCCGGCCCGCCTGGGGAGGAGCCGCCCGCGGGCCTTTCCTGTTGTGACTCGGAGTGACGGGGCGGCGCCTGCGGGAGGGATGCCTCCAAGTGGGAGCGCCGGGTCTGGCCATTTCCGCACGGGAGTGTTATAGCGCGATGATTCCACTTGCAACATCCTATGGAATCCTGGGGTTTGCAGTTTCGGGCGGGGCCGTCCGGTGGAATCATCGCGCTATATAGTCTAGTGCGGAAATGGCGCTCCTCTCCCTTCCCCGCGCGTCGCGTTAGGGCTAAAGCCGCGGGCGAGCACGTGTCCCGGGGGAAAGGCCTCCAGTCCATTCCCCTCGACCCACCTTGCTGGAGTTCTCAGCTTCCCGAAGCCGGCCTCTGGGACTGAGGGATCTCGAAGCGGGTTCGCGGGTTCTGGGTTGAAAAGAAGAGGCCGGAACTGGGGCTTGCCTGGAGGTTAACGCACGGAGCTGCCCACGGGGAGAGAAAGGATCTGCCCCAACCCTTTGGAGACTATGGCCATGTTTCCCCACTACACTGTTACTGCGTTATTATTCCACTTTCAACATCCTGTGGAATTCCGGGGTTTGTAGTTTAATGAGACCAAAGAGCTCTCTGGCTGAGAATTCTAAAGGCCCCTCCCTAAACGGCAAGTCCCAGGATTCCACAGGATGCTAAAAGTGGGATAATAGTGTAGGGCAGAAAGGCCCCAAGTAAAATAAATTTCCAGGACAAGTGTTCATGGACTCCAGTCCACTTCCTCGGATGCATGGAGTGAAGCTTCTAGTGGACCAAAGTCAGAGGGCTGTTTAAGCAGGAGGGACAGCCTAGCCCAGCTTTACTAGGAGCGTGGGAAAATCCAAGTCCATGCTGCCAGCGAGCCCTGAATTTCACTCTAGACTTTGGACTTTGTCTCTCTCAACTTGACCTTAGCCATGTCCGCACTAGGCTGTTATAGCGCTATGATTCCACTTTCAACCTCCTATGGAATCCTGGGGTTTGCAGTCTCGGGAGGGGCCAGCTGGCCCCTCCCGAGACTGCAAACCCCAGGATTCCATAGGAGGTTGAAAGTGGAATCATAGCACTATAACAGCCTAGTGCGGAAATGGCCCTTGTGAGTACAAAACGGAGTAGGAAGAGCGTGTATACTGCCTTCATTAAGAAGGCAAGCAGCACTTAGAATTAAAGAATAATGGCGCACAGTTGCATCGTGCTGAGATAGGTGGTGTGCCTCTTCAAAGAAAACTGGGCTCTCATAGTTTGGTTTAAATCCTATTTCTGTGTGGTCCCCAGCATTTATTATTTAATATCCCACCTTTCTGCTTGTACAACATAAGAGAGTTGGGGATATGTAGTCCTCTGTTTTGCTTGGTAGACGTTGAATCCCTCATGCTTTTATTCGAAATCCTAACTGAATTCAGAGGGGCTTAGTGTTAAGTTTAAGAAGGTAGAATTGCAGTAGACAGCCTCTGACAACAAATTATTTCTGGGTCCTTTCACGCTGCATGGTTATAGCGCTACCATTCCACTTTAGTTGCCATGGCCACATCCCATAGATGCCTGAGAGGTGTAGTCTGGTGAAGTACTACAGAGCCAGCATGGTGTAGTGATTTGACTGTTGAACTACAACTGTAGGAGATGGGTTCAAACCCCTACCTGCCATGGAAACCTGCTGGATGATCTTGGGCAAGTCACCCCCACTCAGCCTCAGAAGAATTCAATGGGAAACAAATGTTAGAAGACCCTGCAATAGGTTCACCTTAGTGTCACCATAAGTCATAAACAATCTGAAGGCATATAGTAACAACAAGTGCTAGAGTTCTCTGGATAAGAATTCTAAATACTTGCCCTTAAACTGCAAATCTCAGCATTCCATAGGATGTTGCCATGACAATTAAAGTAGAATCATAGTGCTATAAGCATGTAGCAGAAAAGGGCCCTCTGACTTGTGGGAGTGAATAATTTGTCTAAAATATATAACCCTACTTGTTACCAAAAGGAAGCATTTCAAGAGTGATAAGTTACATTCACAAATCGTCATATTTTATATTTAAAAAATATCAGCTCGCTACTTAAAAATTTATTAAGCAAAAATTCTACAATAGCCATAATCTAAATCAGCCATTAATAGTAACTTCCTGAACAAGAATTCGGTTACCCTCATAAAGGCATAGGTTGTCTGATAAGAAGCATGAAATGGCCTTTCTTTGGGAAAATAATGCATTGGACAGTAGGGACTGCAATCTCTATTATCCCCTTTGTTGGGGATTGGAATATATAGTGTTTCCAATCTGTTGGCCATTGTTTTGTTTTCCATGCAGGCAAGTCTCAGTTAACAAGCCTGTGATAAAGCAGCTCCTTTTTACAAAGTCTTTTTCTGCCCACCTGTACCTCCTCTTTGCCTCCTCATCCTCTGTATAGCTGGACATTTTGAAAAAAACAGCACTGGCATTGGTGATGGTGAAAGACAGGAGAAACACAAACTTTCAATTGCCAGGTTATAGCATCATGTCTGCAGTAAAGCAATAAAGCTTTAGCTTGGAAAGTATGGGACGTTTCTCATCTGATCCAACTCTTATTGTGTATGCCTGGCAACAAGAGACCAAGTAACAGCAGTTGCTTCTAGAATCCCTTACTGAGTGTGCGTGAACAGCAAAACAGATTAAAATGGGGAAAGTGAAATAACCTGGCACACCAGCAGTTAGCCCCAGCATATTAAAAAAAAGCATACACCTATAAATTTGACTACCAAAATGAAAACCATAACAAAAGCAGAGGGTGGTGAAAGAACAAATAATCTCTGAGTGCATTTTGAAAGAAATGTTCAAGTGGTCTGTAGAAAGTTCAAAATGATTGTTTACTTACACAAGCCTGACCTGACCTAATTGTTTCTTTGGTCTTTTTTTTTTCTTTTTCTTTTTTTTTCTTTTTTTTTTTTGGTAGTATAGGCACTTGTGAAGTATAGGGATGTTCTTCCAGTTATATTCATACTTACCTAGGAGTAAGCCCTAATGCAGAGCTTCCATGTGAGTTGACAAGTATAGAATTGTATTTTTATTTATTGCTCTGTTCAATAAACAACTAGAAAGAGGTTGAAATTAATATTACCTGTGAAGCAGCTGTTTCTCTTGTTATAATATTAATACAATAATGCGTACTCAAATTAATGAAAAACATGTGTAGATACCATATGAACAAGAGAGAGATATGAATGATAATGAGTTTATGGAACATTCTATATTCATCCTTTCCATTAGTTTCAGCTGATAATATTTTCAGGGTCTGCACTTCAAGAGGATGAAAAAGACCCCTTCCATTCAAATAACTAATGTTATCTGATCATTTTGCTGGACTCTATTTCTGTTTTCCGCAGGTACAACTAATGCTTGTTTTGTTCGGCTGAAGTTTATGCTTTATGAAACATTACTGTTCAATTATTTTCTAGGAAGATATCCAGTCAGCATCATATAACAGATATTCTGATGTCTGGAAATTATGAAAACTAGGTCACAATGGCCAAGCAGCATCAGAATATGTTCAAAGTGACAAAATTATTAGTAAGGAAGAACACAAAAGTTAGGAAAAGCTGAAACAGCTTGCTTTTCCCTGAGCCTACTGGGAAGGGCAAGATTGTTTTTCTGCTGCTGAGTTGAATGCAAACTTCTTTTGCACTTTGAAGTCCATTTGCAGCAATTGAAGTACGCCAATGACAAGGAAGGAAAATGAGAGGATGAGAGGGAGACTTGGACATTTTAAAATCAATTAAGAAAGTGGAAGGACAAAGTGGCACAGTCTTTGACATATCTGGACAATTGGAGAGTGTGAATCACTAATTTAAAAGAAACCTTCATTAAATATTGAGTTCAGACAAATAATTTAGAAACACAAATATGAAGAAAGGAAGAAAACAGAATCAAGCAATTTCTGATCTTCATTGCCTACATCATGGAGCTGAGAAAGAGATTAATATTGTATTACCTGTTATCAAACTTGTGCACCATGTGAATAGTAAGCTCCTCTCTAATATTTGACAGCATGACAGAAATATCCAACGTGAGGAAGCTAGAGCAAGAAACCCAACCTCAGGTGAGAGAGCTTGCCATTTTTATAGACTATGTTCTCAAGAATGTTTGTATTATATATAAATATAGATATATACACCATATTCTTTAATTCTGTTGTTTCTGCTATTGGATCTATATGTTTTAAAGTGTGACGTACCAACAAAAGAACTGAACACTTTAGAAAAGTGTTTCTTGAAAACATGTCCCTATAAGGAAAATAGTATCATACTTTTATACTCCTATTATTTTCAATTGCCTCTAACTTAGGCCATTTCCACACTACACTGTTATAGTGCTATTGTTCCACTTTCAACATCCTGTTGAATTCTAGGGTTTGTAGTTTACTGAGGTGAAAGATGCCCCTCCCTAAACTGCAAACCCCAGGATTCCATAGGATATTGAAAGTGGAATAATAGTAGTGTAGCCTTAATTACAGTTTTCTATTCTACCATGCTTATTCACTTTGTACTGCCTAACAGTAAAATCCCTCAAAAGAAAATGTTAACTCAATATGTATCTTTAATGCAAATTCTGCAATGATAATTCTATCATCTACCTTTCACCCTATCCCTGCAAAGAGACTGTTGACTATGTCATTAGCAGCTGAATACAGGTGTACCTCAGCTAACAAAATAGATGTATTCCTGGGCATTACTTCTGTAACAGAAAATTTGGTACAGGAAGCAGAAGTAACATGGAAAGAATAGGGATAATTTCCTACACTAAAAAGATTGCTTCAACTGTTTTCAGCAAACTTTTTATCCAAAACTAACAATTTGCATATGTGAAATGAAACAACCTGATCAGGTAGATCTTGCGTAAGTAAAAAGTTAAAAAAAAGATGATTCTCATAGAGATCACTTGGAAATTTTTTTCCAAAGTTTTTTTTTCTTTCCTCAGTCTCCACTTTCCCCCTGATTTCCATTTAAATGGCCAAACTTACAGATCTATGCTTTTTAACATGTGAGTTTTGAGATAATCATATATGCTTTCCCTTGTTTTCTGTTTTACTTTTGACAGATGTTCAGTAAGGGATTCTGGAGACAGCTGTCATTTACCCTGTCTGTTGTAGGGAGGCACACTCAGCTGCAATAAGATAAGCTAGAACTGAATCTAGTTCTTTCCTAGTTCAAGCTTTATCGCATTGTTTATTGTTGACATGCTGCTGCAATCTGATACCAAAAGTCTGTTTCTTCAGCCCTCCTTCTCCATCCTCCCAATTCTGATTCTGCTAAACAAACTTCCGCTAGACAGAGGACAAAGAGGAAAAGTGGGGGCTGAGCAAGCATAAAAAGATTTTGGAAAAATGAGCTTCTTTGTCAGAAGCGTTGTTAACTGAGGTATGCCTGTAGAATGGTGGTTCCCTAGTCAGTGCAACTTTGAAGTGGGGGAACTGTAATATAAAAACATAAAAATACTACAAAGAAAAGGAAGAAAACTTTTGTCTTGTGGAAAATATATAGTTTCATTTTAAAAATGATATCAAGCTCAGTTTGAACAGTGTAATCAGTTTCTTGTGTTTTTATCATTCTATAAAATATGAATAATAATAAATTCACTTTGCAGAGATATGGTAAAAATTAATAGGAGAAAAAGACTGGAAACCACATTATGTTGCTAAAACTAGTGATATCTTTAAGAAAGTTTTGAATGGCTTCATTTGACTGAACCATGTAGCAACTTTCTATTTACTTTCCTGGAAGTAAACGCCATTGAACTCGGTCGAACTTCCTTCTGCTTTTAGCATGGATGGCGCGTATGGTGACAAACCTCCCGCGTTTTCCATTCTGACATTTTAAATAGCTTTTTCACACACAGCCAAAATCCTATTAGCGATTTTATGCAATGTGATTTCAACCCAAACAATAATTATATAATTTGCCTATTCATTTATACACTTGATGAAGTCATTGTTCCCATGATCACTGACAAAATCATTAGGAGGAGGAAAAATCTTACTGCGTGCTTGGGTTGTGCTTTGGGAGGTAATTAAGGATATTTCTTCCTTCGTTATGAAATAAGGCTATAATTAGACATTACTGGGGAACAGTTCAACTACAAGTCATATTAAGCAATAAATAATTCCTGCTCTAAAAAGGCATAGTATAATTACAGATGCTAGGGACAGTGGATGTGTGGGTCTCCAGTCTTTTCTTACTCTTCCTCTGATGACTTGACAGTTGACAAATGTTTTAATTAGTGAGGGTGGGTTTAGATCTTTGTTCGGTTTTTAAAATATAATGAAACTTTGAAAAGTGAAGTCCTCTTGCCATTGGGAAGGGGCTGAGAAATAGTTTGAAACAGTTTAAATCTGGGGGAGATCACAAAAGTGAGAGATTTCTGAAAGCAAGCTGAGGTGAAGGGTCAGAAGCATTGGCAATATTTACACATCAGATGCAGGATTATTGGCAGTGCTGTTTGTCGTCCAAGTATCTGCTTGCTTCCACGGTGATTTGTTTTACATTTGTAAATAAATATTACAAGGGCACCACTTAGTCATGCCGATCCTATAACTTCTCCTTACTCTGAAAGTGTATGGAACAATAGCAACTACAGAGTATTATACTAAACAATCTTTCCAATGTAAGGTAAATCTCAATCATGATTTTTTTTCTCATTAGTTAATTTCATGTTCATTTATGAAGTTCATGGAGACTGTTTAATTGCTTAAACTCAACTGTGGTACTCTCCTCAAATCAGAAAACACTGTAATATAAGACATTTCTTAAACAGCAGAACACAAACCAACACAGCAATCCAATTTGAAACTCAGGGTAATAATAAGCTTCTAATACTCAAATACTGCATAAGGGACTGCTGTTCTAAGTTGAGAATCTCAGGATGAACATAAAAGCTCTACCAAAGTAGTTTGCAAACTTATGGACCTTGTTGTTTGACTTATAGCTTTTATTGCTTTGTGTCTTCAAGTCAACTCCAATTCATGACAACTCTGTTGTAGGATTTTTTTTGGCTAGGTTTGATCAGAGAAGGTTTGTCATTGCCTTCCCCTTAGACTGAGAGAGTGTGGCTTACCCAAAGTCATCCAGTTGGTTTTCATAGCTGAATAGGGATTTAAACTCTGGCCTCCCAAAGTCCTAGTCCAACAGACAAACCACTATAACATGACTTCTAGTACAGAAGCATGTATTCTAGAGTGTGACAAAAGCTCATTCAGCTTACAGCTCTCCACCTCTGTCCTAGCAGTTTGTGCAACACTGCAATGATCAGGTGCAACCACTAAACACCAATCTAGAAATAAAAAATCCTCCTGGATCTGCTAAACAATAACTGTGTGGACCACGTGCCTCCTCTCTACATTTGGTCCTTATAGTATCCAAATTCTGTCACATAGTTAAATTCTAAAGATGGCTGAACCATAGTGACAGAGTTCTCATTTCACTGAATTCCAGTAAGGTGTGTGTGGCTTTGAAGTAAATGTTGTGATGTAAGTCTTAAATGCAGGGCTATCTGTTCTTTCACATTTAAATTAGGTATGATGAGATGAAAATGTCCTTGCAATAAGTATGGCTAACTGCCTCTTCCTAGACATTACACATATTCTTGTTTTATAATTACCTCTGATTTAGGAAGAAAGGAAGCTGCCTGGTACCAAATTAGACCACAAAGCTTGGTATTCTTTACCAACTGGGAAAGGTTTGCCAAGGTTTTAGACAGGGAATTTAACCAGCCACATCTGGGGATGTAGGGATTGAATTATCTGTATGCAAGGCATGTGATTTGTCCCAAGCTGTGACTCCTGATCAGCAGAAAATATAAGTTGCTGTCCTAGAAGTTTTACTGCATCCACAATTCATTGTCAAAATTTATGCGTCTGTTTTTTAAGCTAATTTAGAATGCAATCATAAACACAAATATAAATCCCATTAAATTCAGTAGGTCATTACAGGATTGCTGAGGATTGTTCAGTTAGCATGCATCCAACTGTTTTCCCCCATTTTATTATAGACAGTTACCATGTAGGCTCACTACTAACATGCTTGACAGGGTTTCATCTACTTGTCAGTATTACAGAGAGCTCTCAAGGAGGCCTCCCATGCTATACACAATTGTACAACTATGATCCCATTTTAATTGCAATGGGAGGGGATTGTAGTGTTGCTGGAGACCCAAGAGGAGATTGCTGACTAATAATTTTAAATATCCCTCCCTAAATTGCAGATCTTACTATGATAGAACTTTTTCACAGTAGTGGAATTGCATGCTCCTATAAGGCAAGAGGCTATGTTGATGGCATCAGTGCTGCTAGCAGGGTCTCCCATGCTAGCTGGAAGATGGAAAATCAACAATTTAAGACATGCAGATAATACTATACTACTAGCAATAAACAGCAAAGACTTGTAATGATTACTGAAGAAATGAAGGAAGAAATTGCAAAGGGAGGTTTACAGTTGTACATCAAGAAAACCAAAATAATGATCGCTGGTGATATACGTAACTTTAAAGCAGATGATGAAGACATTGAAATTGTTCAAGCTTTTCCATACCTTGACCCAGTCATTAATTAGAACGGATACTGCAGTCAATGAATCAGTACTTAGAAGGGCTGCTATGATGGAACTACACAAGAGCCTGAAGTGTAAAGATATATTATTGACTACTAAAGTTAGGATGGTCTATGCCATGGTATTTCCAGTTTCTATGTATGGTTGTGAAAGCTGGACAGTGAAGAAAGCTGATAGAGAGAAAAAATCAACTCTGAAATATGGTGCTGGAGGAGAGTTCTACGTATGCCCTGCACCGCTAAAAAGGACGAAATGAATGGGTCCTAGAGCCGATCAAACCTGAACTCTCCCTAGAAGCCATTGATGATATGGTAAGTCAAAATCAACTTGACAGCAATTAACAATAACAATCTTCAATCCCTATAGTTTTAGGTTAACTTGGTGTCTTCTCAATAGATCAGCAAACCACAAATCGTATGTTTCCATAAGATGGAGCCATAACATAAAGTAATAACAAAGTGCTATAAAGGTGCAGTGTGGATGCACCTGTAGCACACACCACCCTCCCTGGATTGGGTGGCCATGCAAGGTTCGAAGTACGAGGTGCTGGGAGGCAAGAACCAAACCAGTTCTGGTCTTTGAGGAAAGGCACACAAGCATATATACACTCTGACTCCATTGGAAAGACAAAGCAGGCAGTGGAGCAGGGTTCTCTTTGTTTCAACAGATTATATAGGTTTTTTGTGCGCAAGTGTCAAAACAGGCTGTCTGTGCCAGGATGGACAGGGGGGCTATCCCTCTTTGGACGCCAATTACTGAGGCACCTGTGGGCCAGATGCATATAGGTTTGTGGCCAAGTCTCATTGCCTGCCTGAGATGGCAGTGGGCGGTTCCTAATCAGGCTTCACTCTCCCCTCCCCGTACGGGACGGCAGCATACAGGGCAGCCTGACCTAGCAAAGCAATGGCATGAGCTAACCCCCCAAATACGCTCATTAGTGAGAAGGCAAGCTGGACTAAAATGTGTGAGTGTACAACACAAGCCCTTCCCAGATGGCCTCGGGCCCAACAGCACCTGAAGACTCTTTTTGCTCATTTGAGAAGAGTGGGAGGGTAGTAATTTTCAGGGGGAAGAAAACAATGGGATTTCCACTCCTACTTGGTGGGTGGACAGGAACAGAGATTCTACAGTTTGTGAAAAGTCAATACAATTTGAAAGTGATAATGTGCATTTTCCAGAAGGGCAACTAGGTCACACTGTTGCAACAAACACAACAAAGATTTGAAACATTGATAGATTTGTGAGTGTTCTGATTGGCTCAGCCTCTTGAGATAAGTTTGTTAGCTGAAGATATACCACTTTGCAATCAGAATTCAGTGACAGAGCTGTTATTATTCTGTATCAGTATGCAAAGGGATTTTGCATCACCTTTGGGACTGAGAAAACGAAATTGGTAGCATAAGGTTTCATAGGCTCAAGTCTGCTTCATCAGATGCACCTTTGCACACTTTGCAAACAGTTGGCCATTGGTTCATCAGAAAAGAGCTGAGAGTTTATCAGTGTACTTTAGAAGATAAACAGGAGAGGTGAATTGCTCTCTAGTACAAAAGTAGTAGCAAGCAAGTAATCCAACTTCCAAGAATAGATTGCAGTGAGACTTGCTGTTCTCTCTTTATCTTGAAAATCAAACAGTGAGGAAACTAATAGACACTTAATTTCTACCATTGTATTTCTGATGGCTATATGGTTGCAGCAGCTTCTGAAAGAATCATAAAAGGAGTTAGAAACTAGTGTGTTTGTGTGTGAGAACAAGAAGTGCATCACACACATGCACAAGAGTCTGCAATTCACACAGTGAGTCACATGGAGACAACTGTTGGAGGAACAAAGTAACCATTGTGGTCATGTAAAGTCGAAGGCTTTTACGGCCAGAATCGATATGTTGTTGTGGGTTTTCTGGGCTTTGAGGCTGTGTTCTATTAGTATTTTCTCCTGACATTTCACCTGTATCTGTGGCTGGCATTTTCAGAGGATCTGGTGGCATGGAAGTGAGACAGAGTATATATATTTGTGTAGTCCCCGGGTGGGAGGGAGCAATTTGCATGTGTTACAGTTGTCCTGTGTGGTGGCCTATTGTTAAATGGGATATCCCCCAGGGTGTATTGTTAGTCAGGGGATATGAATAACAGTGTGTTAAGTATATTAGCAACCCACTGTATTGTTCCCTCTAGAGGGACTTCCAGAGTCTGGGTAGTGTTCATTGGCATATTTTTGAGTCTTGATTTTAGTGTTCTTCAGTACTGGTAGCCAAATCTTGTTTACTTTCCAAGTTTCTTCTTTCCTGCTGAAATTTTCCATGTGTTTATGTGATTTGACTACCAGTGGCAGTGGAGGGTATTGTGGCAGTGGAGAGTGTTGTGGGTGCTGAAGCTGCTCCCTCATTTGCAAATGAGGGAGCAGTTTGGGGTGCACACGCATATCTCTGCTGCTGTATCCCTGATGAGATGGCAGCAGGCATGTGCATGCATGCAAGATCAGGGTTTGAATCCCTGTTCAGCCCTTGAAACCCAATGAATTACTTCAGGTGTCACATTCTTTTAGACTCGGAGAAAGGCAAAGGCAATAAATCTTGCCAACAAAACCCTCATAATAGGTTTGCCTTAGGGTTGCCATAAGTCAGTTTTCAAAGGGAAGAGACATGATGCTTTGGAGAACCTCTCTATGGCCATTTCCGCACTACAGTGTTAAACTGCTGCTATTCCACTTTCAATGCCCTGTGGCATTCTGGGATTTGTAGTTTACTGAGACCAAAGAGCTCTTTGGCTGAGAATTTGAAGTGCCCTTCCCTAAACTACAAACCCCAGAATTCAATAGGAGGTTGATAGTGGAATAGCAGCACTTTAACACTGTAGTGCGGAAATGGCCTATGTCAGGAGAACTTTGTTGTTGAGTGCCTTCAAGTTGGTTCTGATTTATGGCAACCCTGACACATACAGCAAGGAGTGAGCATATCACACAGTTATTAAAATCACTCCATTGGCTGCCAATTAGTTTCTGGGCAAAGTACAAAGTGTTGATTATTATCTTTAAAGCTCTACATGGTTTGGGTCCAAATTACCTACAGGATCACTTCTTCCCATACAATCCCTCCTGTACACTTAGGTCCTCTGAGGGCCATTTACTTAAACTGGCCAGGACTAGACTGGCAACAGTCACCCAGAAGACCTCGTCGGCTGCCTCTAGACTGTGGAATGACCTGCTGGAAGAGATTCAATAGCAAAATATGCTGTCTGAATCCAAAAATGTGCTAAAGATCTATCTCATTAATTATTTTTTTTAATTATGATGTATTTTAATTATGATATATTTGTATATTAAATGGTTTCACCTGTTTTTAGTGTATTTTTACCATGATGTGTTTTTAATTGTATTTTAGTTTGCATTGTACCCTGCCTCAAGCCTTGGGGAGAGACAGGTAACAAATATTGATGTTGTTGTTAAAGTAAACCTATCATGGGGAGTGGGGGAGAGTTGGCAAGATTTGTTCAGAAGGGGCTTGCCTTTGCCCTCTTCTGAGGCTGTGACTTCCCCAAGGTCACCCAGTGTCTGAGTGGGGATTTGAATCCTAGTCTCTAGAAGCCTTTAAAAAATAAGTGAATTTTTGGATATTTAAATCTAAATTTAAATATTTAAATCTTGAGTTAAATCTTGGAGGTTATTGGCAAAAAATTATATTTGCAAGAGGTCCCCAGTAAAGAAAAGGTTAAGAACCACTGCTGTAGAATTCTAGAACTGACAGTTTAGGAAAAGACATCTAAAATTTTCAGCCAGAGAGCTCTAGTACCTCCCTAAACTGCAAAACTCAGAATTCCATAGGATACAGCCATGGCATTTAAAGTGAAATATTGTGCTATCCTCCTATTTGTGAAAGGGCCCCAAATCTCACTCTGTGTGTATGTGCCTTCATGTTGCCTGTCAGTTACGGAGTACCCATGAATTTCATAGGGTTTTCTTACACAAGGAATAATCAAGGGTGTTTTTGCCAGTTCTTTCCTCTGAAATACACTCTACAGCACCTGTATTTATTGGCAGTCAGCCATCTAAATACAAACCAGGGCTGTGCCTGCAGTTACTTGACTTATACCATTGTGACTGACTAATAGGATGGCAGCCTTCATCTTTAAAATATTTGAAAGCAAAAAATGTTGCCCTTGGTTACCTTTCTTTTAAAGTAATAAGTAAATGTTGTTCCTTTTAACATGTTATTTCCAAGTCCAGTTTTCTGCCTTTCTCTCCTCCCACCTATTACAGGCAAGAAAGAATGATTTGCCACTTCATGAAAGTTGTGAACACCTATTCTTCTGCACTGTAGCATATAGCCTATACTGTAACATACTGGTTTTAGAATACACACATGATCAGTGAAGCTATATCACATATATTATGTGGGGATCAAATAATGTGATGTTCGCACCAGATCAGATCTGGCATGAATGTCACATTAAAAGACAGTTGTGTGCATGTGCATCTGAATCAATAATCACATGGAAATCCTTAAAACAGCAATAACAAACTGGAAATCTAAGGCCAAATCCAGCCTCAAAAAATGTCTTACTTCGTCTTCAGCGTAGCACTACTTTTTTATGTACTTCAGCCACTTTCTCCTAAACTGAGCCAGAGACAGAGAAATCTTCAATCCACTCTTCTGCAACCATGAGATTAGCCAATGGCCAATTGTTAACCAAAGGCTGTTATGTAGCCAGAAGACTTATCATGGGAATGTGAGCTAACCATCATAACATACACACAAACTTGTGACCCTTTAAACAAGCACAAGACTCTCGTCACTTTTACTGCAACAGGCTAATCTTCCTCTTACTCTGTTTCCAACTGCTCACTCCTCAAGCCGAAACACAAGAAAAGTGAAATGAGCCACTGAGGAATATATATATAAAAAAAAAAACTCAGTTTATGCTAGGGGAGCAACAGTTAAAGGGATATCTGTCTGTGTCAGCTTATATGGGTCAGTAAGCAAGACCAATCTTGCTAGCTGTTCAAGCCATGTGTGTGTATGCCTTCAAATTGCCTATTGACTTAAGGAGACCCTACAAATTTCCCAGGGTTTTCTTAGGCAAGTAATACTCAGAGATAGTTTTTCCAGTTCCTTCCTCTGAAATGTAGGCTGGCAATCACTGGCAATCTTCCATCCAAGTACTAACCAGAGCTGACCCTGATTAGCTTCCAGGATCAGGCAAGATCTGGTGCCTTTTGGGGTATTTAGGCCTTGTTAAAATATCCCTTGTTAAAAAAATAAGTTGTCCACAAGGCCTGTAAAATCAAGACCAGTAATACCACTGCTCTTTTTCCTATAATTTGGTCCAGCCCTCTCTCCACACATGCATAAGCAACACTGTGAACCTTCAAGTGAGCAAGCTTTTTAAAAAGCATGAGGGAGATCCATTGAAGCTAGTTTTATAACAATTTTAAATGTCTTAAAAGTACTTTATTTAAAAATAACATAATGAGGCAAATTCCAGGAAAATGAGGACAACAAAGCCAGACAATGACATCATATGACAATAGATCAGCAAGTCTGCAGAAACAAGTATGTAGAAGTGATGGGGAAATTTTTGTTGGAAATAAGTGCTCACATGCTCCCTATCATTAAAAAGGTGTTCTGAACTGAAACATATGACAAAGTAGAGTTTTTCCTCACACATCAGGGAGCTATTTTGTTTTCCTTCATATTTCTGGAACAGCACCTTTTAAAGGTTTTAGATGAAGATGTCTGAGAGAAATATGTGATTGCCCCTGTTTTAAAACCTTCTCACACAAATGTAATATGTCTATCCCAGTATGGATTGTTGCCACATGGCACCGAATGAACATGTGCATACCTAGGCAGCACATGTGATGAGCAGTGCTTTAGCATTATGTTTGCTATATTAAGAACAGACATAGGAGGTGTCTTTTGAAAACATTCCCAACAGAGGCTGCAGCAGCACAGTCAGACAGCTTATGAGTATTTGCTTGGTAAATACATTTGACTGTGGAGGGAGGGGTATTATGGGATCCAAGAATCATGCAGCTTATGATATGTTGAACATATTAAAATTATTATCTGTTAGAGCAATCCCAATGTCTTTCTACACACCCATGGCAAATACACAATTGTGGAGCATGTCATGGGGTCCCATCACACAATTCTGTAGGACACTGAAGTCCTTCCAGAATCAGAAGAAACAGTCTCAAAGAGTCCAACTGAAACAGAAGCATTTATGTTCATGATTTTTCATATATATATTTTGGCCAGTATTACTAATAATCTGTCCTGTTCCTTCTCCTCAAACTTGATGGAAATGTCTTTCACCCATGTTCTGACTGCTGACAGAATCAACATTCTTCTCCACATGCAGATGATGCTCAGTTAAGTAGGTTATGGGGAGGGAGTTTTAGCTGTGGCGATAGTGTTACAATTGTGACTAAGTAGAGGTCTTAAATACAGAAGTGTTACAAAAATAAATCTGGGTACCTTCTGTATTCATGAATGCTGCTTAATAATAACTGTGACTAAATTGCCACAATTGTAACACCATGACCACCAACTTTACAGCTGCATGAGGAGAAAGAAGTCCATTCTTCTGGCAATTGGAATGCATGATGTTGCTATCAGGTTTGAGGGCGGTGTTGGGCCAGGAAAGGTTTTTTAGTGAAGCATACATAACTAAGGCCATTTCCGCACTAGCCTATTATAGCACAATGATTCCACTTTCAACATCCTCTGGAATCCTGGGGTCTGCAGTTTCGGGAGGGGCCAGAAACTGCAGACCCCAGGATTCCAGAGGATGTTGAAAGTGGAATCATTGCGCTATAACAGGCTAGTGCGGAAATGGCCTAAGTAGCTGAGAGAGAATCCTGGCCATTATGAATAAATAGGCTCCATGTCTGTAAAATGGCCTTCCAGAGAGCTCTGAGATGCTTTTCATTTCTCACGGCTTCACTTTCCTTTTTAAGAGCTCCTCCTCTCAAAACTTTGTGCTGAGCCCTAGTTTCTGTGCAAGGAAAATTGTGCAACTATATTCTGGTAACATAGGACAGGTAACATGTCTGTTATAAACTTGTATCTTGCTTTTTGATGTGTTTTGGAGAAACTGTTACCGTACAGTTTCCAGTTCTTGGTGTTCTTTCACAGATAAGGAAGAGAGTGACATTGTATGCACTGGATACATTTTCCTTTCACCCTCCACAGCTTAAAATGAATTCCTGAATAATATAAGGCCTTCAGGCCTGTCTCTACCTTAGGCAGAGTGAGGCAGCCACCTTGGGCAGTGGATGTTGTGAGAAAGGGAACTGAGATGAGATGTTAGGGGGAACAGAGCTAAGGGTGCCATGTTAACCCTGCCTTTGCCTTCCAGGCGAATCTACTGACCTCAGGTGTGAGGAAAGTAAGGCTAAGACTCAGTAAGACTGAGGTGCCCACCTAGTGAGTTTCTGTATGTGGAATGGAGGTGGGGAGTGCTTGCATTTCAACACAGGCAGCAAAATGCCTTGGCTTAGCCCTATTGATAGTTTAAGTTCTCACTGAGTTAGTGAACTTAAGGCTGCATTAAACTACTTAGGAATGCAAATTGGGAGCACATTATGGAGCACTCCTTCAACAAATAAAAAGTCCCTGCAGAAAGAAAACTAGGGCTATTTCTGCACTAGACTGTTATAGTGCTATTATTCCACTTTCAACATCCTATGGAATCCTGGGTTTACAGTTTAGAGAGGGAACTTGAGACCCCTCCCTAAACTGCAAACCCCAAGATTCCATAGAATGTTGAAAGTAGAACAATAGCACAATAACAGTCTAGTGCAGAAATGGCCTAGGTATCCCTGCAGAAAGAAAGAAAACCAAGTATGAGAAGACTGACCTTGAATTCTGCTCCCTGACTCTTGTTGCCGCTGTTATTTAGAAAACCACTCCATCATGTAATCCTCTGCTTTTGGCCTGAAGTGGTACTGTCTAGGCACAGAACTACAATCTCAGTGGAAACTATGCCCAGATGGAAACACACAGCCAAAAATATGCAAATATTCAACTGATTTATGAAGATGATCAAGTAAAACCAAATGGCAGCCAATGGTAACCAGCTCACACATTTTGTGGAGATCAAACTGGCATAACCTCTTGTCTATCGAACTTGCCAATGACTAATGACCAATGACCGGTTAGAGAAGAATTGTGTACCAAATTAAGTGTATTGCTACAGGAAAATCATCAGCGTATAGCGCTCCTTGAAAGAATCAGTAATCTACAGTCACTTGTCATTCTGTAAAGTTCCTACAACTACTAGGAATTATAGAGAAACTTAGGTCATTTGGTTCATGCCATTGACACAACTGGGCCCATACACAGTTAGATTCCATGCAATGACTTATTCAATTACTGGCCAACCTAGTATACATGTTCTTATGAAATTGCCCTGAAATCCTAACATATTGACTGAAATGTGTCCTGCTAAAAGACAGTGGAAGTTATTTCTAACTAAACATGCATGGAGTTGTGCTGTTCTGAAAATGTAATGATGCCGTTTATACAATCAACAGAATCAAATGAAAAAGCCTTTCCTACACTGCATTATTTCACCCTGCAGATGTGCAGTATGCACATTAGCCCTAGCATCTCTTTGACATACAAATCTTCTGTGCAAAGAATGTTGTTGCATTGTGGGAGCATCCTTCACTTGTAATTCCATGCCTGTAGCTTCTTGAAGTACAAGGGCTTCCTGTCCTTTTGATTCTACTAGCTCTGCATTTATTAGAAAGGTTTCTCTGGGGGAAGAAAGGGAGAAAAAAAAGAATTTCCTCATAAGCACATAATTAAAGTATGGGATTCCTTGCCACAAGGTATAGTGGTATCTGCCAATGTGGATAGTTCTAACACGTTAAGTAAATTCATGAATATTAGAGCTACCAATAGCTACTTGTCAAGATCAGTATATGTCATCTTCAGTATCAAAAGTAAGATGCTTCTATATATTGGTTGCTGGAGAACATGAGAAGTTAGTTCCAGTTGCACTTGTTTGCTGCTGATGGGTTTCCTACTGGCAACTAACTGGCTACCACATAAACAGAAGGTTGGTGCACATAGGACTTTTATCTGATCCATTACAGTTCTTATGTTGTAATTTCAGTAGTGAAGTGTAGACAGAGTTCCTTTCTTATATCTCTGAGCTGCTGACTCTCATGTATAAGCCAGGCAGTGAGAGTTAACAGATAAGAGACAGTGTATGTGTGTGCAAGAGAGGAAGAGATTCGGATCAAGTGCTTTGCTGGTGGCCAAACTGAGCCACCACATGGCTCACTATAAAGAAGTACCTCATATACTTGTGCCTAAATTCTATTAAAAATTCATCAAAGATAAGCAAAAATGTTGTGGTCCACTGCAGCCCTGTGCTAACATAACATGGAGGTAGATGGCAACCACCAAAAGTAACATTGCAAGAAATATAATGCAAGGCAATTTAAGCCCTCAGAGTTTAAATAACTGAATTATTAGATATCGCATAGCATGTAACCACCAATGCCAAGAACAGAACCCAGAAGACCCTGTTTAGGCCATTCTGACGTCAACAGGATTATTTCCACGTTTAAAGTTTAAAGCACATTTCACTGCTATGCTTAATCAGGGTCTCAATTTGCTGTCCAAGCCACCAGACCAGGGTAGTTAAACCTATGTAAATAACAAAAATATGAAAAATAAAAACAGAGCCAATTAGATTCATTAAAATGTAAATTTATTGCACAGTAAAATGAAAAAAAATCATTTTTCACATCAACATGTGCCAATGGTTGTAAAAGTTTATGATTTCAGTTCAACAAGTTAAAAGAGAAAAATCATATGCAGACTGTTCATTAGAGGAGCAAATATTTTCCCGAACTAAAGCCTGAGTTGCTAGGACTGGTGTTGGTCATATTAATTATTTCCATATATTCCAATGGCTTCCAAGTATTGAATATTTCAAGTTTTCATCCAAAACCTCAGACACAGCTACTACTCATGTTCTGAAAGCGGCTGCCACCACCAAGCCAGAGTGCTGCAATAAATCCATGTAATTTAGACTTCAGTCCTACACATACTTACCAGGGAGTAAGCCCCAGTGAACCTAACAGAACTTACTTCTGAGTATATTAGTAACCAAATGTTTTCATAACAGTTGCTCAAGACATTCATCCAACTTAATCTGTATGCTACACAAAATACAATGTGTTTCTTTCAAGCCTCTCAGATTTTTGTATCGGTCCCATATTTCATTCTTCCTTAATATTTTAAAACCACTTTTCATCTTTGTAGATAGGAAGCTGGTGTACAAAAATATAATTAAATCACACAAAATATAGCAAAAACATGAACACAAGACAATAATAATTATTCTGTTAAGAACATAATAGAACGATAAGAATTATTATTTTAACTATTGCTGTTTGCAAGATGTCCTTTAGCATATGCACAAGGAAGATGAAATCTTGCCATTGGCCTGCCATAATGATGATATCACAATTGACACTATTTATGGATACATGACCTCATAGAGATATTCTATCCACATTTTTCCATGCTCACCACGAGCTTCCATGAATTTATGCAACTCCAAGTCATCTATTTTAGCCTTGTGGCAATGAGTTCCATAGTTTAGTTACATGCTCTATGAAGTAGTACTTCCTTTTACCTGTTGTGAATCTCCTACCATTTAGCTGCAAGAAGTTTTTAGTATTATGAGGGAGACAGAAAAACTGCTCCCTATGTACTTTCTCCACACTATGCATAATTCTATATAGCTCTACCATAGCTCCCTTTTCCCTACATTTCCTAAATGAAATAGCCTTTTCCTTGTAGGGCAATTATTCCAATTGCTCAAATCATTCTGGCTGCCTTTTTTAAAAAAATATATTTTTAGGTTCACTATCTTTTTTTTTCTTTCAATTGTCATGCCCATGATCAACGAAACTTGTGGCATTTGAGTTGCTCTTGGTAACAACCAAGTTATCTAATTGTGGATTTGGGGATTTTTTTTTCATGGATTGACAGGGCATTTTGTTTTACAATGGCTATATATTTGTAGCTTATCCTATTACCTGGACTGTCATTCTTTTTTATTTTTGTTTTTAATAACTCAGCTGTGAAGTATGAGAATTTTAAATCCTGACAAGACTCTTACAAATTGCACAAGTCAAAGTATTTCAGAGCAGTGCTCTGTCTCTGTCCAGTCTCCCACAGCTGTCCGATGTGGGGAATTGGAAAGCTTTTTTTCCCCTAGGAGGATAGGGACTGGCACTGTATTTATGCTCATTGGCTACAGCAGTGGTTCTCAACCTTTCTAAAGTCACAACCCCTTAATACAGTTCCTCATGTTGTGGTGACCCCCAACCATAAAATCATTTTCGTTATTTATTTATTTGTTTATTATTTAGTTAGTTAGTTATTTCCAACATCAAATAGATTGGAAACACTGCCCTAAATCACTGCTCTGGATAGACTTCTAATGCCTAAAAACTGGTAACCCTCCCCCCTTTTTTTGAGCACAGAAAGTGTCCATCAATGCCAGAATTAAGGCAGTAGTTCTGGTTTTGAATGTTGGGTTTCCACAGTTCAAAAAGCCAGTCACTCCCAAAGGCAATGCCAAAACAGCCCACATTTTACATGAGGCGCAGGGAGGAAAGGATAGGGAGAGAGGAAAGATGGTGGTGGCATAAGCAGACGCGTTTTGTTTCACTCCCTCCTTCCCTCCCTTAAAGGGAGTGTGGACGCTGAACATACAAAAAGCGAGGAATGCAAGACAGTCAGGGTGAAGAACACAACACGTGCGTGTGGCAAGCGCCAAGGGTCCACGCACAACAAAAGCGAGAGGAGAAAGTCATCCTGGCTATTTCTGCACTAGACTGTTATAGCGCTATGATTCCACTTTCACCATCCTATGGAATCCTGGGGTTTGCAGTTTGAACTGGAACTGGAATGTGGAAATGGCCAAAGACCACAGGACGGATCAGAGCAGCGCTTTCGGGTCAAAAAACCAACAAAAAAAAAAACAGCCAAGGAGCCTCGGGGGCTCTTGCTACACAAACCACAGCCCTTGGCTGACGCCCCCTGCTCCTTTCCCGACCGAGTTCTTGGTCTCGGAGGGACCGATCTCCCCCGTCAGATGGCAGATCTGCTGCAGGAAAGTTTCCCCCTTTGCCTGCTGGACCAAAGGTGACAGCCACACCGACAACTCCCACGGAGCGGCATGCCCAGAATGAATGGGCGACCGGGCGATCGCCGCTGCTGCAGCCCCGCCACTTTGGGAAGCAAGCGGAGCCCAGCTGCTCGCTCGCCCCAGCGAGCAACTCTGTTCGCCGGCATGAATGAGCGTGAGGCGAAGAGGGTGAGGGGACGGGGTCTTACCTCCCAGACGTCCCACTGCAGCACCATAAACCCTGATTGGGAAGCCCTCTGTGTGTGTGTGTGTGTGTGTGTGTGGTGCGGGTGTGAGCGTCCAAGCAGCGCCCGGCTGCTCACTCGCCCCGGCAAGCAACTCTGACTCTGCAAGCCAGCACGAAGGGGAAAGGAACACTGAAGGGGAAGCCCTCCGTGTGTGTGTGTGTGTGTGTATGTGGTGCAGGCGTGAGCGTCCAAGCAGCACCTGGCTGCACCCGGCTGCACGCCTCCTCTCCCCTCCCGCCAGCGCGGGGTCTCCTCTCCTCACCTCCGCCTTAACACTCCGGCTCCAGCTCTCTCCTCTCAGTGTCCTCACCTCCGCCTTAACATTCAGACTCCAGCTCTCTCCTCCCGCTCTCTGCACCTCCAGCTCCACCTCCGGCTCCTCCAGTGCTTTCCCACCAGGCAGGGAAAGATGGGGAAATGCCCAGCATGCCTCCTCTCCCCTCCTCCCAGCGCAGGGGTCTCAGAAGCACTGCTCCCATTGGCTGTGAGGCCACCTTCTTTTAAAAGGGGGGCAGGATTGAGGAGCGGCGACCCCTATGAAATGGTCATTCGACCCCCAAAGGGGTCCCAACCCCCAGGTTGAGAACCACTGGGCTACAGTGTTTTAACTCCTTTACTGGAAATTCTCCAGAGCCCAGCAGGCAATGGCTCAGGAACAAGCATCAGCCCAGGTGAAACAGCATCATTTTAGGGGACAGGAAGATAGAGTTTCTCCAGCTATTGTTAAGGGGCTGTAGTTCATTCAGTGCATGTCTCTTGCCTTTCTGGAATCAATCCACTAACACTCTTTGTAAGTCACAGAAACCTTGCCTTCAACACAACAAGCCTTCTAAGAAAGAAAAGCTTGTTGCCTTTGTTCTGGCTGATGATTGGTGCAAGGAACTGATGAATGTTTTCCTTACCTCCATTTCTGGTTTGGAATGGTGGAGAAAAGGACACAAATAGCTAGATTCAAGGGAAAAAATGCCTAGGGGACACATGTAGTCTTGCTTGCTGCCCTGGATCTGAGAGAAGGGAAATTGCAACAGCACAAAGGGAGTGACTACAGGCTGTGGTGAAGACAGAAATGGTGAGTAGATTAATCGTATTTCGTCAACTTAATAGGGAATAGGGAACCAGACAGGGCCTTAATGAGGTATCAGAGAATGCTGGCTCAATGTTTCAGTTTACACAGTGATCTTCTCCCTTTCCCAAAAGTAATTCCATCGTGAATAAGTTATTCGCCATGGAATCCCTGCTCTCTTATCCAAGTGCACAGGGACAAGTTGTAAATTGGGGATGAAAGGATGTATACTACACATCCGTTGGCACTATTCTTCATGATTATGATACAGCTTGCCAGGATCAATTCAGGGCTGGGCACTTCCATAAATTTAAATCTTGTTTTATCTACTTGTCCTCTTCAAGGCAGCTGGGTAAGGGAAGTGTACACACACACACACACATATGTATCCTGTATATTCCCTGCTTCTCTAATTGCATTTGGAGTTAATTCCTCTAGTTGTGTTAACTTGTAAGGTTTACAGGAATCATAATTGCTGCTACAACTTGTGCCCTTTTTATAAAATGCAGTGGGGAAGGTAATCCAGAATATGTATTTCAGGTGTTTATGAACTTAACTTTTTGGAGAAACAATAGGGAAATAGTGGCATCAAGTTGTTACTGAACTGTAGTTCCTATCAGTTTCAGCCACCATGGCCAATGGTCATGGATGATATAGATGAAACCTGCAAGTCATGTATTTCTTTTTGGAGGGGACAATAGTGCTCCTTTGGAAAGTCACATAATGACTGGTAACATTGTTTGTACACTGTATCCTACCATCTTCCTGGTGTAATCAGCCCTGAAAGAGCACGAGTCCTCAAGAGGAGAAGAACAATCTATACAAGAAAACATTTTACACCTCTTGGAGCCTTGACTCTCCATAAAGCTCTACCCTCCTTATCAAGGATCACACCACCAGGGCGATATCTTTCCCATTCCTACCATTCATGCTGCATGATTCATCATCTTGCCTTAACAGAGACCAAGGATGTGTCCATGGAGTTAGCAATTGAGATGTTGGACAGCAAAGAAAGAAAGGGGGATAGTGTTGCACCAGCAACCTCATAGCTGGCCTTGCTGCTTGTTCTTCCTAGCATACCCCAGGACCCTAAATCTGGTTTCATGAGCAGGACTCAGGGGTGGAATCATGCTGCCAGAGGGGTAACACACTTTCAGTTCTGGGATTCTTCTCAGACATTCTTCTGCCCACGCACTCAAAATATTTATCTTGGGAATTTTAGAGTTCAGTGGGATGAGTCCAGTGATAGTGCATTATTTCTCTCAATCTATAATCTTCTTGAGGGGAGCATTTTGCCAGGTGGTGGTCCTAGAACAACCATCTTCTCCAAATCCCACTGAACCCCATCAGTACTAGGGGCACCAACAGAATCCTTCTTTTCCTTCAAGATCTCATTTACTTCTGGGCTCCTCTTAACAAAAAGTGAAGAGTCACAACACTGGCCTGGAACCTAGCAATGGGTTGCCTTCTTTGTGATCTCTCATCACATGCTTCCTCTACTGAAGAGCTAGCTAGTGAGTAGTTCTTGAGATGCTGATCCCTCAACAAAACTGGGCTCATAGTATGAAGTCTCTGGGAGCTTGGATTCACAAGTACTATTTCTGAGGATCCCTGATTGTTGGAAATGTCAGTCTTTCCATCTATCCCACATACATCCATGTCTGGGTCAGTCCTGGGAGTCAGGATAATGCCAAAATAAGGTTTAAAGAAGATTCACATTTGTTGATTTCAGGTACATATATCCATCTATTGCACTAGTTAGAGGTTCTGCCACTGAACAAACCTTGATATTTCAAAGCTGACCAACTTATCCCCCATCTTTTAGTTCAAGTATGGGAATTGTGTGGCTCCTCAGCTCCTGACCCCCCACCCCCCCACCAGCATTAAAAACAGGGAATTGTGCCACTCTCTCCTACTGCCCCATCCACACATTTAAAAAGCCCCCAGAAGCAATTCTAAGAATGTCACTTCCAGTTTGGCAAAAGTGATTCAGTAGAGCCTGAGGGCAGGGAGGTTCATGTAGCCACAAATAGAATGGGTGTGGTCTTTTGACCTTCCATAGCTGGTCATCTTAAGAAAAACCCTGACCATGAAAAGGCTGCTGATGCTGCTACACAGTATGCAAGCAGCTACTTTAAAGCAGTTTATCTAAAAAGCTGAGGAAAGCATATTCCATGAGGATCAACAAGATGATTTTGTCACAATGACTTTGTTGGGCTTTATTTATAATCTTTTCTGCACATATAAAAAGACAGCTGTCAGTAACATCCAAGGATTGAGACTTGTCCCTCAATCTCAGTCTTTATCCTTGCCACTTTAGCAGCCAAAATAAACAAGACAGCTAGCCTAGGGCTACCTCACTTACATAGGGAGACCGTTTCTCACAGCCTTTATGCCCCAGTGCATATACCACTGGACTGGTGAGGGAATAGCACAGAAAGGTGTTTTATGGTGTTCTTATGCATTCTCTGGTGCAGAAAAGTGAGACTGGTATAGCCACTAGTTTTAGTTTCATTTTATGTTATAATTTATATTTTTTGCCTTTTTACATTGATTCAACAAGACTTTTGACAACTAACTAGCTGCAGAGGAAGGAGTTCTAATGAGTAACTTGTATTGCACTTTTTTGTGTGTTTTACATTGTTTTTAATTGTTTGTTCTAACATAAAAATCTCTTTGTGTTTTATAACATAGGGTATGTTAATATACCTTTGTTTGTTTGTTTTAATTTTCTTGTGAAAAATCTCCAATCCTAGTTTTGGGTGAAAGGTGGGGAAAAATTAATTAAATTACCATTTCAGTGACACTCTATTTAATAAAATGTTTGTGAATTGTTTAACTACCAACGTGTTTAACTGGGTCACAGAACTGGAAGTACCTTGGAGGTCAACTAGTATGACCTCCTGCTCACTAGATGAACTACAGTTATGGATATAATACAGCATTTGAGGGGCCCAGACCTCCTTGGCACACCACATGTTTTAAATGATGGAAGTCCAAGGATCAATCCCCAGTGCCTCTAGGAGGAGCTGGAAAGCTGCTGCCTGCCAGTGTCAACAATACTGAAATAGAAGGACCAATTTTCTGATTCCATATAAAGCAGCTTTGTACATTCCTACATGTCAAATGGCTGTCCTGCTTCTATTCAAATACCTTCAATGAATAAGTCCATGTCTTCTAAGGCCAGACTGTTTCAATGTTGGAACTACTCTTATTTTTAGGAAGTTTCATCCAATGTTTAGGCAAAATCTGCTTCCTAGTAATTTCCATCTGCTGGTTCTAGTCCAAAATCTCAAGCAGAGTTGCTGCCTGCAAACTAAAAGTTGTCACCAGATGGAGCAGTGCAATAAATCTATTAACACAGGCCTAAATCCAGTTGTTAGCCCCAAATAGAGCAGATCCATTGAATCAGTGGAAATTTGGTAAGTCAAGACTTCTGTAAATTCCAATAAGTTCTAGCTGGAACTTGTAAATTCAATTTAGACCTTGGGTTGTAATCCTATTACCACTTAGCTGAGAGTGTGCCCCACTGGCCTCAATGATATTTACTTCCAAGTATACATATGCCTATGCAGATTGGGCTGTTCAATGGCTAAATCATGTCTTAAGACCTCAAAATAACCCAAAGTTTTGGAAGAGTTAGGTACTTTGTTCACCAAACTGAAATGTATAACAGATATGAAATCTAATTAAATCATTACTTTGTTGACTCTTACTGTTTGGAAATTACTGATTGTAGTAAAGAGTCTGGCTAGCTTTACAATTCATAGGAGTACTGTTTCCATAGTATTCTTAAAAGAACACTGCTTATTATAGAAAGAGGAATTAATTTTAAGACATTTTGAACTATCATGTTATTTCTTCATCTTTAAAAACTAATTTTCATTTTTTTTCTGGATAGAGATCAACAAAAATTTGTTGATTTAAGGTATCAGTCTAGACAACATCTGGAACTATTCTGATGTTCACAATATCTGGGCTGTTGGATGCTTCCCCATCCATCCACAAAAGCAAGAGAAGCAAGTCAAGCCACATCTTCATGCTCGAGGTCCTTCGACTCCAATTTAGAAACCTGCGAAAAATAAATTTAAGCAACTACTTACTCTTTAAGATGAAAAGACAGGAAAAATTCCGTAACAGCCAAATTATGGATTACACACAGAATGCTTTTATCGGCTCCCCTACCCTCCATGCCTATTGTTTCCTAATCAAAAGTAGCTTTAAGAGTGAGAAATTTTGAACATCATAGTAGTAGTAGTAGTAGTAGTACTTAGCCTATCTAACCCATCGTGTCTTTCTTCAAATTGCACATTCCCAAAGATACTTTCGCTTCAGCAACCTCTCCTCCTCTCCTTCCTTTGTATGTTCAAGTGGTACCACAAACCACATCAGAAACAGGAAAGCTATGTGGGTTACATGTTTCTAGTAAAACAATGGCATACAGGGAAACTATGGTTTGCACAATCATAATTTGCTTAACTCAAATACAACACACTATGGTTTTCTACTAAACTGGAAAGAAGGGTTTGTTGGTTTGTTTCACACCTCTCCCTATGGACTGAGACAGGGAACAACAGATGGACAGATAATACGTATGACAGGAAGTGTCTGAGCACTAAATACCTTTCACCCTCCACATTTGTTGGTTCAACTCTCACAAACTGGATTATTTGTGAGCCACTAGTGCTTCTCTCCCCCATTCTCCCCTCCCATTCCCTTGCATTTTGCCAGCACAGAGAAAGGCAAGCATGCTGAGGCGAAAGGTAAGGCAACAGAGTGGGAGAGAGATGCCCTCATGCACTTTCCTTTTACCCTCTGGAGCTCCCGCTCCCGCTCCCATTCCCTTGCCTCTGTCCCGATGCTGAGAACTTGTACTGAGGCAAAAGACAAGGGGATTGGGAGGGGGCAAACGGCAGCACATTCTTTCCTTGTGCCTTCCAGATCTCCCCCTCCCATCCCGTTGCCTCTGAACCCAGTGCTGCAATTTTGCATGATGAAAAAGACAAGGAGATGAGGGGAAAATCAACCACGCTTTTCTTCTGCCCTCCAGAGCTCTCCCTCCATCCCCTTGTCTCTGTCCGAGCGCTGAGAACTGGAACCGAAGCAAAAGATAAGGCAATGGGGCAGGAGAAGACATCAAGTGCATGCTCTCCTTATGCCCTCTGGAGCTCTCTCCTCCCATTGCTTTGCCTCTGCCCCTACACTGAGAAGGAAGGCTCTCACATCAGAGCCCCAGAAAGGTATGGGAATGAGATCATGGAGAGGGGAGTTCTTTGCAGTTTTTCCATTTTCTTGAGGGTTCAGGGCACTGACTCCTCACAAATGTGGAGGGACCACTATACTATGGTTTTGTATTTCATTGGAACTAACTCAATTATCTATATAAATACAATTAAGTTAGTGGCTGCAGTACATCATCCATTCAATGTAATATAAATGTCTACATGCAAAGATACACTGCACTAGCACTATGCAGCCCCCATTCAAAATAGCAACATTGGCTAACACATGTAAGTGAGTGGATGCTGTTGTTCAATGTGCAACATTGCTGCAGGCACAAATATGCATCCTCTGCTGTCGGCAGAATACATCTGTTGCACTATGGCCAATAATCTGCCCTACATACACAGCACAATTTTCACACACATATGCCATAAACAGACTGTAAACCTTTGTCTGTTGTCACATTATGCAAAAACAGCTGGACAAATTTTTGCCAAATTTGAAGAGTATGTTTGGGATGGTCTGACTTAAAATACAGGCTCTATCATGTACAATACTGGCTTCCCTCACTTATCTGACAGGTTAGGGACTAGAGCTCTATCAGAAAACAGAACTGGTTGAAAAGTGGAAGCCACGTATTATACTATAAGAAGCATGAAGAACTTACAGAGGTTCACTTGGGACCAACCATGCACATGCTGCTTGCAAAGCCTCTCAGCCAGTTTAGCACCTTTTACCCCCTCTCAGCTTGCTTTTCAAGCAGTGCACACATGTCAGCTGTTCCAAGCAAGCCTTCATAGCAAGGAAGCTGATGAAAGAGCAGAACCTTTATCAAATTAATAGAACTTGTCCTTAATTGACATGCTTTTTGTTTCAATCCTGTGAGAGGTTAAGCCACAATTCTCAGTACTGGGAGTCAGCAGTATCAGACAGTCATTCACACAGTTGACTGAAAAACTAACACCAACTTGCCAGGATGCAAAAGTTATATCCAGAAAATGATGCACCATTTATTTCAATATCCCTCCATATATTCATAAATATTATGAACATCTAAATCTCATATGGAGCTGGAGAATCACAGTGGGCCCAGGAGCCAATTTTCCACCCATGGGGGCCCTCCAGAGGTTGCACAGCCTGCCAAAAATTCAAATAAGAAAATTTAAAAAATGAAAAAAACAGAACCAAACTGCCTAGAAGTTGTCCTTCTGGGTTTGAAAAACAGGTGTTTTCCTGCTGAACACTCAGGAAAGTTGCAACCTATTTAAAATATAAAGTGCTCCTGGAGGTTTCAGGAGACACAAGTCACCCTTTTTTCTTCATCGTCTGGAATGCCTTGGGGCTTTGAATGTATGGCCCCAGGATCACCCTTGCCCACTCCTGATCCAAGAGTACCCTCAGCAAAGTGATCACTATATCCCATGCACCAGAAGAATTGTCATTTTCTGTCCTATACTTAAAATGGTTAAGATCTCTCAAAAGATGTGGGGCAAATCCACAATCAAGTAACCTTGAAAACAAAATCCGAAACTTCTGGAAAGGCAAAGGTTGAAACCTACTGCTATAGCAACCGATTGGCCAGTGTGTGAACAGAATGTTGGACAACAAGAAGTCTTTGGTCTGATCCAGCTTGACTTTTCTTGTGCTGTAACAACTGTCATCTCTCTTGTCATTCACACTGCTGTAGCTAAGACATGAGGCTGTGTGTATAATACTTCAGGCAGGACAAGTTTTATACGATCCTGAAAGTACTGCCAATGCTGTGTAGGCATCTGGCAAAGGCTAATGACTGCACCAATATGCTGGGTAATTAGATACTTAAGCCCCGATTAATCATGCCCATAAATTATTACAGGCACAGAAAGATTTTAAAAATATGACCCCTCAATAATATCAAAACGAGCTCACATTGAAGCTAGTAAGAATTTTTACTCTTAACTTCACGGAGACTGGGTCAGGTCTTAGTTGTGGAAAAAATGATGGAAAAACAATACAAGACTTTTTTAAAATAAAGAAGGGTAGGGACCACATGGCATCTTTTATCTTGAGTTTCCAGGAAGTCAGATACTATTACACCATGTCTGGCATTTCAGGGAGGTGGGAATTAGTATTTTATTGCATGCATAAACATCATATTAAAGGCAACCAAGGTGTAAAATCTTTGGCAGGGCAAAAAGCGGAGGTGTTAACATTCCTCTGTCCAGGAAAAGAAAATATATTAAAATAATGTTACGGCTGTGACTGAAGACCACAAGCAAGTCATAATGATTATGGCTGCTTGATCTTTTCCATGCCTTCAGTCTCAGTCTTAGAAGAGAACTATATGCAGATCTAAAACGCCTCAAACCTCAAGGCTATATGCTGATGCAAAGCAGGACTTCAGCTATGGCCTAATGAACCTTCCCTTTGGGTAAGAAAATAAGTTCAACCCTCCCTGAGTAAAAATTAAAAAGGAAAGTAAAAAGGAAAACTTTTCAAATGCTAATTTGCCTAAGGAAAGCTCACATTTGTTAAATTGCAAGAAAATGCTCTGCAGAAGGATTAGACAAAGAGGTAGCATAACCCAAGGTTCCGTAATGTGTGTTCCGGAAGGAAGAGAGGCTTTGGTAAGGACTGCTTTGTCCACTGTCACTTAGAACATACAAACACAGAGGCTATAATTCATGCTGCCTTGGCTGATCAGAGGCAGACTCTAATCAAAAGTTCTCACAGCCCTCACACAGAACATGGACTAGGAAATGGGTTCCATCTCTCTCAGAAAGGACAGTTCCTTTTTTTCTCATCCATATACATAAATACAAAGAACAAGAAAAAATTCTCCTGGAAGTTTTATTGTTGCTAAGTCAGAAGTCTAGTTCTGTTTTGAGTAACACTACTGACTGAAGCTCAGGTGAAATGGGAAACACAGTTGCAAACCCCTGCACAACTATGAAATTTGGTAGCAATTGTGGGTTGCTCTTTATCAGTCTATCCCATCTTAGGCCATTTCTGCACTAGACTGTTAAAGCGCTATTATTCCACTTGCAACATCCTATGGAATCCTGGGGTTTGCAGTTTCAGGAGGAGCTGGTTGGCCCAGGATTCCATAGGATGTTGCAAGTGGAATTCCATAGGATTCCATAGGATGTTGCAAGTGGAATAATAGCGCTATAACAGTCTGTTGTGGAAATGGCCCTAAGAGGAACAGTGGATATAAGTACAACAGTTAGCTCAAACATTAAATTAGCTTCTGTGCTTTACTATACATTTATTTCTAGAGGAAATTTAAAATGCTTTATAATTTTCTGTCTGCTGGGGAATATATTTCTTTGGTATGTTTACCACACTTGCTCTGTTCATCTACTGAGTATATGGACACATTGCTGTGAGGGCTATGGCACCGAACACAGAAGAACAGGATCATACCTACCTGTTCATCTATACACCTGAACTGCCAGGACCAGGCAGAATTATAAAGAAAAGGTCTCAGATCAAACCGGTTGTCATCAGGACTGTAGTTTGCAGCATGGTAGGATGGGGTGAGAATTGTCATTTTATGTCGATTGGTAGAATACATTCGGTAGAAATGCTTAACCTTTGATGCCACCTAGTGTACAAAACAATATTTCAGGGGCAGGAAACCTGTACTTAATTCAAACCTTAACAAAAATTCTAAGTAAGAAAAGAGTTCTAAGTAGACAGCAAAATATTAATCTCATAAATCTGGATAATATAATAGGCATAGCTCGACAACAAGAATGCAATGTTTTAAGTATCAGAACATGCAACACAGAAATCAATTTGCCACTACAGCTTGCTTGCATGTATGCATACAGTTCAGCAGTTGACTTGACTTCAGCAATGTCAATCTTACTTGACTGCAGTTGGCATTCTCAAAGAAAGCTTGGATTAAAATAGTTGTCATCAAGAGTATAATTTACAGTATGATAGGGGAGTATCTGTGCAAAGAACAAAGCATGACAAAGGATGATACTGAATACAGCCGCAGCTATCTAGCATGATTTTTCTTTCACATTTGAGAAAATAACCACTATCAAATCAACATAAAGTTTCCTTAGCAATGCTTCAGTGTGATGTCCAAATAAACCTACTGCATCAAGGTTGAATTTATCATTCATATTTTATCTTCTCAGTCCAAGTACAATAAACAAAATAGTTTCTCAGACTTTGCCAAGTAGCCTGACAGAAGAACCTGCCTATAGTATACTAAAAATAGGCTTGGTTCAAGAGTGGCCCAGCTCTCAATCACAGGAAAAAAAAAGGTGAAATTTTTTGACACAACACCAATTTCCCAATCTAGGGCTAATACATTAATATATTAGAATGCTCTTCTCTAAATATTATCTCCTTTCTTCTTTATATATGACGCCCAGAGAGGAAAAGAGTGATCTACCCTGTTCTGTTGTGAGGTCTCTTTCAATTACCCTTCTCCTTCTCCTAAAGTTCCTTTGCTTCAGCCTCCATCCTATGTCCCAGCTTAGCACTGGGGAGACTTGTTTGTGGTTACCTCTCCTGGAGAACAAATCTCTTTCCATACTCTAATCAGCTTACAAAACATGGTGTAAGGTCCAGCCTTTGCTATCTTCCTTAGTTTGCCATAGACAGAGAGCTCAGCATATGTCATCCCCATATCTTCCTGAAATTAAAAATAAACACACAAAGAGAGAAAGAAAGGGGAGAGACAGACAAAGAGCACAGACCAAAAAAAAAAAAAAGAATTAGAACATGAATTAATGAAGTACCCTCTTAAATCATGGTTCATTTAATGCAACAGCACTTGCTCTACTGTTATTTCTTACTTGCCTTTTGCTATGGATTGAAGTGGGGAATAACAGATTAAAATACAGCAACAAATAGACACACAACACAGTTAAAAACACAAACATCCATTAAAAGTATAAAATCAATTAAAAGAGCATAAGAGTGGCTAAAAAGCACGCATATTACGAACAATAAATTCATAAAAGTCATAATTTAAAAACCATCTGCCAGAAAAGATTGTTCTTTAATGCTGTTTTAAAACACAAACAGCTTATCCAGCTGTTGAATCTCTTCCAGCAGGTCATTCCACAAGCTGGGGATGGCTAATGAAAAAGTCCTTTGGTTAACAATTGCCAACCTGGTCCTGGCTGACTGAAGTAAATGGTGTCAGCTCAAATAAAAGCTCTCTCTACATATGTAATAAAATAAGGAATCCAACCAGGGTTCCGTATTTGAATATATTTCATCATGTGTATAACACAGACTTTCCTCCAAGTTAAAGCAAACAAACAAAAACACAAACATACAACAAAATCCTAACACACTAGTGAGAAACATCCTCAGCAAGAACATTCCCTATTATATATGACTTTCAGGGATTTTTATTTTATTTTAGTGTAGCAAAGCATTTTACAAAGGGAATACCCTTGAAGTCTGAAATGGTATAATTTTTAAGTGTGAATGTTAAATTTAATTGGAACCTTAGACCTTAATTGAAGTGCCCCCTTCACACTGCAGAATTATATCACTATAATTCCACTTCAACTACCACGCCACCATCCTATGGAGTCCTGGGATTTACAGTTGAGAGAAATGCATTTAGAATTCTGATCCAGTACATCCCTAAACCACAGGATTCCGCAGGATGTTGCCATGGTAGTTAAAGTGTAATCATAGCATTCTAAGTGTGTAGTGTGAATGAGTCCAAGGTGCTAGGGAATGAATCTAGAATATTCTGAATATCAAACTATGCACTACCACTGAGAAAATACACCTCCCTTTAAAAGATGTGGCAGTAGCATAGAAAGCCAAACAGCCAGAAAGCTGTCATGATGAAGACTAGGCTATAACTTTTTAAAATAATAGAACTCATAAATCCAATTGGTGTTAAGATAGGGCTTTTTTTGTGTCACCCCAGCTTCTCAAACAGACTCCAATTACAGAACTACCTCTCTTGGGAGAGCAAGCTAGTTCTGTCTTTATTATGCTTTAGACAAGCAGTGAAAACCACCCTGTTGGATCAAGATGTTAATGGCTTTATATGTCACTCTCCAGTTTTATTGTGGTAATTGTTCTGGCTCCTATTTTTATTTTATAATGACAAAACAAAACAATTCAATAGTTACTAGAGATCTACTGCAGTGGGCAGATGGACAATTCATAAATACATCAAATAAATAAATCTCTGAAACAAAATAAGTCTGCAACTGATTTGTTATGTTACAAAGTTTAGTTTTTCCTGACAAAAGAAAAGTAGACTTATCTTGGTGTCAGATTAAAATATGGAAAAAAATAAGTAACAGTCACAAATCAGGGCTACAAGGGAGCTTTGTTCTTCCTGCCTTTTACCTCATCTGTTTGAGCAATGTGCCCTTTCTTCAGGGGCTCCAACTCTGCTGTCGGTGGTGCAGATACAATACTGTACAGAGAAAAGAAATTCAACCAGGGAGATTAGTTTCTTTGTTCTTCCCACTTACTACCATCCTGGTTCAATATATTCCATCTCCCCCCAGAGCAATTATTAAAAGAAGAATATGATTCTTCTTAATGGAAGTGAATATGAGTGATACATACTGTAAAATTACTAATGTACTATCTTGCCTAAGACTGCAGAGAATGCTATGATTTTTTTTAAAAGAAAACAGATAAGAATGAATTCAACTATCATTTCTTTAGATTTTATCTATTCATGATCAAAATATGACTTGCCAGGCTGTACAAATGCTATGGAAGGCACCTGCATATCTTTTCCCCATTCCTTTTTAAAACAGTGAAATCAGAGACGTCTATCATTGATCATTAGATAGCCCTCTGTGGTATCGAGTGATACCCTAAAGACACCAGCAGGGTCAGCTCTGATTAGTACTTAGACAGGAGACCACAATGTATACCAGGTGGGGTAGGCTATATTTCAGAGGACGGAACTGGCAAAACCACCTCTGAGTAGTCTTTGCCTAAGAAAACCCTATGAAATTCATGGGGTCACTGTAAGCTGATAGGTAACTTGAAGGCACATGAACACATACAGCTATCACTACAACACCCAAACTAATCAGCATGAGAATCACATTGGCCAGAATACTGTTGGTACCCAAAGGTAGTGGCTACTCTTCTACCAGGATTGTGCAAGAGTAGCGGGGGAAAAGGACACCAAATCTGCCTGCTCCATACAGCTGATGTATCCAGTATCCTGACCTCCCCTGTGGCTGCTGTACACATGGCCTTTTTCTTCCTGCTGAAACTGCCTACACCAGTGGAATTACAGTGGTATAGTACACCACCAGCATTCTGGCCAATAAATGCCAAGAAAACATGCTAAAAAGAACTCTATCCATGTGCATACCCATTTGTACAAAACGAACCCATATGATCCTTGGCAAGCACTATGCTCATGAGGGCCATACTCCTATGAACTTGCAATTCCCACTTACAGTGTTATTTTCATATGAATGTAAATGTACAGTTTTCTGGAAGATGTGGAAGATATCTGTTATTTTTATACTGATATTTTTAGGGGCATAGTTGATATACCAAGAGATAGTTTACTGCTGGTTAGGGAAACTACCTCAAGTGCAAGTGAGTTTTAACCAGCATCATTTTTTTTTTGGTTGACCTTCTAGACTGCAATTATGCCCTAAATCCTGATTAGGATCAGAGTTCTGTAACACTCAGCAACATGCACAATCACCACAGAAGACAAACAGATATCAAGATTCTAACCCACATTACAGCAGAACATATGCAAAATCTAAGGAGTATGGTCTCTCATCACTTTACATCTTACCTTGTGAGGGACGTTAAGTGAAAACTCTCAATGCAATATTGGATGAAGCTTTTCAAGTCGGCCTTGCTAATTCCCCCAATAGGGTTGATGTCAGCACTGGAACAGTCATACTTTGTGAAATATCCGCAAAGGCTAAAGGGCAGAACATAACTTTTAAAACATTTAGTATTGATTTGGGAGGAGGAGGAGAGAAAGTTAAAAGATAATGAAGTCTACAAAACAGAGGTCAACATAACCAGTTCCCATCTCTTTAACACAACACACAGATTTGCATGAGCCCATGCTACCTCGCTTTTACAACTCAGCTTTCAATGTACAGTTTTGAAAGTGCAGGAGTCCTCTAGAAGGAAAGGCCTGATCCAGACCTTAAGAGGACTCTTTGGGTCAGTCCACAGTCACTATGCAGTTCAGCATTTTGCTTTCCAAGCTCAAACAAAATCTGTGACACAGAGTTCCTAATTTTCAGAGAAGCTTCATTACACAATCTGAGACAGGAAGAACTAAAATAAGCTTCCAGTGTTTATGAACCACAATTATCACCATTACATGTGGTGTCCAGCTGTCTCTTATCGTCCAGATTTCCAAAGAAGGAGAATCTGCAACCAGATAATCACAGAAAAATACAAGGAACCTCAGCATTTGTGTAATGACTCACCTACCAACTGCTGTCAGCTCTCAATAAATAGAGGTTGTGTTTTTGAACCATAATGGTGCATAATTGCTGGTAAAGATAGGTTCTGTTTGTTCATTTATCTAGCCCATTTGTTTAGTTTCATTTGCTAACCTTTATTAGTCAGATACATGGAGTACAGAGTAGTAGGTGTGTAAGCCTCCACCCAGCCTTTCTCAGTGCATCCCATGTATTTGATTTAGTAGTTCAGTGCTTTAGCCTATATGTAATCTGTCCATAACTGTTTAATCAGATATAAACAGTAGTAAATAGAGCAACTGAAGCAGTAAGCAAACCGAGAGAACAGGAATTAACTTTTCACAAAAATATGACAAAGCACACACATAGGCTGCTGAAATCCAAATCCTGAAGGCTTTCTAAAGCTCTAAATGGAACTAAACAACTGCTGAAGCATTACATATAAATACCTAAAAAAAGCCAGATGATTGAGTTCTCATTCCACTGCACCTTTTCATGTTCCAAAGTCCTTCAGCCTTTTTTCTTTCCTCCCAGCACTTCAGGAATGTGCATATGTCAGTAGAGTTTCATTCCCAATACCTAACAATTTTAAACAAGCACACACCTTTCATCCACATTAGCTGATCCAAGCACTATCAGTCCACCGGGCATTCCACGAGTCCATAAGGACAGCTGTGCAAACAAGTAGGCAAGCACCATTCTTATTCTGGCCTAGAAGTCAAATTTAGAAACCAGCCTTTAATAAAGCAGAAATTATCAAAGGACTGGTCATGGTTAATCTATAGATCTGTATCAGCACCAGGTATGAGATACTATGTAAAGCTGGGGTGGGTAACTTGCACTCCTCCAGATGCTTTCGATTACGGCTCCCACAGTCTTTTACCATTAGCCATGCTGGGTGGGACTGATGGGAGCTGTAGGCTGCAAGGATTGGAGATCCAAAGTTTCCATATATACAGGAAATTAGTGGGAGCTGTTTGCAGGTCAGCAACTGTGAAAGCAGGGAGAAGATTTCTTTTGGATACACTATGTATTGCAGGAGTGAAAACCATGCAGCCCACCAGCTTCTGCTGGACTACAACTCCTAGCATTCCTCCCCACTTGCTATGCTGGCTGGGACTGCTGGGACATGCAATCCAAGAAACTTTGGTGGGCTGCAAGACTACAGGTCTAATATATTCTAACAAACAGAAAAGAGCAAATACCTTTCCCTCCCAAGGAAGATGGATCACAGAACTTGCTAAACAGCATATGAACTAAAACCACAAGAAAAGAAATTATCTGACATTGGTTCTGCAAGACAGCAAACGTCTCTGCCATAATTCAGCTCTGCCATATTCTTAAGACTCACCAAACCCCTATAGTAAGTCAGCATCTTTCCCAGACAAAGGGAGATGATTTATTTGCCTCTCTTGGAAAGTTAAGGGAGAAACAATAAAAGGTAATGGTAAAACAATGAAAGTACCTGAACATTCTGTAGGGCTAGATTTTCCCTGGCACTTCCTCCATCAACTTGGTACCGGGGCAGCCGTCCCGTCACTGCACTGAAGATCCCCCAAATAGCTTTCACTGCTCCATCTATGTTTATATTTATATGATAGCTAGAAAAAAAAAGGAAAATGAAACTTTTCTGTAGGTTTGTGTTGAACAAGTTTATGGTCTCACAAGGAGATCTCAAAATTCTAAGATACCTTAACATAAGGTAGCTCTTGGAAGGATGCTCCTCCACACAGATCCCCCCTCTTGCCCAGTGCTGCTCAGTAAGGTCCCATGACCCACCAAGAGAAGCCTTTCAAGAGGCATAAGTGATGGCTAGAGGGAGGGAAGAAGTGGGATGCTTACTTTCTGTGAACCTTGTGTTAATGTGTCTTAGGATCCAAAATTTCTCTTTCTTCAGTTTAGCTGAAGAAACACATTGGAATTAAATGGAACTCAATATCCTCTATTTTATTGTTGGTTAAATTACCCAACACTTCAGCTTTCTCACCTTAGAAAGTATCTTTCAGTGCTTGCTTTCTGTTCAGTTCTTCTTATCCTCTCCAAAAGCTCCTCAGAACCCTTAGTACTGACTATTTCAACTAAGTGCCAGAGGCTTCCTTCCCAAATGGTTGCAAGGCACATTTCCCTCAACCATTTTTACTGTTCTAGTTGAGCAACAGGGTTCAAAGTTACTAGATTCAGAGCTACTTCATGTCTTGTGTAGAAAGAGCAGGAATTATGTCTGCCGATAACACAAGACAGCATTTCCAAAACAATATAGTGCATCTATATACAAAGGCCATACCTCTCTAATTGCCAAATGCTTCATCAACTTGGAACTCCCAAGATACGGCAGACTACAGGTCTCATCATCCCTGACCATCAATCATTCTAGCTGAGGCTGAACAGTAGTTCAAAGGGATGATCATTTCAATCACACCCGTTTGTGAGTTTCTACAGGCAAATGACTGACATTTGATTTGTTCAAGGGTGAGGCACCTCTACTAAGTGAGGGTTGAGACCTTTACCCACTACATGGCACCCCCAATCCAAGTGGATGGTGTATGGATGGGGCCTCAACTAGACTGTATGTTTCCACTGAGAACCACCCCACCAGTGGGAAGGGAGGAGTGAGAGGATCAGGAACCCTTGCCCCACCTCTCTGATCACTGATCAGAAAAATTTGACAGGCCACACTCATTTCTGGAGTTCTGTTTGCCTAATTGAAGTTCTTGAAGCTGTAATAAATGTGAATTAGTTGTGTATGCTGCGTTGTAGTATGTTGTGAAAATTGACACATGCTAGTTTGGGACTTGTGGCCAACCTATTTATGAAGAGAAGTAAGTCTGAAAGCTTGAATGTAAATGACTGGCTTATAACAAACCCAAAAGGACAGAGTTACGAGCCTGATAGCCTAATGCTGGGCAGAACACCTACATTTCTATCAACTGGAGCAGATCTGACCACTAATAAACCCTCTTAGCAGATAAACTGGCTGATGCAATTAGGCTGCCAAGCAGCCATAGGACTCCGGCTAGACCCAGGGCGATGGCATAGAGATCTAAGATCGCTATTTTGATTGGATGGGATAATTGGGGTAGGGGTGAGATCTTGTAGCTGATCAGCCAAACAGAGATTGGAGAGAGTATAAAATAGAAGCCTTTAAAGCAGCAAGGAATCAAATTTTGCTCTCAGCAAGGGCGATTCACCTTTCAGCTCCTTTTGACAAGCAATCACTAATAACTCTTAAGTCCTATGAGTGATAAGTTAGGGCTTTCTTGATGAAGCTCATTATCCAATACCCAACAAAACGCTGATATAGAAACAGTTGTAAACAGATACACTAAGAGAGGGATTGTAATGCTTTGCTATATCATTCTAATAGAGGTGAAAATTTTGTTTTGTTTTAAGAATGGACCTAGACTGATTCAAGGTCTATGTAAGCTGTACCACAGAGGACATAGCTGATAGACCAAGGCTTAAAAGTGCTGAAAGTAATATAGATGTTGATCTGACTATTGGATAGAAGTGGGTTTTGTAGCCTTGGAAGTCTAGGTGACCACTATGGCAAATTCCAGAAAATCCATACAGATCCAGACTAACAAGTATAAGGAAAATAATCTTCAAATTTCTAAAAGATATATGGGTGGAGGAACCATGGCTACATCAGTAATAACAGAAACCTTTTCTCCCTACTGAAATCCAGGAGCAGATGAGACAGAGGCCAGTAGTTTTCCTCTTCTGGATGAGATGGCTTTCAGTCTGATCAAATAACGGAATTCCTTTCAAGACCCTTCAAGTAGGATTTTCAATACACAGAAGCTGGAAGGACTTTGATCGCATTTAGTGGACTGGAAAAGAAACATCCAGGATTGACAAAAGACTAGTTACCAAAGACACATTGGTTCAGGAAAGCCGTTGTTAAAGAAACAGATTTTCTTGAAGAATTGAAGGTCACTTTCCAGCCACACAAGAATTAGCTGAAAAGAAATTCCTCTAGTGGTTGTACTCCAGAGGAAATGAATGCTTCTACAAATATCTTTTTCTGTGCAGCCATAGAAACAGCCTCTGTCCACATGCCACAAGCCTCAGATTCTGTGGTAACAGCATGAGATCGTGCATATATTTGGGTGAAGGAGTGCCATAGGAAGAAGTCTGTCAGAACATCTCATATAGGAATAGCAATATCTAGCACGTGGTAAATGGAGCATGGCCAGGTCATAGGGAACAATATGACACAAGGTACAGAGGCAAGACTGAAAGGTAAGAAATATTAAGAGCACCTTTTCTATTCTCTGTTCCTTTTCAAGGTACAGTTCGTGGGAGACTACCTATATTTAAGACAAAGTGAGTGAGAGAGACAGATAAAGAGTCATGCCTCCTAAAATGTCATTATGTTAGTCTATAGCCTAGAACTATTCTGATGAATAAAGACACAAGCATTCCTTCTGCTGAACATTTTAATGGCAGGATCCATAAAATCTATACTAAGTAGTGATGAAGTAGGCACAGAATTCTAGACTAGGAAGAAAAATATGTTAATGATAGGTTCACAGCAAATCCCAAAGGCCTGACCTTGGATATATTTAAGCCTCAAGACCCCTCCCTAAACTGAAAACCCTAGGATTCCATAGGATGTTGCAAGTGGAATAATTGCACTATAACAGTCTAGTGCGGAAATGGTCTAAATCATAAAAAGTACAGTATTGCGAAGAACACTTATTGGGATTATATTCCAGATAGGTGATCCTAGGAAATAATTTCATCTGAAACACAGGGCAATGCTAGGATAAAATGCCATTTCTGCCTCCCCTAAATGGCATTCTGACAACTCTGTATTAAATAACCTGCTTTAAAAAATAATCTTACTTTGGAAAGAAACTTAAATTACAAAACCTAAAAGGAAAGCAATTTAAATTGGTTAGGCAGCTATATCTTCGTGCACCAGGCAAAGCATGGTACAATTTATTTTTCAGGATCTGCAAGTCTTCACAAATTTCCCTCATCCAGCAAAACAGGCTGGCATTCCAAACCAGTCTTTTTTGTCTGAATGGCCATTCCCATACAGTACTAGGATAGCTGTCACATCCAGCTTGAGCTGAATTGCAGCCCAGATACTTTTTATCATACATGTATACCTGCAAGCATGTATACCTGCCAATCTCTTCAGCCAATGATTTTGCTCTGTTGTATGTTTCTTGAGAAGAGTTCTCACTAGCCATATAGCAAGTTGTCAGGATACGGCCACATAATTCCTGTGGCTTCTTTGGTATATAGGTCTCATCATTTACTATCTTACGTACATCATCCAGCACACTCTGATCTAAAACAGTGGGAAAGGAACAAAGGTGAAAATAAACTGAATGAATATTTTTTAAAATATCTATCTTTCAAGGATGACATAATTAATATTCACTGTCTCAATTTACAAAATACAGTTCAGTGTTAGATGAGTATATTCTACCGATGAAGGTAAATTTACTTTAAATTTACAACTGAAATTAAACATAGATATAAATATTCAATTAGAGAGGAATATAAAATACATTTCTTTTTTTCTTGAAGATAACACATAATTAACCATTTCTCAGTGGAAAGGAATAGCTTGCATAATTTGTTTTAACTTGAATTTATACATTACACTGTGCCCCCATCTATCCATGGGCTTCATGTAAAACAAAAAACACAAGCATCATATCCCACTGTAGTCAATGCATATCGTGCATGCGCCCATGGCAGCACAGATGCATGCCCATCACATCAATTGACTATAGTGGGACATGATGTTTCAAGCAACCTCACATTCATGTTTTTGGGGATTGCACCAGAAGAGAGTGTATTTATACAAGATATGAACAAAAGAAAATGTGATCATATGAACCGTGTGAGAAAGAGAATTTGGATAAGCATTAGCACTTTTTGAAAACAAGAGTTAGGTTGCATTTTGTTCTAACACACAACCGGTGCAATCCTATACATTTTACTTGGAAATATGTTTCCATGGAATTTACACTTACGTAAACATATTTAAGCGTATAGATTTGAAACAACTTGGAGCATGTTCCAGATAAAGTTACGCATTTCTAAGCCTTCTGAATTTCACTGAAATAGTTCTTAACATGTATTTCAAACTCCTTTGAAAAATAAAGAGGAGTAACATGTTTATCAGAGAGCCAGTGTGATGTAGTGGTTTGATCATTGGACTACAGCCTTGTAGACCAGGGCTTAATTCCCCATTCAGCCACAGAAACCACTCTGTGACCTTGGGTATGCACTCTCAGCTCCAGAAAACCTTGTGATAGATTGTCCTTCGACTTGAAGGCACACAACAACAACATATTTATCACTGGTTGGATTGCATCCTTTTTCTATGCCATTACAAGGACAATGATCTGCAATTAAATGCTCTTCTCAGGAGATATCAAACATAACACACTGTAATAAAGTGAGGTCATTATCTTCTTAGGTCAACTAGCCTTGAGCTAAAGTCACTTAAGGAAGAAATGAAACTGTAACATAGGTTTCAATTATGTTTATGACTAGGTTTCACTCACTTGGGATCATTATTTTCTGGATGTCCTCTGTACCTTCTCCAGCTAAAAATCTGTACCAGGCTGAAATGATGCCCAGATTGTATTCACCAGAAACTATTTCTACCCACTAAAATGTCCATCTGTAATAGCCCCAGAACAGGTCACAATAATGCATGTAAGTAGAACACATTACAAATGAACACCTGGAAAAACAGAGCTCTTTGTGACCTGAAGCTCAAAAACATTTGTTTCCACTCCTCTACAACATAAGCTTGTCTAAATACAAAGAATAGTCCATAGCTGAGTGCATGCTTTGCTAAACCAGTGTCCCAATTTTGAGCAACTCCTTAGCAAGACCTTTAATATTAACAATATTGAGTAAGATGGACTGATGGTCTGACTCAGTATTAGCTATGCATTCAACTGAGATGCTAGAGGAGAAAAAAAAAACATCCCCAGAAAGTTTGAAAACCAATTATCTATAGAAGGGGTAGACAGAGTGCAACTTGTGGGCCATCTGTCCCTGCCCTCAGGCTGTTTTTGTAGCTCATAACCACCTCAACACCACCCCTGGTCAACACCTCAGGCAAAAACATTTTAAGATGAAAAACCTGATCTTTCCCATTTATGGAGACTCCCTGGAGCAGCAGTTTTGAGTCAGAAATGGATCCCACTCCACAAAAACCAAAATCTCCAAAAAACAGAAGCATAAGCAGATCACTTCAGCTGGTGTGGGGAGGATCCCATTTTTTCCTGTCTTTGTGGCCTGATGTGGTGCCAGGGATTGAATAACTGGTACCTGGTCCATCAGAATTTGCCCACCCCATGTTAAAACAAACCTTTGGTACATTTTCAGTCTTAAGGTGCACTTACTTCCATTCTCTACAGCGTAACAAACCTGACAACACATCGAGTACACAATGCAGGCTGTCGCTGAACTATCCACTCCACCACTCAGTGGCAACAGAAATCCTCCCTTAAGAGATTGCAACAAAAAGAAAGAACAAAATGTTGTTGGAGTACATGTACTGACTCTTCAAATATTATATCTTGAACTGTTGTTTTTTTTTAAAGCCCCCAATGCAAAAGAGAAGTGTAAGTCCAAAGTTTTTCAATTTTGGCTGCAAATGATTCCAAGGGACTCCTTTACAGAGCTAGTGACATTATTCCAAAGAAAGAGCTTTGGAAACTGGATACTAATGTAATCATGTATTGGGGGAGGGGGAGTTGAGACTACACCTGGGCCAACTGGGATTTGCCTTCTCCCTTCTTAGAAGTGTGTCCTTGTGATGACTTCTACAGCAGAGCTTTCCAAACTGTGTGTCATGACATGTTAGCGTGTCGGCAGCAGTGTGTAGGTATGTTGCATGAACATAACAGGTAAAGGGGCTGCCTCTGCTGCCGTCCCCAGCCAAGGAAGACCCAGAGAGGGCAGCAGTAGGCCAGGTCCGGGTAGAGGGGCTGGAACTCCTGCCGCTGCTGTCCTGGGCCAAGGAAGATCCTGGTGAGGGCGATGGCAGGCCAGGCCCAGGTAGAGGGGCTGCTCTCCTGCCACCACTGCTGCCCTCGGCTGAGGAAGAATCTAGCGAGGGCAGCAGCATGCCAGGCTCGAGTGGAGGGGCTGCCTCCACTTACTGAATTTACTGAATTACTATGTCATGAAATGATGCACCTCTAAAAACTATGTCACCAACATGAAAAGTTTGGAAACCTCTGATCTACAGTATGGTCCACACAAAGAAAGCGAAGAAAAGGTATGACATAGAAAGATAAATCAGTAATATAGAAACTGAACAGAAGTTATGTGCAAACAGCATGGAAAGAGAATGTGTGGAGAAATGTTCTTTTTTCCATCTTCCTAATTCTTCCCCCAATTTTATTACATCCTACAGTATAACTCCTTGTCAAACATTAGCCATTGGAAGTCCTTTGTCAGAAACAAGAAACTGCAATGGACTAAATAAAGAAATCTGCCAGCACATTCAAACTCCTAACCATGTTGTAACAGCAAGGAAAATCCAGCTGACCACTTTAGTTGTGCTTCGGAAGAACTTCCCATTCTTATCCTTACTGCTATGGCCACTCCAAATTCCTTCCTTATTCTTAATTTAAGGCTGTGAAGACCTATAGAACTCTATGAGTAGGGACCAGACTGAGAAGAGCAAAGTAACTGAAAATGTCTTTAAAATACAAAACAAAGCAACCCCTCCACCCACCCATAGCTTAGTTATCTATTTTAAAAGGAAGCAGGACTGAACTGCACGCTTCATATTAGTGGCACAGATTTGCTCAAAAACATATCGGTACCGCTAAAAAATATGGCACTTTAAAACTTGGTGAATGAGAAAGTGGACATCTTTACCTGTTTACTACGCCTTAAGTAGTCCCAAAGCCAACATGCAGGGCCAAGGCTGGAATTAAAAAAGCACATTTCAAAATGAATACGCAAGGCATGTTCTCTCATTTCTCTTTCCTGCCTTTCTTTTCCTGACATAATGTCATGGTCTGCATTTGCAAGGTGTGAGCACACATACATAGTCTCCAGTGTAAACCCATTCATTTTTACTCAGAAGTAAGGACTACTAAATTCACTAGAGCTTACTTCCAGGTACATATACATAGGTCTTCAGCTTTAATAACCTACACTATAATTAAATGCAAAGCTTCCTACAGAAAATTACAGATCAAGACCACTCTTCATGCTGTGTTTGGTGTCTTCCAATATTATACACACATTGCGTCAGTTATGAAGAGCCCATTTTGTGCACAAATGAGAGACATGCCATTTCAAAAGAGGTGCAAACAGGAACTGGAAAATGAAGAAGGGGGAATAAATAATCTCTCTCACCACCACCCCTTTTTAGAAGTTTCGCCTGCCACAACTAAGTCATGATTGCACATTATTTGTATGTTAATATCAAAGCCAGAAGACAAAATGTTACAAAAGAAAAGGCTTTTCGGTTGTGATTTCAGATTTCTCCTTCACTTATATTCTACCTCTCCCTAAGAAGTTCAAAGAGACATGCTATCTTTTGTTAAGGAGTTCAAAAGGTTGATCTCTTCACAACAGCCCTGTGAGGCAGACTAAGTTCAAAGATGTGGAGTGGCAAAAGCCACCCATTCACTAAGTTTTATGGCTTAGCATGAACTCGAACCTAGTTCTCTGTTCTTAGTCAAACACTCTAACTCTTACACAACATTAACTTAATTCATCCTACAAAATGTCTATATGCTGCTCACTGCCACTAGGATTCTTAAGACTTATGCCAAAGTCTTAAATTCATTACAAATTACAACAGATGAGCAGAGGCATTTTGTCTTATAGTCTGAAATGCTACCTCCCAACAATAGGTGTATGATGTGGAATTTCCTTCCTAGTTTTAGCTAGGGTGATAAATTCAATGAAATTAGTTTCATGTAGCATGTTCAGTACTGAAGCACCAACTCAAATTAATTCCTACAACACTGTCAATACACTTCATGACCTGATTAGCAAGAAAGAAGAATACATTTTAGTCTATAGGTCATAAGAAAGAAAAGAATTTGTAGAGTGTGCAACGTTTAGTCTGAAAACATGAGTTATAAGAAGTATTCTGTTCTTTCCATTACCAGTCTTGCGTATTTAAGCCTAAGACTGAACAGCACTAAATCATGAAGAAAAAAATGTCATTCCATAGCTCAAAAAGTATTCCAGATCTGTTTAGAAAGCTAAACAAGGCCTTGGGAAGAAATTTATGATCTGCTTTGGAAAAATATTAGCCTTGGAAAGAAACACACAGGCTAAATAGGATGGAACTATTCATTTCCATTCTGCTTGACTTATACATGATCCTGCAATAACTGCCACAGTGTGAGTAAAGAGTTTTCTCCTAACAGCTAGCAGCTCAGGACAACATAGGACAGGGTACCTGATTTCTCTGTTTTTGTTTACCTGATTTCTTCTGCAAGACTATGATACTTCCATTGGATTGGCTCACTTGTAGGCGTACATATGTCATCAGTACATGAAAGTGCAAAATGTACTTTTATTCTATGGTACGGAGTCACTCTGTTGGCCTGAACATTTTGGGAAAAAAAGAAAAGAAAATTAAGAAAACAAAAGAAGTGCAGCATTTATCCATAGAAATAGGTTCCATTTTTACAGGTTCTAGAATACAGTATCTGTCCACATACTTCAGCTTAATCTCTTATTGCTCATCAGAAATTGAACAAACCCTGTTTATTTAGCAAGCCTCATTTAACCCATTAACATGGAAGTGAGAAATCAAATGCAGAGAATTCTCACCTGTAGGCTTCGAGAGGATATTTCTGCCCTATAACTTCTGACATCTTCCAAATCTAGAGTGGCAACCAAGACTTCCTGAAAATGAAAATGAAAATAAGTTGGCTGCAAGCTATTGATTTCTCAAAACGATTTTTCCCTATATATCTATTTACAACAAAGACACAGTCATTTTTAGCATATTATTAATATGGAAGCAATCTGATAGAGAGCAACATAACAAACATTCCTACCACATTCCAATACTAAAGCATAACAGATGGTTCCATGCCACAGACAGGGCCTTTTCAGTGGTGGCCCCATAATACAGACTGCTTCCCACAAGAAATAAGTATGGCTATATCGTTTATGCCTTAGGGAAACTCCTTTTTTGTTTCAGTCCACTTTCTTTGTCTTAAAAAACATTTTATTGCTCATTTTAAGAGGCATAATATGGATTTTAATTGGAGCAATTAATCTCTATACTCTACATGCCATTTATAGATATTTTAATTCAGTAGCTGTCATTACCACATCATCCAGAGAAAACTGAACTCCTTGAGCAACAGTGCTTCCATTCATAGCAATCATGGCGCAGCCATCATAATAGAGACGATCACCATCACAGCCTTTCTGATTAGCCATGAGATAAATGCCACCATTCTGAAAAGAACCACAGCATTTAGTAAAACATTTTGGGCCTAATCACATTATTTCTTAAAGTGTACCTGTACGTGGTTTTAATTGTTTTTAGCCTTTTCTGTTGTTTTAACCTGAGGATTTATTTAAATGTTTATCCTATTTAGTTTATTCTGTTGCTTTAATATGGAATAGTTTTAAATTGTTTATATTGTTTTAATTGTATGCTGCCCTCTGGTCTCATAATAATGGGCAGAATAGAAATATTTTAATAAAAATAAGTAAGCTACTGGATATCACTAAAACACAGCCAGACTACAGGAAACAAACTTAAACAGTAACACCAACTTTTTAAACAGCATAGCAAATATGTTGTAACTTTATTCTAAATGCTCTTATGAGGAACCTACAGGGCAGGAATAGGCAAAATGTGGCCCTCCAGATGTGTTTGGAGTGCAACATCATGGGTTGTACTGTCTAGACCTAATGGGTGGGTGCACCCACCCCAATATACTTTTTGCCATCATGGAAGCAATTTGGACAGCTTTACACACATAGGCCTTAATCCAACATCTCCTCAGTGTAGTTACATTGAGCAATCTACCCTCCTCCCCATAAAGCCACTCTGCATGAGCATTCCCGGTTTCACTGTTACAGTTAGTTACAGAACTGCATAGCTTTAGACTGCAGAAAGCTGTATCTGTTTAGATTTCCCCAGTTCAAAAATAACCCAAAACTCTCAGATACAGAAGGATCTACATGGACACAATAAGTAGCCAGTTTTCACATTTGATTTGGACCTATGTGCATCCCAGAAGTAAGACAACATTAAGAGAACAACAACAGCCATTATCTTCCTGGATTTCACAGAAACTTAAATCAAAACGCTGTTTGCAAAGAATATTAAAAGGCTGTGCTTTCACAGATGTTCAAAACAACAAACTAAGGATCTGTTCTGAAGGCGCATGAAGTAAAGGAAGCCCAAGTGTGGTCAGTTTTGGTGAATTCTACTGACAGAATAAAAATGTGACTTAGTTTTTCCCTATTATAATGAGGAAGGAGAGAGGATCACAGGAACATCTACCTTTACTGTTGCAGAATTTACCAACTCCACTCGAGTATGAGATTTTCCTAATACATGATGACTTGCTGAGGAATTTGCAAAGATCTCCACTCCATCAATTCCCATTTCGATGTGAGGACTGCAAAATCGAATACATGCGCAGAAATTACTTTAGAGCTTTTAGATGTGCTATGGAACAGATACACTTAGCCATATAGAATGTTAATGATAAACACTGAAGCACGTAAGCTATATCAGCTTCAGAGATAAAACTGAAGAGAGGAATTTGAGCTTGTTACCTGGGGCCTAGCTCCCAGACAGTTGTTGACCTCTGCTGTAAAGCAAAGCAGTTGGTGTAGGCTTGAAGTTATTCTGCAGGTCCAGGGCCATCCCCCCATCAAGCACAGAGACATGTGGGATCTGAGGGGGCTGTGAGAGGGCACACATGCAGACCATAGGCTATACTTTTCCCACCCAGGTTCATGCTGCAGCTAGATGCAAATCTATACTATGAGCACTGTGTCTTCATAGTACAGCTTGTCCATCCATCTTTAAGCACAATCTAGGAAAAAATGTTAACTGAAACTAAATCTCACTAAAAGCAAAGCCTAAGAATTGGGTCTAAGTCATATTGGGTGGGGAGGAATATGCCACACCTGTGTCACTTCAGACTGAAGAGGAGGGTTCAAATGATGGAATGTTCCATTAGGAAGAATGGGATGAGGGAGGATTTCCATGCATAAAACAATAGCATACCCAGGCAGAAGGTTGAGTTTGAACTATTCTCCTGGACAAGTAGTTTTCTCTAAGAGTGACAGTTTTTGAACCCAGGGAAGTTCAACTATAGGAGTGTCCCCCTCCACTCAGCATGAAGTGGCACATTTTGTCAGATCCAGACCACAGCTCCAGATCACAAGATTGGGTCCCTCAGGTTTTAGATGCTCCAGATTTAATAGCAAATCCATGTACATGGAAACTGAGGATGATGGTGATGATAATGATGATGATGATGATGATGATGATGATGATGATGATGATGACGATTACCAGAAGCCTCATGAGAGGAGTCAGTAAAGGCTCTCAAGTCCCAAATACTACAAATTTTGTCAGTGAAGATGTAAGACTACTCTCAACTACCCAGGGACTATAGCTCTAGGTTTGCCACTGGATCCAAGATTGCTTAATTTATACACTGAATGTTTAAAACAAGAATTTAATTGAAAGGGTTCCTTTGGACACAGAAATATCAATGGTTAAGGCTTTAAAAAGTACAGGAAAATTATGGACATACGGTCATACATCTGGAAGGGACTGCAAGGGCCATCTAGACCAAATCCCTGCCAGGCAGGAATATACAACTAAAGCACTCCCAAAATACTGTCATGTTATAACCTACCCAGACACATACCCTAGAACATCACACCCCTTGCCCCTTTAGAAGCCTTAAAATTGCCTCCACACCCCTAGCATGAGGGGTGGGATGGAGAAGTAAAAAAGTAGTAAAATAAATGGAGAAGTAGATGAAGAAGTAAAAAACAGCACCTTCAATGAAGATTGCTCAGGGATGCTACAAGCAAAGCCTCCACCGCCTCCAGTAATCCCTAGATCTCACGGAGCTAGGAGAAAAGGTGTAAACTGCCTTCCAACTTCTCTTCCCACTGAAGAGTGTAGTAGAGGGGAGATGAAGTATATATCTGTGTACATATGTAGTCCTGCTTCCATAGCCAACGCTGAGTGCAGATCTCAGAGCCAAAAAAGGTATGCAGCCTACTTTAAATGACACGCAGTACAGACAATTTGAAACTTGATTTATATTAATAGTTTCAGGATGCTTCCTCCACATATTTGTACCTGGCTGGTGTCCACAATTCTTCACAGATTTCAGTCCCTATGCAGGTATCTAACGTTGTCAGTACAGCATCACCAAATGGGACACATTCCTAAGACAAGAAACGAGAGCATGGACCATTGGGGAAAGGGGGGGAGGCAAATTAAAAGTAACCACTCACCAAAAGAAATACAGAATGACTGACACTGTAAGACAGACATTCATCCTACACAATCTTATTTGGAATATCCTAGTTAATCAAGTGAATACACCCCAAAATGTATCAGAATCCCCAAAAGAAGAAAGGGAAAAATATGTCTAAAGGCCATCAGCCAGGAAAAAAACCTGTATTCTGAAAAAACCACATTTTTGAGTAGATGAACAAAAAATGAGCAAAGAAGTAGCCTAAACTGCCTTTTAGTCCTATTTGCATATCTTTATTCAAACAGTAACAGGGGAAAGGCTCAGACAGAAGCCCTGTCTACACACATTTGCTCTCCACAAGATGCATGTTCAAAATTTCTATTCAAAAGGAAAGCTTATGCAAACACTGCAGATTCTTCTCTTCAGATCCTCCCTCAACACATGGAGAGCAAGACTGGTAGGAGATGAGCTGGCACCGAGGGTATCAATGAGTGTGTGGGCCCATTTTCCTGATGCACACAATTGCTACTGCATTAATTGAGACACCTGAGTAGGATTTCTGTTGGCAGAGCCATCCATAACATAGCCCCAATGACAGTGCAGGTCTGTACTCTTACCAGTTTTACTTCTTTTGGAAATGGTAGAGGAAGCAGTGCTTCCTCTCTATTTCTGAAGAGAGAGGGAAGTCAATAAGTGAAGCTTTACAACACTGTCTGTGATATCACTGAAAATGCTGTCACTGAACATCATTCTGTCCTATTTCCAAGGTCGCCTGCCTCCTGCCAAAAGCCAAACATTCACATTTTAGTTATATGTCTATAAGGGCCACTATCCTATGAAAGGTTTGCAAGCCAAAAGCCATGTTAAAGGAGTGACATCACACTTTTGACCAAACCTCTGGAAGCCTCTGCAAGTAATAACTCTGAACCCCTGACAAAAACAGGCTGTCCCTAGAAATATGAACGATCAGGGGGGGGGAAACAAGAAAAAAATGGGAGACAAATATTTTCTGCATTTTTCCAAAGCCTTTTTTTCCCTCAGAAAAAAGTGAAAAAACAGATTATGAAATATTTCCTTTTAGAATGATGAACAAAGTCTTTCAGATAATGTGTTCACATGTTTACTGCGCCAAAATAATTTCAAAAAACAAACATAAGAAGACTTCTGTATAAGATTATATGTGGTATGAGACTATTATAATTTCTAGTCTTGGTTTACTTTGCTCAGTTCATTTTATAGGAATGAATGCATTATTCCTGCTAAACACCATAGAAAATAGTTTTCCATTTTATTCATGTTGATGTTTTCTTTTGCTTTGGATTGGTTTGGTTTTTTTCTTGCTTTTCACCTTGACAAAACCAAAGAGGTTACTTATAGGTTAAGCATCCTTTACAGTTTAGGACTTTGTAGCAAATAATAATAATAATAATAATAATAATAATAATAATAATAATAGCAAGTTCAATTTGTATTTATATTCTGAATAAACTGTGCTTTTAATATCTAATACATGATAATTTTATATCAAACAAAGTTATACATAATGAATTTTAGATTCCTAAAAGAACAAGATTACTTTCAATATGTAAAGGGAGATATTATTGTATTTTACATTTAAAAGAAAATCTAGTTTTTCTTCCCCAAAAGAGAAAAAAAATCAGTCTTTTCCATGGCTACAAATTCCAGATATCTTACATTCCTAGCTAGCCCAGTAAGTAGGGAGGAGGAAAGAAAAATGGAAAGAGAAAAAGAGGTTTCTGCACTTAGTCTTGCCTACCATCATCACAGCCCTCAAGAGAAATGAGGTTGCTCCACTTTGGCTGGCATAGCCATGATGGTTTTACGTTGAGTGGATTATCTCCTGATAGATTTCAATTTTTCTAAGATAATAGTATTCATGGAATAACAGCTGGCAAACAGATTTAGAGATACTTTAAACAGGAGACTCACATTGTCTAGTATTTACATTCCGATATTTTATAGTGAGAGCCAGCGTTGTGTAGTGGTTTGAGCGTTGAACTATGACCCTGGAGACCAGGATTTGACTCCCTGCTCAGTCATGGAAACCCACTGGGTAACTTTGGGTGCATCACACAATCTCAGGCCCCAGAAAGCCCCATGATAGGGTCTTAGGGTTGGCCTTAGGGTTGCTGTAAGTCAGAATGATTTGAAGGCACACAATGACAACAATTTTATAGTGAAAATTTTGTCGAATTACTTGTTTTGCATTTCTTATAGAATGGACTAAGAGCCGTGTAATAAGAGAATCCAATTTATGGTGAAATAATAGGTGTTCTTGATTAATTTCACCAGGAAGTTCAAAGTTCAGCGGCATGTTAAGTCCCATTTTTCTCAACAATATTAACACTGCAGTTTTCTATTAACTTGCCAGGCTTCTTTTTGAATTCATCCCACAAAATAATAGAAAGGAGTCAAAAAATTACTGCGTTTGCTGGCATAAAAGACTCATTTTCCCCCCTGAAAAATACTGTTTGAAAATCAGGTGCATCTTATATGCCAGTGTGTCTTACATGCCGGCAAATAGTATTTGCCAGTATATAAATAGAGTGTGTCTTATACAAGGGCGTATCTTATACACTGGCAAATATGGTACTGGTTATGAAATTTAAGTTAAAACAAGAAACAACTAACATTTGATTTAAGCGATCTATCACTAACTTGTAAAAAATAAGCCATGCTAATATCCAAGAAGAAAGGTTCTTACCTGAAGTGTTATCTCCTGTATCATCCTGGGAAGAAAATAGTCTTCCACATGGCTGGAGAGGAAAGCAAACTTTACTATAACTACACAAGGATGTTTTGTTTAAGGTTCATACACTGCTACGCATCTTCAGTAAGAACATCCTCTCTGATATCTTCATTTTGAAGCTTTCATAAAATATAACTAATTTAAAAAAAACTGAAGCAAGGTGCATATATAAAAGCAAGCCTAGAGTCCTTAAGAGAACAACCTCCCTAATACATCCTTCCAAGGCACTAACTTCCTCGTAGCCCAGTTTGCTACCCAAAGGAAGGAACAAGAAAATATCTTTGTGGATTTCCAAAAGTGGCTGAAGGGGTCTGTGAGCTGCGCATGGCATAAACCAGCTGTATCCTACTTCATGTTCTCCAAGTGTTTTTGGACATCATTCCCCTCATCCCTAGCCACTATAGCAGGCCTTGATGAGTGCTGTAATCCAAAACATCTCGAGGTCACTGGGCTGTGACAATCTGATATAAAACACTGCAACATAATGCAATACCTTTTTACTAAAAGAGATAAAACAACAGATGAAAACTTTCACAAAGCTACAAAAAAAAACCTCAGGAAGCTACAAAAAAAAAAAAAAAAGACCCCCCCAAGGACCTTCTAATTCTGGTTTACAAGAGCAACCAAGAACCAACCAAACTGATTAATGTAATTAACACTGGACCAAGTCTGAAATGTGGAACAAATGTTTAGTTTGGTTCCATGGCTAATGTGACTAAACAAGAGAATATTAGCCTCTGATTGGAAAACTGTCATAGTGAAAAAGAATTCACTAAGATTATCTCAGGATATGAGCTTCATGCTGAAGGTAAGAAAGTCTGAGGCTGGCCAATGACTCAAAGGGAAAATGGCAAGGAATCTCATATAAACCATCCCCAAGTCCCATGAGAGGAAAAGTGGCAGAATACAAATGTAGTAAGAACAAAAATATTTATAGAGCCTACCGTGATCGACTCCAAGGAGTGAACCATCGCAATTCACGGTAGTTTCCTTCATTTGCCAATGCCACCTTTGGCCGTATCAGAAGAATTTTCCTTGAAATAACAATACCAAGAAAACAATAAAAAAATAATCAAATGAAAACAAGAGCTTTGGGAAACGATCGTCCATCTGCCCAACTTAATCCATTTCTTGGAGAAGCCACACTGACCAGTATATCCATGAAAGCATTGGCAAGAGCACAATGGCAAAGGCAGAATGGTCCCAGGTGCCAACAGGAGTGAGGTAACAAGCATAGGAAGTCATTTCTATCAAGAGAAAAACTGTCCTACCATCTCCCAAGTGGGCTAGAAATTAACAGGACAGCTCCTCTGGTGACAGAGATGGCATTCCCTTCTCTTCCCCTGCAACCACTTCAAAAAGTGCCTTACAGTGGCATAAGGGTGTTACACTGGCATACATCCCCATGAGCCTTTCAATGTTGGTTTCAATAGTCAGTCAAGCATGTGCTTAGATCTCCCACTAAAAGCAATGGGAATTAATGAGCACTGTGATAGAAAAGCGGGAACGTACTTGTTTAGAAAGATCACTCTGCAATTGTAGCGAACATTTCGATGCATAACAGGCCTGCAGAAATAAGAAAAGCCAGTGATGTGAGCAGGCTATGTACTTATATAAAAGAGAGGAACAGAATAAAATCCAGTCCTGACTGCCCTTCACACAACTATAAACACTACTGCTTTCAAGCACTTCTGTTCTAGTATAGACCGGAAAGATTTTTAACAGGTGTCACTCCTTTATGAGCCACTGCTCAACATCGCATATCCAGTACTATAAGCTATTTTCCCTGTTTGTCCATCCTCCAAGTCAGGTAGAAACTGAAAACTTCAGTATATTCTGTTCCTCTCACAATCAGCAACTGTATATTGTAAAAACAAGATACTTACATTCCAACATCGCATATTATGTCTTGAGTAACAGGAGATTCCAAAAGTTTTGCTAGGACTTGAAGTGAATGCAAGAGTATATCTGACTCATAGTAATGATCTGAACAGCCATAGCCACTGCAGAAAAGAGGTAACAAAAGGAAAATAAACAAGGCAAAGAGTATGATACACCAAAGAGGAAATTTTGAGTTGATTTCATAAGGGAAAAAATATCTAAGCATCTTAGATATATATGAATGCCAGCATGATATAGTGGTTTAAGCACTGGGCTATGACTCTGGAGATCAGGGTTAAAATCCCTGCTTGACTATGGAAATCCACTGGGTGATCCTGGGCAAGTCACACTCTCTCAGCCTCAGACAAAGGCAAAGACAACCCCCCTCTGAACAAAGTTTGCCAACAAAAACCCATAATAGGACCACTTTAAGGTTGCCATAAATCAGAAATGACTTGAAGGCACAAAACAACAAGAGTATTTCTATGTACCCTGATTAATGAGAGATTTCTGAAGAAGTGCACATGGAAAATAGTCTTATGACTATTCATCACATATCAATACCTCTCACTATAGAAACAATCTCCTCGTTTGGAAACTCTGAGAAACAACCAATTACTTGAGCTTTCCCCAATCTAGTGTAATCCTAATGTTTTTACTGTTAAATCCCAGCATTCCTAGCCACTGGTTATTCTGGTAGGGACTGATGGGAAATGTAATCCACAACCTCTGGAGGGCACCAAGTTACATAAAGCTTACTCGCACCAATTAGCTCAAATTACCTACAGATAAATTATTTCAGTTGTTTGCCTATCCTCCAAGCCAGGTAGACATAGACACATAATTACTCTTTACCAAAAGGAAACATCTTTTCACTCCCTGCTGTCAGCATGGCTACAACAGTAGTCTGACTAGATAGATGGACAAAGTTTATATGAAATAGTAGCATATTTATATAACTTTCAGTGTTACATGAAACAGAGAGAGAACATTCAGGCATTAAAAGGTCTTAACAAATTTAACAAAAGTTGTGAGGACTGTAAACAGAGTCCTCATGACCTTTCTTAGTATAAAATGTGATCTTTCCTATACAAACAGATATTTGCAGAGTAAGACAGTTATCAAATTGTTCTTACTTATCGTATTGACCTTTGACATACTTCTTATAGCTAAGCAAAGGCACATAATGAAATGGCTTCGGCTCAGTTACAGAGACACACACTTATGCGTGTATGGAAACTTTTTACTCGCAGCACAGTATGAGACGACAGTCACTGAAATCAGATAACTATGTGGCAGATACATAAGTAACTCCTATTTAATTGTGCTACTCTTTATGTTTGAAATGGCACAGCATGACAAAACACCTAAGAGTTCTCTTCCTATCTACTTTGCTAACTTTGCCCACAAAGAAAAGAAACAAATTGGTGCATGACATTGAAGGAAAGGAAGGAAAAGTACTTTGGAAGACTCTGTATGGAACAATTCATCTCTTATGAACAATTTTTTAATTTAAACATGTTAACTATAACATTAATACTGTAAAAATATTTACAGACGTCTTTAAGTTGCAATGATTCTTACCTATATTTCCTGCATATATGATATTGTTGTTATGATTCATTTCCTGCATATATGATATTGTTGTTATTATTCATTTTGATCCTCCAAGTTTGTTTGTTTCTTTGTTTCTTAAATAACCAACTAGTGACAATAGAACCAATTAAGAGCTAATTTTGTTCCAGGAAAAATATTTTGAAATGGCAAATGTGCTAACTATACATTAATTATCTTAGACAGATATTTATTGTGTGGTCACAGACCCAATAAAACAAGCAAAATAATAAGAACATAGTTGGTACAAAAGTTAACAGCATGATTATTAAAACGAAAAGCATTTAAACATATGGATCTTAAAAGAAAACACACGTAAAGCATGAGGCACGTATTATGATTAAGACAGTCATTCAAGCATTCTTAATTAGGGAGCATGGACTGTTAAAAGCATGTGAAATCCACTGTGAAAAAAGTGTTTAAAACGGAGCAGAGAACAGACAAACCAAAAGGAAGCATATAATCACAGACTCAACATATTATATATGTGTCCTAATCATATTTTTATGAGTATTAACAGCAGCAAGAAGAAACTCTGCAACAGTTTCTGTTACAGATTTCTTTATGTCTCTTAACAGACAGGCCAAATATCATTCAGGGGACCTGCCAGGTAATTTATTTAAGAGAGGTGAAAATAATCTGAGTCTATCATCTCAGTAAAGGTTACAAAAAAGAATTACATGGGATAAGGGCTCTATTGAGCCATCACCACAGGGACAAAACCGCTCTTTATAAGGAGTTCCCTGAAAGTGACCTTCTAGAAGGAATGATGGTATAACGTTAAAGCCGGCTTTGGCAAAAATCCTACAGTATTTGATGACAGTCAAATTACCTAAATAATTTGCACCTGTTTCTCCACTGGAAAAATCCTATCCCGGGATCTACAATTTTGATATTAAAATATGATTCCATGTGCCTGAGAGGTCACCTGGATGGGCACATAGGCAGCAATGGTCAAAGAATTGAAAACCAGGTCAGGCCAGTAAAATCCCCAGTCACGTAGCCCCAGGAGACCTCAAGATGTATAACCCCACAATAAACAAAGGTCCTCAGCCCCTGAGAAGTCGCGTGTCTGCCCCAAGTTGAGCAAATATTCCATCAGGCGGGGGCCATTTATATCAAGTCACACCACAAACTAACACAGCCGAACATTCTCAGACTTTAGCAACACCTTGCAATCCCGTCACACAAAGGAAATTACCATGGTGGAGCTTCGTTATTGCTCCAACACCCATTGTTCTCCCTGGGAAAGGATTAGTCCTCCAGGTACTTTTTCCCCTACAAATAGTCCCAGTTTTTGAATGGTTCTTTGGATCACTCCCAGTCATCCCAGCAGACCGCTTCTCTGTCCTCAACGTTGAGTGATCCCCCCAGCCCTCTCAGTGCTGAATCCCACTTTTCCGCTGCCTTCCTGGACCCAGGACTTCAGAAAAAGGTGCAGTATTACCCCAACTACAACCCTTCAATACCCCCCTGTCCATTTTCCTCTCTTTTGCTTCTTAATAGCTCATGAGTGAGCGTGTGAGTGATTGAGTTGCTGCATGAGATTTTCATTCAATAAAATCATTTATTGGACATTCTTGTTTGGTTTTTGGCTTGGTCTGATCCCGTAAAAACTGGGTAAAAAGACCCCGCTAGGTTACCCTGCCTCTCGAATTGCTATTGCTTGTGCTCTGGCTAGTTTCCATTCCCCATCACGTGGAGCACATTCAGGTGTCCCCCAAGGGACCCCAGAAATCAGGGTAACACACCCCTCTCACTATTAAATGACAGTCCCAGGTGGATTGGAGAATAGGAAGTACAACCAACAGATACCAAGTATTGTATATCCAAATCTTCAATATGGCGATGGAGGATCATTTTAGCTTTGACCAAATCTTGGGTAAAAGAAAGGCATTGGAAAAGCCTAATATTTGTACTTTATCATTGATGGCTTTGGACCACTGGCTTTGGTAATTGTCTGCTGGCAAAAGGTGTATGTAGCCAAATTCAGGGGATCAGTTAATCTCATCAATCTGGACGACAGTGCAGTCTGTTTAATTCATACTTCTCAAGATGAATCAGCCTTGACTGATTATTACAATGCATTGTTGCCAAACACAAAATTTAATGAAATCAGTATTACGGAGGAAGAGTCTTCCTCCACAGGTACAATCAGAAATAATAGAGAGGTTATCATCCTTGAAAATAACTTTACTAAGTTTCCAAGAGAAGAGAAGACCAAGTTCAGTAAGCCTTCCACTGTCTGTTTCGAACTTATTGTTAAATAAGGTAAAGAACAATAGATTATTTGTGGGGCTTCAGCAATCAACTACACATGACACTAACAATCCAACTGATTCAAGCCATATCAAGAGGAGTCAGCTACATGCTGGCAGGAGTGAACATGACCCTGCTTCTTCTATAGCTAATCTGAAAGTGAAGATGGAAGAAAGGCCAAGCAGACCTCAAGATCTAAGTAATTTAGAGGATCCTATTCCCTTATGAACAAAACAATTAGAAAAAGAAAAGTGCCCTAATAGGATGTTCCTCCAGAAAAATGGGTCATCTATTTTCCTACTAAATACTGTCATATAATTTCACATTTCAGAAAAAATACAAAATATATGCAAAGTTTTAGGAGTTCTTACCAAATTTCAAGTTCTGGCCCAACCCGGTATCTTGCTTTCTTGCTTTTAGCAATTTCAATACCTGCAAATTAAAGCATAAACATTAATTCTCTATCATTTTCTGTCAATAAAAGGATCTAAATTTTAAAGTTTAGCCAAGGCCACGTGAATAAACCTTAGAATATGTTGATACTGCATTCTGAAATCTCAGAAACTATAAGGCAGACATGCAGATTAAGATTTTTAACTATTGGAGCCCAGTACTACACAGTCATTTCTTCCTCCACATTATGAGTAAAACCAGAATAAATCACACAAATTTAAATTCATTCAAGTAATCAGTACCGGCTTTTCCCAATTCAGAGTATATGAGTATTTTATTTTTGACATAATATTTACTGCCCAGTATATTGCTTAGGTGAGCAACTCACAAAACTAATTTTAATTGCAACCAGTATATAATTTGTGCACAGTTTTGAGTCCCAGTTGAGGAAAAGGCAAGGTACAAATAAAGTTGATGCTGATGACAATTAAAATAAGGCTAATATATTGGCATGAAGTGGCCATCATCACAAATTTATAATTACACAAAGAACTGATGTAGAAGACATAGCATTTATAAATCATAATATTACTGCTCACTTAACTCCACGTGAATGAGCACTTGAACTGGCCAAGAATTTACTCAGACCCTGCTGAACTGCTGCAAATATGTTGGTTTAACACAACACAGCATAGATCAAGGCATTTCCACACTACACTATTATAATGCTATTATTCCACTTTCAACCTCCTATGGAATCCTGGGGTTGGCAATTTAGGGAGGGGCATTTAAAATTCTCAGCCAGAGAGCTATTTGGCCTCAGTAAACTACGAACTCCAGAATTCCACAGGATGTTGAAAGTGGAATAATAGCACTATAACAGCGTAGCACAGAAAGGCCCTAGGACTCTGGGGGCAGCCAGCAAGGTATAGCGATTTGAACGTTGGACTATAACCTTGGAAACCAGGGTTCAACTCCCTTCTCAGCCATGAAAACCCACTAGGTGACCTTGGGCGCATCACACACACTCAGCTCGGAAAACCCTGTCATACGCCTTAGGGTGGCCTTATGGTGGCCATGTCGGAAATGACTTGAAGGCACACGACAACAGCTTCTGGGAGATGAATCCTCACTCATCCATGGAAACTCACTGACTGATCCTGGACAAGTCACAGTCTCTCAGCCTCAGAAGAAAGCAATGACAAACTTCCCCTGAACAAATCTTTCCAGGAAAACCCTGTAACAGGCCTGCCTTGGAGTCCAAATCAACTTGAAGGCACACAGCAACAAACAAATTCTTGCTGTTCCTGGATCCCTTCAGGAACAGAAATTGATCATTAGAAGACAAAAAGTGCTCAAAGGTTGGGGAAGACATCCAAGGAATCTGAGAAAAGCCGGAAAGCTGCAAAACAAACAAACAAACACCTCTCTGTGGGTTATAGTATTCCCTCAACATACGAATCATCTGAGAACTAATTGTACCTCTGCAGAACAGAGTATGTTGCTTCTGTGTTTCTGCTGGGTACTCGAGTTCCCTTTTATGTTTTCTTGCGATTCCCTGTTTGAATTGCTAGTTTTTTGCTTCTTCTCTATTTAATAATCCATGTTAAATAAACCATTAAATGAGGTTGCAGTGAGGAAGTAAAACCACTAACATCTTCATCTTTCCATGCATTGCTCGCTCTCCCTCACCACAATGAGTGATGAAGTCACACATTATTTTGTTAAACAAGGAAAGAAAAGTATCAAAATTTAGCTGCTAACACTTTTTTTAAAATTTGCTGAATAGCCATATGTGACAAAATTCTGGGGATACAACTCTCTGAAGGGCCCACGCATCCTGGAAGCAGGTTGCTAGGCAACCAGAATAGCATCTCAGGAGAGAAATCAAGCTCAGTAGCATGTGGGAGGTTGAGAGAAAAAAAGCTATATAAAGCCATGTAAACACCAGAAATTTTTTATTCCTTCAGTAAGAGCTTAGCAAGGAGATACAGAGTAGAGTCTCTTAGTCAGACAGAGAGTGTGGCTGTTCTGGAAGGTTTTGTTCTCAGTGGAAGCCTAGTGACAGGCGGAAGAATAATTGAACCCCAGCAGGATCTGGTCAGAGAGTGTGGCCTAGACTGGAGGTTAAGCTTTTAGTGGAAGTCTAGCCAAAGTGCTGTTAGATTATAATTGTGCCTTTCATGAAAGTGCAAAGACATGATTGATCTGTTTCTGAGCAGGGAGTTAACCGTTAATACTGTCTGAAGAGTACACTGAACAAATGTATAAACACTGAACTGCGTATGAACTCTAATATGCTACCTTATTCTTATTGTTATGTTAATAAACATTACTTTTATCTTTCTAAATACTGACTCAGTTTGACTTGTCTATGATGATAAATAATATAGAAAACACATTACCATAAAATTAAAAAAAAATTAAAAATTAAAATATTAAGTGGATCTAAAAAAACATTGCCCTTTCACACAAAGGTGGTATTATGGGGAGAGGCAGAGCTATCAGAATGGGAAGTGCCACATGCCAGTTCGGGAGGAGTGAAAGACTGTCACAGCGTGTATGGACCAAATGGTACTTAGGGAAAATAAAATGAGTTCTACCTAGTTAAACTCCTGTCAACATTATTAGAGTACAATCTGCTGCACAACTTCTTGACAGCTGACCAAGGATGGAGAGAACATGAGACTCTCCAGATGCTGTTGGACTGGAATTCATATTATCCCCCACTACTGGCTATGTTGGCTGAGGTTAATAGGAGTTTATTTACTTATTTAATAATTAACTGGATTTATATCCCACCTTTCCCCCAAATGGGATCTAAGGCAACTTAAAATAATCTAAAAAGATACCGCTAAAACATTTAGTTCACAAAAGTTAAAAATTATTAAAACATCCTTAAAAATTGCTACTATACTTACAATGTATTTAAAACAATTTTTTTCAAAAAAGATTTAAAATACAGATTTAAAAATATATAGCACACCACTTTACACACACTACAGCTCCGTAATTAAAATGCTTGAAAAGGGGCACAGCTAGCTGGTTTCTTGCAACCCTGAAAGACATCGAGTATTTCACACTGAAATACTTTGTTCCATGTCTCATCTTCATCAGAGCCTGAAACAGAGACTTTTCTGCACTGAAGTTCCCACGATGTCCTATGCTGGTTGCATTTGGTACTAGAGTTAGAAATTTCTAACATGGAAAAAATAGGGATACAGTCCTATACCACCAAAAAGATTACCAAGGAGAAGAGCAGTCAGCAAACCTTTTCTTCAAAACAAACATTTCATCAAAACTAACATGTGAAATGAAACAACTAGGTCAGGTATGCCTTGTGTATGTAAACAAAGCCATGGTGAACTTTCCAAAGGCCACTGGAAAGTCTTTTAAAATTCAAGAGATTACTTTTTCTTTTACCACCTTCCACCCTTCTATAATTTTCATTTTGGTGGGCAAAGCTAAAGGATCTACCCTTCTTAACATGTTGCTGACGAGGTAGAACCATCTGCCCTTCCTTTGTTTTTCCTTCTTCCTTGTTTTGAAGATCACACATGCTCAGAAATGAATTCTGGGGGCAGATACTGTTTACTCTGCTTGTTGCAGATGGCTACCCACAGTAGGATTGACTAGAGTAGAACCTCATTCTTTCTCCTGCTTTACAGTGTTGTTTACAGCTGCTGTAATCCAGCACTGTAATCTGCATTCAGCCCTCTTTCATCTTCCTCTCAATGACAATCCTGATTTTAAAAAAACCTCCGTAGCCAAAGGATGGCCTAAATACCCTAAATGAACCAGATACTGTCTGATCTTGGATGCTAACCAGAGTTAACCAATGTGCCTTTCCTTCAGGGGCTCCAACTCTGCTGTCAGTGATACAGATACAATGCTATACAAGAAAGAGAAATCCAAGCCAGGGAGATTAGTTTCTTGGTTTGCTTTGAAGAACAAATGCTTCCCACTTACTGTCATCCTGGCTCAATATACTCCATCTCCACCCAGAGCAATTATTAAAAGAAGAATATGATTCTTCTTCAGGGAAGAGAATATGAGTGATACATACTGTAAAATTACTAACATACTATCTTGCTTGAGACTGCAGAGAATGCTGTGATTTTTTTTTTTAAAAAAGAAAACCTGTAGGAATGAACACACAAAGCCCACACAAAGATCAACTATCATTTCTTTAAATTTCACCTGTCCGTGATCAACATAGGACTTGCTAGGCTGTTCAAATGCTACAGAGTAGGCACTGGCATACTTTTTCCCTTTCCTTTCCAAAACAGTGAAATCAGAGAAGGCTATCGCTGATCAATAGATACCCTTCTGTGGCCTAAATTCCCCAAAGGCACCAGATCCTGTTTAATCTTGGAAGCTAAGCAGAGTCTGCCCTGGTTGTTCCTTGGCCGGGAGATCACCAACGAATACCGGGTGCTGTAGCCTATACTTCAGAGGAAGGAACTGGCAAAGCTGAGGGCCTTTCCGCACTCCACTGTTATAGTGCTATGATTCCACTTTCAACATCCTGTAGAATCCTGGCGTTTCTAGTTTACTGAGGCCAAAGGGCCCTCTGGATGAGAATCCTAAAGGCCCCTCCTTAATCTGCAAACCCCAGGATTCCACAGGATGCTGAAAGTGGAATCATAGCACGATAACAGTGGAGTGCGGAAATGCCCCGAGTATTCCTGGCCGAAGAAAACCCTTAGGAAATGCAGAGGGTGGCTGGAAGCCGCGAGGCGACTTGAAAGCACGTAACACAGAGCAGGGAGGACGCGTGGGAAGCGCAAAGGGATTCTGTGAAAGGGACTTTCTTTGTTCAGTGAGAGACGGCTGTACTCCAAAAAGGGAGCCCAAAGGCACCGTTCCAGGACTCTCACTAATTTGCTGACCGGACACCCGGCTCAGGAAACGAAACTAAGGGCCCCTCCACTCCTGGGCGTGCTTTTCCAGGCGGCCTCCCTCGGGCTTACTTTTCAAAATCCTTGCCAGGTTGCCCTCAAAGTCCAGCGCCCACTGGTTCAAGGCGCAGGTGGCGACCGTCACCGTCCTGCCCATCAGGCTCCTTCCTCCTCCGCCCTGCCGGCCTGCCCGCCGCTCAGCCAGGACGCAGACGGAGCCCCCGCCACGGTGTAAGCGCGGCCGCCTTTCGCTTTCGGAGTTTCCGGATCGCGTCCACGCCAGGCGACGGAGGCGGAGTTGGGACGCGGTGCCAGTAGAGCTAGGAAACGGCGGGGAAGGAGAGCTCGCTCGCCCTTGTCCCGGACAGCGAAGCACAGAAAGGGTTGTTGCCGCAACTGGCCAGAGCAGAGGAAGGGCTGGAGAAGACGCACGCACCGCCCCAAGCCCCTTTGTTGGGGATCTTCCTGCTCCTGATTCCTTTGAGAGCTCCGGCGGAGAAAGGAAAGTCCTGATAATGAAGAGTCGACCTTCGTCTGAGCGCCAGATGACGGTCCCGGGGTTTGGGGGGCTGCACTTTGAAACAAGAGGTTTTGTATTTTTCCCGAGATTTCGACTGCAGTGCTGTTTTCAGCTGCAGAGGACACACATGTTAGCAGCATGAGCGCATTTGAGTTATTTCCCCAATAAAAATAGAACAAGGGGTAATTATTAAAAGCTATATTTAAAAGTTGCTGGAGGCAACCCTTGCGCCCATCTAAAATATAGCGATCGTACTACGATGTTGTTGCAATCCTTACCATAGTACTGGGATACAGGGAAAATGCCAGTGGGCTTCATTGTAGAGTTGCCCTAAGCTCCTCTCTGTCTCAGGCCTTATCCGGAGGTCTTCCCTCTTTCCTGGCTGCTTTTCCTTAGAAATGTCGACTTGACAAAAAAATACGGATTTTGCCTCTAAACTATTGCCTTTTTCCAGATGTCAAGCTGCCCATGTGTCCTGGAGTGGGAATCATGTGGCCTTCCAGATGTTTTAGCACTCCATGGCTCAGCATTCTTCACCATTGGCTCTGCTAACAAGGACTGCTGGGACTTGCAGATCAACAATATCTGGCAGGCTGTATGATTCCTATCCCTAATATATGTTTTCTAAGTGGTCCCCTCCCTTTCACAGACACAGATGCTGTTGAAACTAATAAAACATGGTTAAAACAACATGATGAATCACCTTCATATCCTGAGAATGTAGATTTATTGACTTTGTAAAGATTACGGAAAATCATGTGCTTATTTTTCAGCCTCTTCAACTGTGTTGAATATACACTTGAGCAATGAAACATTATTACAAACTTGAAAAAAATACTAACAAATATGCACCTGTTAATTCACATGTAAGAAAACAGAAACACGAGTCTATGCCCGTAAGTACTACTGTGATCAATGGGACTTATTTCCTAAAATAGTATTTAAGAGTGTAACTTTAAATTGAAAACACAGATAATTGGCAAACTGAAATGTAATTGCATCTTTCTGTTGAAATGCCCTATGCCATACCTAATAGTCTGAGTTCAAACAGTATTGCCTGCCATCCTTTTTTCAGATTACTGGGAATGTTTGTTTTTGATTTAGAATTGCAGCATAGATATTGAGTTGTCTGAGTGACATCTAGAGATTTAAGCTGAAAAGAGTTGGGTTATGGTTGACAATGAAATAGTTTCAGTAGAGTAAATGAAGTAAAAAATGATAGATGATTATAAAGTAAATAATATGTTGGCATTTATATTAAAAGATATGTATAAAGAGAAGTGTTTTCTTTTTAAAATGAATTTCAATTTATAATACCTAGTGACTTTTTTTTTCTTTCTAAAAGAGGAAAGATATAAGTTTATCTACTGTATTAATGGCAGATCACAAATAGAAATTTTGGTTGAATAGAAAACAAGAATGTAGGCAATCTGATGATAGTAGGTTTATTCTCCTTAAATTTTAAATTTATTACATGCAAAATGTAAAATTGGAATTAAATTATGTATTCTGTTTGTTACTTTAAAATGTTATTCTCCATATAGATTTTGAAGGTGTTTATTTTTAATGATTAATTATTAGATATTATTATTATTTTTAGAGAAGTATAAATTAAAGTAAGTGATTGTAAGTGATAATGATATAAGTGATTATTAGTAATTAATTATGTATGTACATAGACAGCTAAATAATTATGATGATAAATGGTTAACAACAATCAATAATTATGGCATAAATTGAAGGAATTAATACTTAGGTGTAATTGCTTAAGTAATGTGGGATGTTTGCAACAAGGAACCAATTTTTAGTTATTTGTAGGTTTTTTTATTTTTAGTTTTGTTTCATTTTTTAAAGTTTTTGTATTTTTAGTTTCTTGTTTGTATTGTTTGTTAGATTGTATTTTCTTTTGTTGTTTTTGTATATCTTTGTTTAATAAATTAAAGAGAGAGAGAGAATGCATACTCACAGCACCTAATCTGATTTACTAACAATTTGAGAGTGTAATAAAAAGCAACAGATTATATTTTGTATTTCTGCAAACTGTTACAGATTGCATTTATTCTGTGCTAACTTCTTTTCTCTCGATTATGTCTTTAGGTAGCGTTCTCCGCATGTTGACTTTCTTTTTACAATTTGTGGAATTACTTTACCTTTTGTTTACTTTTGTTGTAAATTGTGGTATTCACACAGTCATGTATTATTGTATTTGCCTTGTCTGTAAATATTACCTTCATTATATTTTGCAACTTCATTCCATAATATATCATTTTGTTATTTGTTAATGTATTTGTGGTGGCCTTTGTGTGTTTGTGTGCGTGTGGGTGAGACCCTTCTATTCTGTATATTTGGAGATTACCATGTGTAGGCATGAATTTTTTAAAAAAGTAGCATTCTTCAAATAACACGGAATCTATGTCATTTTTATGAAGGTTAATACCCATTCTGAATTTGGGAACATGATCCTCTAAAGGTACTGCAATGGAACAGAAATACAATTGGCCCTTCACATTTGTGTCTTTCACTTTCACAGATTTGATTATTTGCGAGTTTCTCCAACCCCTGCTCCCCTCATCTCAAGTGCTTCTTTTCCAGGGGAGCCTTCCCTCTCCATGACTTCAGTAAGGCTGTGTAATCCTTTAAAAACCTGCCTCTGATGATGATTGTTTTCTTCCACCAGCTGCTGCCTGGCGAGCTAAGGACAGCTTGTGCCCTGTTTTCTCAGCACCACAAACCCTCTCCCAATGCTCTCTACACACCTAAGGAAGGAGATGGGAAAGAGAGAAGAAGTACAGAGCCACCATGCTGATCTGCCCCCTTCCTCTCCTTTCCCTGACCTGTTTTGGATCCTAAGTACCTACTCTCTCCACCAAGCCTCAAGCTCTTTCCCATAGACACACAGACACATGTTGATATTTGCAGTTTTTCCACTTTTGCAGGGGTCCTGAGCTCCTAACCCTAGTATATGTGGAGAGCCAACTGTAGTGCTAGATTGGCAATTTGCACTTCAGCAAGGTGGCTAGGAATTTGAGAGAGCCAAAATATTAAAATGCAAGAAGTCAGCCTGCAGAAATTGCTCTCCAGGGACATAATGCAGGACTAACAGTCTCTTACCTGTGGTAGAAGTGTTACCAGTTTGCTTTATCCCATGTATAAGTGCTCTCTCAAGGGAATAAACATTTTGTGGCACTACCCCAGCTATTTTGTCTTTGAAGAACTTGTGAGGGGGATTACGCTTGGGTTCTAGAGTTGTGAAGCTCTGCAGATAGATGGCACCAACTTAACTACAGATTCTCAATACAATTGTATTCAGGTTTGCTAGATGTACGGTAAGTCTCATTATATCAAATGGTGCTTCCTCTAGTCAACATTGAGGATTACAGAATCTTGTGTCCATCTTTGAAAACTGAATGTGTATCACAAAACATCTTCAGCTTCCGTCCCCCAGGCCACTCTTAGAGAACAGACTATCCCTCAAGAACACATGCTAGACATCTCTACTACCATTACTTTTTCTGAAGATAATGATGGATAGAAGTCAAGGACGTGACACAAACATCTTTAACATTCTTTAGTTGTTGTGGCTGTTTTCTGAATGGACATTTCATCTACTCTGTCTAAGAAGGATGCTTGGCAAGTTGGGAGTAACTAAACAGTTTTTGCTACTGAAATGAGCAGAAAAGGAAACACTGCAGGTTGCCACTAAGTCCAGACCTTTGGGTTTCAGGGTCTTTGGGGACTTGGATAGTGTGATAAATGATGATGCTGTGATTGAGGAACAACTGACTGTGCTGAGGACTGTGCCAGTGAGTGAGCAAGTTAACTTGCAAACATCCCCAGCACTGTAAGGTCAAACAGAGTCAGAGTTTCCCCAGCCAGCTCATGACAGAGAGGGAACCAGCAGTGATGCAGAGGAGTTGCAGCCAGCTGTGCCCATCAGCCCTCAAACACACAGAAGGCTGAAATGGGCTGCTGAGAGGGAGGCTGCATGGACTAGGCTGAGGAAACAATAACAAGCAGCACGTGCTCACAGTGGCTGTTTAAGTCTGCCAGTGTGGCTGCTCCTTGCTTGCAGCAAATTATTAGCAAGCCCTCGTGACTTTCGTGTCTCCTACTCCCTGAAACCCTCTGGATGGATCTCTGCCTCCTGAACCTTTGGACTGGACCTTGACCTTGCTTTAGGAAGTGAAGTGGAAGCTGCACTCAGAACACCTGGGAGAAATAGCTCACCAGGAACAGATGGAATACTAACAAAGTTGCCTGAAGCTAAAGAGACAGAATCTACTCTAGTTTTAACTAAAATCTGTGAAGAAACATGGAAAACAAAACAATGATCTACGGATTGCAAATGCTTAATGTACATTCCAATCCCCAAGAAAGGGGACACCAGGGACTTCAGTAACCACAAGATCATGGCATTAATTTTCCATGCAAGCAAAATGATTCTCAAAATTCTACAACAAAGACTTTTATCATATATGTATTGAGTAATGCCAGATATCCAAGCTTGGTTCAGAAAAGGAAGAGGCACTAGAGATCATATGCCAAACACATATTGAATAATGAAGCACACCAAAGTGTTGGGAAAAAAATGAGACTGTGTTTTATAGATTATAGCAAAGCCTTTGTTTGTGTAGATCATGAAAAACTGGGTCACTCTTAAAGAAATGGGTATGCACGACATTTGACTGTCCTGATGCATAACATGTAGTCAGGGCAAGCAGTTACCATCAGGACAGAATACAGAGAAATGGAATGTTTCCCGTTGGCAGGGGCGTCGGGCAAGGCTGCATTTCATCACCCTGTTTAACTCATATGTTGACCATATCATACATAAAGCAGGATTAGTCTCGGAGGAAGAAGTAATTCAAACTGATGAAAGACATATCAACAATTTAAGATATGCTGATGACACCATACTACTATTGGAAAATAGCAAAGATTTGGAACGGTTACTAAAGAAAGTCAAAGCAGAATGGAGAATGAAGTTAAACAAAATCAGAAGAAGACTAGGACTTGGAAGGGCTGCTGTGAAGACAAGATCCTTAAGGGTAAAGAAAAATCACTGAATACTGTAGTTAGGATTGCCCAGTGCCATCATATTTCCAGTTTCTGAGCATGGTTGTGAAAACTGGACAGTGAAGAAAGCTGATAGGAAGAAAATCAACTCATCTGAAATGCAGTGCTGGAGAAGAGTTCTACATATAAGATGCACTGCTAAAAAGACAAATAAATGGGTCCTAGAGCAAAAAGAGGCAGGGTGGTACAGTGGTTTGAGCACTGAACATTGACCTGGAACCCAGCATTCAATTCCTCACTCAGCCATGGAAATTCTTTGGGTGACCTTGGGCACATCACACAATCGCAGCCTCCAGAAAACTCCATGATAGGTTAATTTCAGGGTTGCTGTAAGTCAGAAACGATTTGAAGGTACACAAGAACAGAGCAAATCAAGCCTGAACTCTCCCTAGAAGCCAAGATGATTAAACTGGGGCTGTTGTCATTTGGACCTACCATGAGAAGACATGACTCACTAGGAAAGACAACGCTTGGAATGGTAGAAGGCAGCAATGATGTAGATTTGAGTCGATTGACTCGGACTCAGGTTGAACTTAAGTCACTTCAGTGACTCGACTCGGCAATAAATAACAGACTGACTCGACTCAACACTTGTATATTTTTAGTGACTGACTTGCTGCCCTTGGTTCAGTAACATAACGCATTCATCCAGAAACCTTACAACTTTGAACAATGTTTCCATCTCTTTTTGCCTACATGATAATCTGTCTCAAGCCCAAAGTTTGGGCTCATTTCTCATAGGGGAGCAGCAAGCAGTTTAGGCAATGGGCTTGAGGCAAGGTTGAGGTCTGGCTCAGCAGCCGGACCCTGCTGCATATCGGAGGAGCCTTCTAAAACGTTTCCTAAGAGCAAAAGTCAAGACTTGCTCCCAAAGTGCAGGGTGCAGTTCTCAGAGGGGAACAGAAAATATGTTAGGCAACAGGCTTGAGGAGGCAGGATCCTTCCATCTAAAGCTCTTGAAGTTTCAGTAATGGGAAGTAAGAAGGATCCTATTCCCCACTTCTGGAAAACCCTTCAGCTTTGGAAATGGGAAGAAAGAAGGATCCTATTCCCCACTTCTGAAGCTGCAGACTCTTTTATGCCCTTTGGCACCAAAGCCTCCAGCTTTGAGAAGGGGGAGTAAGGAGGGTCCTTTTCCCCAGTTCAGAAGCTGCAGGTGGTAAAATTGCAAATGTGGAGGGCTGAGTCTGGTTAAATTATTAAAACTGACTTTATTTGACTCTCCAAAAATTCTGGAATATATATTGGGGTATAAAGTTGGCTCCCAGACTTGAGGCTTGACTTGAAAGTGTCTTCAAGGACTTGAGACTTGACTTGCGACTTGAAGGTAGAAACTTGAGACTTGGATTTAGAGTTATATATATCTCACTGGAACGCAGTAGGAAAAGAGGAAGACTGTTTATTACAGATGGATAGATTTCGTCAAGGAAGACACAACCCTGAATCTGCAAGACCTGAGCAGGGCTACTGACCACAGGATGACTTAGAGGTGTCTACTTCATAGGGTCACCACAAGCGGATGTCAACTTTATGGCAGTTAATAACAACATTTTATAAATACATAAATACATAAAGCAAAAGGACACTTCCAGTGGTAAGCCTCCTAGACTATCTCAGTCCTAACAAAACCCCCTACAATTGCCCCAGGCCTGGAAATTCACTCTCCCTACATAGAGAAATGAGTCACATACAACAATAGGTTGCTTAACTGCAGAGCTGGCCCCAAGGCAAAGTGACACTCACAAGAATACTTAGCAAAAAGGGATGTACAACGCATACCATGGAAAGAGGATGGGGTGCCACATGCCTTGTCTTAAGGATCTTTGGAAAAGACCTGGCATTGCACCAGGTAAGCCCACGCTCCTATTACCCAACCGCCTGCTATCTCCCCATTCCACCAACATAGGGCCTTTCCGCACTACAGTGTTATAGTGTTATCATTCCATTTTCAACTTCCTGTCAAATTCTGGGGTTTGTAGTTTCTTGAGGCCAAAGAGCTCTCTGGCTGAGAATTCTAGATGCCTCTCCCTAAACTGCAACCCCCAGGATTTCACAGGATGTTGAAAGTGGAATAATAGCGCTATAACAGTCTAGTGCGGAAATGGTCATAGTAGCAAAGTAGCAAAAATCTGGCTTATGCTTTCCACTAATAGGCATTAGAGCCTGGAAAGATCATTTTTTGGATTGCAGCTTTTAGAATCTGGCTAGGGCAGGGCTTTCCAAACAGTGTGCCATGACATATTAGTGTGTAGGTGTATCGCCTACATTCTTAGAAATGTGGTTTATTATTTATAATTATTTATAAATCATATATTTTTAAAAAATGTATGAAAGGTCTTCATGAGATATGTTGCGTCCCCATACATTTTGTTATTACAATTGATGTGTCTGTATCTCTTACAAGGGGGTAGTTTAACTTCCGGTTTGCAGGTAAAACTGAATTATTGTGTCTCAAAATGATGCACGTCTAAAAAGTGTGTCAGCAACATGACAAGTCTGGAAAGCTCTGGGCCAGGGTGTGGCCATTTCCGCACTACAGTCTTATCGCGCGATTATTCCACTTTCAACATCCTATGGAATCCTGGGCTTTGCAGTTTCTGGAGGGTCCGCCCGGTCCCTTCCAAAACTGCAAACCCCAGGATTCCATAGGATGTTGAAAGTGGAATAATCACGCGATAAGACTGTAGTGTGGAAATGGCCTTTTGTGTTAGAAATTGTAGTCCAAATCTTTCCAAGTTCTGGTTCTCAGCACAGTCCTTACTCAGAAGTAAACCCCACTACATGACATAGGATGTATTTCCAAATTTGCAGAGACAGAAATTGCAACCTTAGCGCTTGTGGAAATTTTTAAATTAAGATAAGGTTGGCAAACAGGTTCCTCTTTCTAGTCCCTTGTCAGAGTTCTTCGCATTGCACCCGCGGCTTCTGCGCAGCTTTTATGAAGTCGTGCTCCTGCTCAGTTCTAGGCCATTTCCGCACTAGCCTGTTATAGCGCGATGATTCCACTTTCAACCTCCTCTGGAATCCTGGGGTTGGCAGTTTCGGGAGGAGGTTGAAATTGGAATCATCGCGCTATAACACGCTAGTGCGGAAATGGCCCTAGAGAGCGAAGCCCCTACTGCTCCGGCGTAACTTCTGGGAACCACCAAGCTCTCGCGCTCTTTATTTCTGTCGCCTTTCTCCTCTTCAAAATATTCATCGGATGGCCCGTCGCCGTGGCAACCGGAATCGGCTCAGCTCGTGGGTTGAGGCAGCTGCACCAATCCAGCGGTGGAGCACGCGATGATGCTGGAGCGATTCGGCAGGTGATTGGGCGGGGATCAAAATATGCAGTTGGAGGGGGTGGGGCAAAAAGGGAGAGGGAGAAAGGGGGATGCCGGAGGGGCAGCGAGCGCCGTTGTGGTGATCGCGGAGCCGCTCGCGGACGGACTCCTGACCCGCCGGCGGCTGAGGGGCAACGGCGCAGGTGAGGCCGGGTGGCGGATAAGCCAGAATTCGGGGCGTGAAGCGAGGGGTCAGCCGGAGAACCCGTGAGCGGTGGGCTGGACGCTGTGGGGTCGTTTCCTCCGCGGGGGGGGGAAGGTGCGCCTTCGGGGTTAGCGACTAGCGGACAACTCCTTTCACAACGCTGAGTTGCCAAACGGAACGGGAGGAAGTCGCCTGGAATGGTCGTTCTTCTTCCCCCCGGCCTCGTCTTCCCGCATTCATACCGGCTCTGCAGATGGGAGCTTGCGTAGGGGGACCATCTCGGGCCATTTCCGCACTAGCCTGTTATAGCGCGACGATCCCACTTTCAACCTCCTCTGGAATCCTGGGGTTTGCCGTTTCGGGAGGGGCCGGCCGGCCCCTCCGAAACGGCAAACCCCAGGATTCCAGAGGAGGTTGAAAGTGGGATCGTCGCGCTATAACAGGCTAGTGCGGAAATGGCCTTGGCCCTCTCTTGCGGCGAACAGTTCTGGTGCGAGGCTGGCTCCCCTTCTCGTTGTTCTTTGTTCGCCGGGCATTCGGGGGAGAGCCCTGGCTTTACGCATTAATGGATTTTGTGGCTAAAATGGCTAAAATAAAATATACAAGGAGAACCGTTTTTGCGAACCTGGAAGAAATCAAGTGAGATGACTTGCGTGCCTTCCTGCCGTTTCCGACTCAGGGCGACCCTGTCGTGGGGTTTGCTGGGGCTGAGAGGGTGGCCGTTTCCGCACTAGACTGTTATAGCGCCATTATTCCACTTTCAGTATCCTGTGGAATCCCAGGATTTGCAGTTCAGGGTGGGGCCTCAAGGGGCTTAAACTGCAAACCCCAGGATTCCATAGGATGTTGAAAGTGGAATCAGAGCGCTATAACAATCTAGTGCGGAAATGGCTCGGGTTTCCATGGCCCAGCGGGGAGTCGGACCCTGGTCTCCGGGCTCATAGTCATCGCCCAAGCCGCGACAGCAGGCTGTTCGTCGGCAGGACTGCACGGAGCGGGTTCTCTTCGGGGTTCCTTTTGAACCCAGTTCAAGGGATTGGGGCCATTTCCGCACTAGCCTGTTATAGCGCGATGATTCCACTTTCAACCTCCTCTGGAATCCTGGGGTTTGCAGTTTCGGGAGGGGCCGGCCGGCCCCTCCCGAAACTGCAAACCCCAGGATTCCAGAGGAGGTTGAAAGTGGAATCATCGCGCTATAACAGGCTAGTGCGGAAATGGCCTCAGAGTCTGACGGACTGAAGCTGCATCAGACACGAACGTCTCCTTCTTGTGCAATGGCTCGATGTTGTGGGAAGAACGAACGCGATAGAGAGCAGCCTGCAGATAATCTTGGGAGGGGAAGGAGGGGAGGTGGTGCGTCTGAGCAGAAGCGGTTTAGTGTGGGCGTTGAGACAGGAGGAAAATCGGTGCTAAGTTCAGAGCTAGGCTGTGTGCAAGCTGGGAATGTATGTGGGCTTTGCATCTTCCTGAGTTCTCCCCAGTTAGTAATGTGGTAGTGAATGGACAGAGAACTGGACTAGGTCAGACCAGAAGGAGCCCGGGTTAGACGCCCAGGGAGCCATCCAGCTCTCCAGGGCACTTTCACACTGCACAGTTATAGCTGTGGCAGCTTCCTATGGAATCTTAGGATCTACAGCTTAGAGAGCAGTATTTGTTAAAGTTTAGTTACCAAATAAAAAAGGAACAAGTGAGTCACATTGTCTTTAAACGTGTCCCACTTCCCCCACTTCCACTTATATTTCTCCAGTTGAAACTCCATTTTTTCTGTTTACACAAAAGAAAAACAATTACATTTCTATTTCAATAAAAACAATTACCCTTTATCTTGTTTCCATATCTCTACATCTTATACATCTATGTCTTTACCCAGCCCAATACTCCTTTCCATTCCCTTTCAAAATTCTCCATTGGCTTATTTTTCAAAGAGGATGCTAATTTTTTTAAAATTTTTTTAATTTATTTATTTGTATCCCGCCTCTCCATATGAATCGAGGCGGCGAACAACTTAGAAATAGCATGTATTTCGATACATTTTTCTATACATGCCCCCGACAAGCTGGGTACTCATTTTACCGACCTGCGAAAGGATGGAAGGCTGAGTCAACCTTGGAGCCCGGCAGGATCGAACTCACAACCTTGTGGCTTGCAGTACTGGCATTTAACCACTGCACCACCAGGGCTCCTAATTTTTCTGTTTCTACCATCTCTAAAACTTTCAACTTCCACTCTTCTAGATTTATATCTTTATTTTCTTTCCAGTGTTGTGCGTTCAACAACCTCGCTGCTGTCATCAAGTATAACAGTATCTTCTGATGACTTCTTATCTGTCTATGTTGGCCTAGCATATTTAACAAGTAAAACTCCGGTATCATTTCAAAGTTCACTTTACATATTCTTTGAATTTCATCATGTACCCTCTTCCAATATTTCCTTGCCTTTCCACAAGTCCACCACATATGAAAGAAGGACCCAATCTTTTCATCACATTTCTGACACCTCCCGGTCCCCGATTTAGTTATCTTCTGTAATCTTATTGGGGTCATATACCATCTATGGAACATTTTATAATAATTTTCTCTTAAATTTAGATTTGGGGTAAATTTTATATCCATTTTCCATGTTCTCTCCCAAACGTCTAGTTCAATTGGATGTTCCACGTTCTGCACCCATTTAACCATTGAATCGAGAGCAGTATTTAAAATTCTTAGCAAGAGAACTCCAGCTGCTCTCCAAACTACAAATCCCAAGATTTCACAGTATGAAGCCATGGCAGTTAAAGTAAATCAAAGTGCTAGAACTGTGTGGTTTTAAAAAGCCCTGTATGGTCCTAACCTAGTAGCCTTAATTTACCTCGTTGGAGGAATGGTGAAATTAACATGCAAATAAAGAAGAAATCCCAGCATTAACTCAAAATATTTTTAAAATGGGGGTAGGTTGATTCCCTCCTGAGGGGATTGGATTGCAGCTCCCCAAAGAGCCAGAATAATCAGTGGTCAGTGATGATGAGACTTGCCATCCAACAAATATCTACCTGCTGTGCATCCCAGCTTTAAAAGAAAGCTAACTAAACAGAAGCGCTTTCCTCCTGTCCCACCCACCCATTTATAAATCAGCCAACTTTCCTTGATGTGTGCATCTCATAATTCATAACTGCTTTTAGATCTGGGCCATATTTTCATCCCAAACAAAGGAGTGGAAGGCTAGGACCACTCGATAAGTGAGTGGAGGCAATGTGAATACAGTACAACTGGGGTGGGAGTGAGGAATGTGTATCTCTTCAGATATTATTGGATTACCACTCTCGTCAGCTCTGGGCATTAGTGAGTAACGATGGGAGTTTTAATTTCCAACCATGAGCTTCCCAGAGAGAAAGGTGTGTTTTTGAGCCCCTCCTCTGTTTTTGAGCAGCAACAACAATTCTACCCGTTTGTTGTGTTAGGGAAGCAGTCTTCCAAGTTCTTAAAATATAGTCCTTTGCTTTTATCTTGGAATGCTTGGCTGAGGTGTCTAATAATCTTGTTATTCACTAGGGAGGAAGGATGTTTAGTACTCTCCTCATCTGGAAGACAGCACTTTAATGCATAATATCCTCAGGATCAAAAGTTGTGCTGGGGGCTACGTGTCAACTCCCTGGGGCCACTTATTAAAGTCCCAGGCTGCCAGTTACTTCTTTGGACTCTACTGTTATGCAGTGATAGTTGATCCAAAACCATGTTTTGTGACTTTTATAACAGGCTGTCTCTCAGTTTGCTGTTTGCTGTTGCAAGCCAGGTGGCAGATCAAGGAGCAGTTTTTGTATGCTGTACATTGGCAAACCATGGCTTGACAATAAGTTCCTTTTTACTCTACAAATGGTACTGTGCATTACATTCTTCAGAGACAGAATTCATTTGTGAACAAAAGGGGTTTTATTTCAAATATGTTGCACAGCATGGATTAATAATACCTGTTTATACAATAAAGCAATAATACATAGATTACACAGCAGCACTTTTTCCCCTTACTCTTTACACTTTGGGCTGGTCTGCAGTCACCTCATGAACTGTAAACACACAACTGAAAGAGAGAACTTGTGTAGAGAGCACACTATAGTTCTGCTAGTGGATGCAGTTGTATTGAATTGCCATTTTCCTTCTACAATGGTTTGATGCACTTTGAGAAGATACGTGCTGGGTCACACCAAAGGCCCAATTAGTGCAACTTTCTTTTCCTGCAGTGCCCTACAAGATGCCCACAAAAGCTTGCCTGCTTGTTCACCTTTTCTCATTCTACAGTATCCTTTTTTGAAGGACAGTGACCATTGATTGCTGGATTGCTGGTAACTCTACACTTCAGCTACACAGAATCTAGGAACTCAGATTCCAAAAACCTGACGTAGATAACTGTACAACTGAATTCTCTGCATACTTGCTTGGCACTACTTCCCATCAAGTTCCACGTACCCTCTGCAGTCCTAACTAATCTTCTGTCATGCTATTTTTTCAATTGCTTTTAAAATGTCTGTTTTTCTCTCTTCCTCCTACTTTAACCCTTTGTCCTAGGCTTACCTCAGTTGTTGTAAACTAAGTTTATTTTTCCCCTCTCCAGATTTCTTATACATAATATTACTTATACAATGTGTTATAAATGATACTGGTTATGTATTTTTGATTATACATATCTAATCTCATTCTCATTATACCAGTTGTTATTAATTATACCCATAATTAATATTTTCAAAATATATTATTAGTAACTTCATTCTTATTTCTATCCTTTTCAAAATATAATATTCATATTCATAATTTCATTCTTATTTCTATCCTAAACCATAATTATCATTAGCAAACTAAGTTTAAAGTGCAAAAGTAACTTGCATTTAATTAATTCAGTAGGGGAGACAAGAGGAGGGAGCAGAATCTTGCCCTTTCCTGCAGATTCATGCCGAAGCAAACTATTACAGTCTCTGATAGCTTACGTATTCTTCTTTTCCTCATTGACAGCTTTTGCCAGTTTGGACACACATGTTCTAGTTTTCATCTGTGAAATGTTGGAGGATGTGGTTCCGTGGTATTATTTCCTAGGAAGCATGCCTGAGGTTGTTGCTTAACCTGACAGCTCTCATATCTATCTTGTAGGCATGATCTGTGTTCCCTTACCTTTATTGCTGATCAGTAAATCAGGAAACAAACTGTTGTGACAGCTGTGGAATGGCAGGAACAAGACAAGGAGCTACAATGTGAATGTTGAAAAAGCTTTCTTCTCTTTCCCCAGATATACAGTGGGTCCTCCTTACCTGTGACCTCCAGATACATGAGTTTGAGCATCCACACCATGTCACATTGTATACCTAAAATGGTGACAGTGTGCATGCAGCTGCACCTGAAGGGTCCGTGCACATGTCACTGCCATTGAATTTAATAGGATATAAGCAATAGCTATTTCCAATATTCATGGGGGTTCCTGGAATGGGATCCTTGCATATACAGAGAGCCCACCGTATTTCTTACTTTTACACTTCTGGTACAGTCTTCTGACATAACAAGTAAATAGGTTATATGTAGGAAAAAAAGATTGTGAAGCCAAATCTCTAAATGATTTATGGGAGCTCAGCAAAATTTTTAACTCCCAGTTGCTTAATAAGAACAGCAACAAAATTATTTGCATTTGGTTCTTGTACTCAGAACCAGTACTTGAAGCCAGGATTCTTTAATTCTCATTGTATGTCTTTTACAACAGGCTCTGGTTAGTAGATCAAGGGATTTTAGGAAAAAATAAATCAGATTTTGCAAAGCTAAATGCCTCCCATCCCTAAATTAGATGGCTTGCAGAAATAGTCTGTCTTATGCTAGTCATGAGAGAGGGGACATATTTCCCTTTTCTCTGACACAGAAACACAAGCTAATAAAAAAAATTTGAATCACTTAAATTCTGTGAGCTCATTTGCAGCATTGCTTTACACAATAGTACTACATGCTTTGGGAGAAGGACCATTTCAGTAGATCACATGCAATGGTAGAGCACATCTTTGCATGCAAGATGCACCTCATTCAATCACTGGTATTTCCAGTAGAAAGGATTAGGGAATATAAAGAAGAAACAATGAATTTTGCTATCTGACTAACCAGGTACTTGCAACTCAGGCCCAAGCTTATGCCTTCATGATCACAAGCAAATGTCTTGTTTGTTGTGCCTTGCCATGGAATAAATAGGAATAATGGGGAGAACTAGTTTTAGTCGCTCAATAATATGCATGCTAGTTGCGTATTGTCTCTTAGAGGTGGCAAACTTAGGCCAAGAGAACAACTTCTTCAGACATGAGACTTACCATATACATTTTGCAAATTGTGTCAGAACGGTAAAAATATGTTCCTCCAACTACAGTCTAATGCGGTGGCTCAGTCTCACCTGCCCTTACAGGGCTGATGGGGAGAAGAATTTTAAATGGGAGGGACTGTGCACTTCCCTGAGTTCTTTGAAGAAAAGGTGGAATATAAAGGTAGTAAGACAAATGCAATATAGAGAGTAGTTTTAGTGTAAGACGTCTGGGGTAAGCTGAGAATGTAAGTAGGCAGTACTGAAGCACAGCTAGTAATAAGAAGTAGCGAGCGGAGAGCTAGTTAAGTCCCTGGTTCAGCTTACTTGATGACTTTACATAAGTTACTCTCTCTGTCTTGATTTCAGCTCTCTTGCCCACAAGCAAGGAATAATGCTCATCTACTTCACAAGTTAGAGAGATAATAAATAGGAAAGCATTGGGTGCTCTGAACATTCAGAACATTCAAGTGCTTTATATTTATGTGCTAAATTATTTCTCATTAGTAATCAGATGTGTCACAGCTTCTTCCTTGTCTAATAATAAGTTATGTTTTGTAAACTAGCCAACTTTCTGGGCTGGGCAGTTTCTCCCTCTTGTGTAATTATGTTCAAAGCAGACACTTGTGCCTGATCTGAATCTTCTAAATTATTTTTGGCTCTAGACTTTAAAAAAGGATCAGTGAAGAACAGGTGCTGCAGCTTCTGTGGTTCGATTTATTTAAAAAGCCAAAGATCATTTCATGGAGATCTTGTCAAGACCAGAGACTGTTTTCTCTAAATTTTGTTCGACAATGGCTATTAATACATTACAGTCTCACTGCAGGAAGTGCCCTGAAGTGCAGAGGCAGCTGGTGTTTGTAAGACAGGGGTGAAGAAAAGATAGAGGTGCCTATTTATACCATACATTCCCTCCTGTCACACCTTTCCCCAACCAAAGCTTCTCTTTTCTGTTCTGCCCAAGTTTACCTTGTGGAGGACCCTCTCCACAGTTGTGACAGCTAAGCAGAATCTCCACATCCTGGAAAAGTAAGCTTCTAAGCTTACTTGGTAAGCTTTTGAGCTGTGAGGAGCATGCAGCCTGAAAATCCTGCTTCCCTCAGGCCCTGTTGATCAGCTTCCTGTAGTCCAGGGGGAGCAAAAGGCAGCCTGTTGGCCAGATGTGGCCCATGAGACCCCTGGTTACAGCTGCAGAAGTGCCCCAGAAAAGGCCTTAGGATCCCAGTGTTTAATTTTCATGGGGCAATTTGGGGGACAAGTTTTTTAGATTACTTTTTTTGTTTGCATCCTGCTTTCTCCGGGTATAAGACCCAGAGTGGCTTATATCTCCTTAAAAAGATGAAATGCAGTTAAAACCAGTTGAATACAATAGTTTTGAAAAATAAACATTTCTATTTAAAACAATACATTGCAGCATTTTCACACTAAAGCTGTCCAGAGTACCTCAGATTTCCAGAAAATGCAGTGACTTGTTTCCCCAAACCTCTCGGGAGTCCCCTAAGGCCGCCAACCTCACTCCCCAAGAAGAAACAATTGGCCAAAAATCAATCCAAATGGAAGCTGGAAGTGGTGTTATGTCACTTCCAACCTGCCAGGCAGGCTGCAGGGGGAATACCCCAGCCCCTGCAGTTGCCCATCCTTGTTATAGTCAGGGAGCCAGGATCAAAACTGCTATCAAGTATATTGAAGAGATGAAGGCAATTGGGGGGAGGATGTACTTGCAAATCCTCTTCCTCAGTAGGGGGTGATATTGTAGTTATAACTGACATTTAAGAAAACAAAACAATTTCTCAAGAATTTCTCCCCCTTTCCCTGATACATCAATCCAGCATTGGATTATGTGATCCTCCTTGAGACCATTTCCCTGTAGCGAAGACAGATGTAAAACCTTTTATTCCTTGCACCACAAGAATTGGTAAGTGGTATTAATTGGGCCTCTAGGGGAAATGGGAGACACATCAGCACATAAAGAAGTGTAACTAATTTAATAAGTTTAGGGAATTATTTCCAGCCTCTGTAGCTGAGTGTTGTTAATCAACAACAAGTTAATTTGGCTACCTCCTCTCCCCAGTAGTTAGCACACAACTAGTTAAATATAACTTCCAGTTCTGTCATTCTAAGGGTACAATTTTCTTTGTCCTACCTCTCTCTTTCCTGTCTACCTTCTCTTTACAATAGTTATTGCAGGGAATAAGTAACAAAAAATCCCCTCTCTTCCACTGATATAAAAACAAGAAGGAGAGGGGGGATCCACACAGATCTAATCTCTTGTCTGCAGGAGGCAGGTTATTATTTGCTGTATTTTTCTCCCACAGATGTTCTCAGTGTGACAAAAGAAACATTTCTGTCTCTTTCCTTCTCACCATTCTCTCCAAAAACATAAGCAGTGTCTTATATTGCAAAATTTGCTGTCCTTGAAATCTTGGGGTGAGAGGGGAAAAAAAAGACAAGTTCAAATTTAGCAGCTACAAGTAAATTCCTTTCTGTACATTTAGGTTAATAGTGTCTAGACTTGCTTTGAGTGCAATTCTGCTTATCTCTCTCATCCCTGACCAAAAGAGGCAGAAGAAAAGACAATGTGTATATTTCCCTCTTTCTGTGTGTGTGTGTGTGTGTGTGTTATTTTGTTACTGTGACGACATCTTTGCAGAGAAGAGCAACTCAGGACAAAAACTTTTTAAAAAAGAAAGCCACTAAAAAAATCTTGCAGAAGAGGGAAAAATCTATAAGAAGAAAATGTATTCAAATTATTTCAAAGCCACACTGATGTGTTTGGTGCCTTCGAAGTGATGCATACTCTCTAACCTCTTTATCTTTCAATAATGTGTAGAAGTCATGAACTGTAGATTACACCTCAGTTCTTTATCGTTCAGGCCAAAGCCCACAAATGTGTAGACTTTGGACTTGGTAGTTTCACAAAGAGGCTACACTTCAAGGCCACAGGATTTTATAGTGAGCTGCTCTCCTTTGCAACCCATTCCTTCTTGAGTCTGAGGGAAAGCCTAAAGAAAAGTAGGCACCTGGGGTTCTTTTAACCTAATTAAATGGAAATTACTCTATGCTTGCTTAGCCTTGGACACTGACTGTTAGCCCAGACAGGTTTTAGAGCTTTTCGGAAAAATAGGCAAGCATTGCCTTCTATAGACCTCTGTGGAAGGAGTATGCAGTAGCTAAGAGGTGTCAACTTAAGGGTGCTTTCTTGTATCCCTTACTGCCCAGGTTTGGCACAAAGTGGTACATGACAAAAAACACGCAATTTCTCTTAATGGTTGTGCTGATATAGAGGTGATCATGTGAGAACCAATGTGGTGTAGTGGTTTGAACATTGGAGTACAACCCTGGAGACTGGAGTTCGATTCTCTGCTTGGCCATGCAAACCTACTGGGTGGCCTTGGGTACATCTTACACTCTCAGCCTCAGAAAGCCTCGTGATAGGTTCACCTTAGAGCTGCAATAAGATATTGCTTGATGTTTTAAAGACTAAAAAATGAGACAGGTTAATTTATTTCACTAAAAAGAAATCACCACATTGTTCTTAAGCCCATTTGTGAATTTTGCTTGTCTTGTATTTATAGTATTTGCCCGTGTATAAATGGGGTGCGTCTTATACATGGGTGCATCTTATATGCCGGCAAATACGGCATTTACTTTTAGGTATGAATGGGGAAGCCAAGACTCTACACTGATGTGCCATAACATCAGTCTTCACATAGAGAATGACACATTGATTGTGCTGTACAACCGTTGTGTTGAATGGCAACATTGCACAACTGAATGCCCCCGCCAAAGATACAGCTGAAAGCACAATAACATGAGTGTGTGTGCATGGGCATACACAAAGGAACCACAGGCACAAATCCACTCCCGCAACCTTGAGATGTTTCACATCAGACAAATATATTCAGCTCCTCGCATAGGGGAACTTGCGCATGTATAAGATACCCAACAAGATTGTGACCATAACTTAATAAATTTGTTTTCCATCATGGCAAAATTTTTAATTCAGGGGTAAGCAAGATGCCTCTGGGGCTGTTCTTGTGGTACCCAGCTGTCCTTTTTGTGGCAAAAAAAGTAATCTTCTGGAGGCTGCCAGGAGCAGCAATTCACCGTTTAAATAGCTTCAGGGACCACTGCAGTGTTACAGCATCAAAAAATGTTTGTGTTTCAAAACCAGAAATAGACTTCCAATTTTTTTTATTGCTTTGTGTTTTGGAGAGATCTATGTTCCGGGGCAGAAAATCGCTCTTTGCATCCACCAAAGTAATACATCTTTCACTTAATTGATAAGCTGTGGTCTTGCTCTGGCCTTGGAAATAACTGAGAAAAGGTGAATCAGGAGATAAGAGGCATCTTCAAGTGAATGCACACCGTGATACTCTGCAACGTTGTTCTAAAATAATTTTTCCAACAATTTTCATCAATTCGGTCTAACTTGCAGTTCACATAGCCCTGCTTAATAACTGTCCATTTTCCTCCTGAAGATCATCACTCACAAATCAGGAAAAATATCATTTGATCTTCTCCCATAGTCTTTGCCTTGTCTAAATCAGGGTTCCAAAACTTGGGGCCTCAGGTGTTGTTAAACAACAATACCTTTTAATTCCAACTATTAGCCGCTGTGTCTAGGGATGATGAAAACTGGACTCCAACCCCATCTAAAGGCGTGTTTTGTGAGCTTGTGCCACCCCCACACCTTCTTATACCATGGAGATTGAACTCAGGATTGCAGCCTAGTATTCTCACTTCCTTTTAAGCGCAAGGACTGTAGGTTGAAGCAGAAGACTTCTTATAACAGTATTGTATTTGGGCTACTGAGAACTGTAGATTTGTTAAGGTTGTAACAGCTGTAGAAAACATTAAATATGTTGGAAAAAAAGTAGAACATAATAATGTAAGCATGGATTTGTTTATTTGGGCTTCAGACTTTGGTTTCCATCCATATTTGGTGTGTGTGGCCCTTTCCGCAGCTTACCTTTTTGCAGAGCTGCGCTGCGGGGATTGTGCAAGCAGCCTCTTGCGAGAGGCTCTCGCGCCCCCGTTGCTTCAGCTCCGCAGCTGCTGCCTGCTAGCGAGCAGGTAATGTGAGAGCCCCTCCTCTTCCTTCCACTGCAGACCCTGGGATTTTCCTAGGGTACACTGGGGCAGGAAGTGCAAGCGCCACAGCTCTGGAGCTCCGCACACATGCTCAAAGCCGAAAATGAAATAGTGCGTGATCGGCGCCTGCCAGCCCCTGGAGCATTGCGCAGTTGTGAGTGCGTCATGTGGATTGCTCCTCACAATCGCGCAGTGCTCCAGGGGCCCTTTCGCATAGCAAATCCCATGCGAAAAGGGCCTGTGTGTGAGAAAGAGAAAGGGAGAGTCAGGAGAGAAGGAAGAAAAGAAAGAGGAAGAGGACTCCTGGTGGGAGGATGGAGTGAAAACTCTGTTTGCATTTGCAGAGACAGCCTTACACTTTGACATTGTCAAGGTAAATGCTCAATGCAGTAGTAAGCAGAACAATACAAACATGAAAGTGAGCCTACAGATACTGGTGACCTAATCTAGAATAAGATGAAAGCTGTGTTGTTTATTTTGTTTATTGAAGACTTTACGGAGAGATATCAGTCCAGATGACAGAGTAAGTGGAGTGAAAGTAAAGAAGGAAAACTGTAAGCTGAGGGCTTATGTAGTGATCTTGTGATAATAATTCAAAATCTGTTGGACTCAGTAAAGGTTGTTTTGTTTGGGTCATGTTCTGGCTTTAAACTGAACTGTGATAGAACAAAACTGTTGACTAAAAACATGACTTCTGAGGAAGGAAATGAATGAAATGCTCTTTCTACATTTAACAGGGAAAAAGTGGGGGGTTAAATATCTGGGAGTTACAATTACAAAGAATAATAGACAACTGTTTCAAAATTCCTATGAAAAAGTCTGGAAAGAAATTAAAAGAGACTTAGAAAAATGGGAAAACTAAGTTTATTCCTTTTGGAGAGGATTGAAGTAATAATAGCAAATGTTTTGCTAAGTCTTTTATTCTATTTCCAAACAATTCCCACTATAAGAAATGGAATGCCTTTTGTACAATGGCAGAGGGAAATTTCCAGATTTGTACAGCAGGCAAGGAAACCTAGAATAAAACTTAAGATACTGCACAATGCTAAAAAAAAAAAAGGGAATGGCTTGGGTATGCCTAATATTAAATCGTAGTATGAGGTCTGTTGAAGGAATGGATAATGCTTAGTAAGGAGAGACTCTTGAACCTGAAGATCACGATTTAAGGTTTGGGTGGCATGGCTATCTTTGGTATGACTAGGTTCATGTTGGATTTTAAAAAGTCACTGTATCTGAAAGGCTCTTGTACGAATGTGGTATAAATAGAAGCAGAGAACTTTTCCTAAGATAACATTAGCCATCTCACTGCAGGAAGCTTTTTTTCAGACAAGAATGGGTAAACAACTAGAGATGGTGGCATTATGCTGATCTTTTGTATTTTAACAAGATAAATTGGAGTTCAATTGAGATGCTTCTCAAGGAAGGTAAACACTTTAATTGGTTTGCTTATATGATAGATTTAACCATGATAAGAGAGATTTTGCCAAGTCAAATTCAGGGAAAACAAGTTCTTTCTAATGTTGTGTAAAGATGATGACCATGTAATCAAAAAAGTTTATAAATATCTTTTGAAACTAAAGACAGAGGGCCATCCTATCAAGGAGTACGGTACATGGTAAGGTGGGCCCAAAATTTTGGGCACCATATTCAAATAGGGAAATGGGAAAAATATGGATGAAGAATACAAAATTTACTTTCTATAGTAATCTAAAAAAATGTATGAGATGATGTACAGATGATGTAACAAATAAGTTGTTGAAAATATCTAAGAATGTTTTAGATCATTGTTGAAGGTATCAAGATAAGGGAGGGCTCCTTTTTCCATATGAGGTACCTTTTAAGAAGGTAGAGTGTTACTGGTTTAAGATTTATTTTTATATGTCAATTGAAAAAATTTAAAGGTGGATTTTGTCGTTTAAAGAAATGTTTTTGTTGGGTATTATGGATAAGAAATTGGATAGTAAACATGTACTGCTTCTTTGTTACATGATAACAGCTGCGAGAATATTATTTTTTCAGCCCTGAAAACAGATGAAAGTACTGTGTTTTGCAGCATACAATATGACCCCCGTATCTGTGGGGGATTGGTTCCGGCCTGTGGCTGGAGGAGGGGAAACAGCAGGCAGCGCGATCCCGCACTGGCCGCTGTTTTCAACCACGGATAACTGAATCGGCAGATTATGAATCCGCAGATATGGGGGTCATACTGTATTTAAGTCTTGTCCTACTTCGTAGCCCAGAGACGGAGAACCTCAGGCCCTGGGATCAAATCAGCCCCTCTTAAGGTCCCAGTCTGGTTCTTTGGGATTCCTCAGAAGGCCATACCCCCTTTCCCATTACATGTGGAGGTTTCCATGTTTTGTGCATGCCCTCCCTCCAATTCCCAAAGGCTGGCTGTAGATTTATCTAGGAATGATGGTGCATGCCTGACACCCACACAGCCAAAGATGATATTTAACAGAGGTACTAGCTGGGAAGACAAGCATGATGCCAGTGGTTCACATAGGAAATCCTTCTGTTTCTTAATTATGACAAGAAATATGGATGTGGATACGGAAAATTCCTCCTTATGGAAAACTAAGCCAGCCTGTATTCCTTTGAAGCCCTAGGGCCTAGGATGTCACAAGGGTGGCTTGTATGCATACAGCACATGTAGATCAAATACAGGAGTGCACATGGTTTTGCCCTAGTTACACCCACTGACAGGAATGCTTCCCAGATGTGCCTGTGTTGGGAAATGGAGTACCATAGGTATCAAAGAAACATACAGAGAGCTCCCAGTAATAGGAGGCAGCCTAGTCCAGTGAGGACTCCTTCTTATATGGAAAAGTTTTTCCCTCAATTGAATGCATATACTAGAAGTGGAAAATTCTTGTTGCTCAATATATTTTGGAATGCAACTCCCACAGTCCTTTGTCATGCTATTCTGGTGGAGGGTTCTCCAAATTCAGGGCCAAAACATTTGGAAAATCAAAGGTTCCATAATCCTGTAAATCATTTGAGCTATAGGGACAGGACTAAACTGTGCAGCCCTGTGATCTCCACACACACCCTTTCTGCATCTTTTCATCACTTGCCTAGCAGTGACCTCCCAGTCCAGCAAAATTACTTTGTGTTTCACTACAATAGGATTATTACTATGTGCAATGTCCAATGAAGGTTCCCAAGCTTTATGACTCAGAAAATAAGGATTTATAGGGCCAAAGAAAGGGCTAAGCAGAATTTCTTCAATGGTCAGAAGGTGGTGTTTCAAGGAATCAGGTCTTTTTCTTTTTCGTATGGTTATTGGAAGGAAAATATTTTTTTTAAATCTAAATGCATACATATTTGCATAATTTAATATAAGTTGCACAGCTCCTGGGAGAAGTTGTTCTGGATTTGTGGTCTCTTGCTTTAACTTTGTGCCTGTATGTCGTGTCTTCTGCTTACAGGTTCCAATGACAGCTCATAAGGAAACACAATCTTCTGAAGGAGGAAGAAATAAAAGTTTCATGAATGGAAAAGGAAGTTCGCAAGGACAATGGGGTAGAGCCTGGTAGGATAATTCTGCTGTGTGGCAACTCTAGAAAATGTTTGTTTTCAGTGCTGAAATGCCACAAAGTTAGGCTACGTAACAGCTAGACCTAACTTCTCTTTCTAAATTTTAGAGCAGATGTCTTCTGAAAATTGGAGGCACATGCCTAGTCAGGCCATCATATGCTTTTCTATCCTTTCTTTGTATCTGCTACAACTTCCCTCTCTGCTCTACTTCAGAGTAGAGAGAATCTCCAAAAATGCAAGTTTATTTCAGGAGGAGAGCCACATGTTCTGAGATGCTGCTGAGAAATTCAGTTTGTTTCCTCTTTATATCTCTTACAACCCAAGGGACAGGCAACCTGACCAAACAGTCCAGTGCCACCACAGAGATCTGATCGTCCTTAGATCTCTACAGAGGCAGTCAGCTTCAGAATCCATTGTTAGAAATATGCTATTAACAGTCAAAAGGGATTAGAGATAGAAAGTCATTAAGGTAGGATAGTCAAAAGAGATTTCTACATAGCCTACGCTGAATATCTATAAAGCTAGGTAGACTGACATGCTCACTGATAAAGGATTCCCCAGGAAGCATCCCCGCTGCTGTGATCCAACAGCTGGAATTATTGTGGGATGATGCGAATTCTACCACTTAGGAGCTAGCAAAGGCCATTTCTGCACTACACCCTTATAGCGTGATTATTCCACTTTCAACATCCTATGGAATCCTGGAGTTTGCAGTTTTGGGAGGGGCAAGCTGGCCCGTCCCGAAACTGCAAACTCCAGGATTCCATAGGATGTTGAAAGTGGAATAATCGCGATATAAGAGTGTAGTGTGGAAATGGCTGAAGACACTATGATTCAGTCTCTGTAGGTCTGGGACACCTAGAAGAAAGACTATTAAGAGCATGTATCATGTGTCAGAAGAGGGAAGACAGGTGGGGAATAGGGCTGAATGGGTCAACCTCTTGGGACCCTTCAAAAAAAAAAAAAGCGCAAAGCAAAGCCCTAATTGGAAGTGACTGCAGGTCCATTTCTGGTTTTGAAAGATGAGTATATTTTATATTAAACAGTGCAGGGAAGCCTTGTGACTTATTTAGGAAGTAAATTACCATTCCTGGAAAAAAACTCTTAGTGCCAGAAAAAGAGCAATCTGCAGCTACAGAAACAGGCTTGGACAGCTGGATTCTATGCACCTCATGGAATGTTCCTTGTATATTCAAGAAAAAATAGGTCTGTATGGTTCCCTATGAAAGAAAGGAAGTTCTCAAGGAATCTTAGGGCCTAAATCAGATTTTTAAAAGGAATAAACCCATGAGGACCTCCTGATTATTCACATTTGGGAAGAGCGTGTGCCTATAGCAGAGCAATGATATACTCCAGAGTGTGGCAATTTATTTTATTTTAATACCTTTAAATGTATATCCCACTTTTTCCACCAATATGGGAATCAAAGCAGCTGAGGACAAACTTAAAGCAAGGTACAATTAATAACCTGGTGATAAAAAATTAAAACAATTAAATTAGCTGAAGTACTCATAATTTTAAGCAGTATAAAATAGTTTTTTAAATGTAACAATAAAATGAAGCATACACCCCCCCATTAGAAAGCCCTTTTGTACAACTACTTCATCTAAAATGCCTCCTTAAATAAAAAGGTCTTTACTGCTGATGAAAGAAGAGCAAAGAGGGGACAATCCCATCCTCCTGCAAGAGGGAATTCTAGAGTCTAGGAACAACTTCCAAAAAGATCCTCACACATGTCCTCTCCAGATGGACCTGTGACAAAGTTGAGACCATGAGAAAGCCCTCCTTCCTCAGATCTTAAGGAGGTACATACAGGGAGATGCGTCTTTTCAGATAGTCAAGATCCAAGCTCTATGGAGTTTTATACATCATAACTAGCAGTTTGAGCTGTGCCTGGAAGTGAATTGTGAAGCTGTTTCAACAGAGGAGTTATATGTTCTCTGTAACAGCTTCCTTAGAATTAGATACAAAAGAGAGATAGTCGGGCATCATCAGCATATTGGTGACATCAACCCCTAAAACTCTGTATAACCTCAGCCATTAGTGTCAAGTAGATATTAAACAGAATGGTGGACAGAACTGGGACCTGAGGGACTCCACATGCCAAAGGCTAAGATGCCAGCCAAGAATTCCCCAGTATCATCACTCCTCCAGGAAGGAGGAATCACCCCCAAGTCCCTTCTGCAAGAGGCAGCCTAGCAGGATACCCTGGTCAGTGGTATCAAAAACTGCTAAGAAGTCCAGCAGCACAAATACTCCTCCTGTCTAGTTACCACCAAGGTAACTAAAGCTGTCTCTGGCTGTAACTTGGCCTGAAGTCAGGTTGAAATGGATCTAGATAATTCCTTTTATTGAGCAATTCCTGGAAGTGGGAGGCTACCATATGCTCTACAACTCTGCCTAAGAATAGGATATTGGGGACTTGTGGGTATTTTTCCAGTATCGTGAGGTTCAGGGAATGTTTCTTGAGTAACAAACAGGCTTACCACATCCTTTTTTCAGGCCTGATGAGAACATGCTTTGCCAGCTCCAGACTGGATGGTTAACTTAGCATGTCTGGTTTTCCTCAGACCAAGTCTCACTCCTATACGGATGCTATAATATACCCAAATATAGAAACACATTTTTATAAGTAACACAAACAACTTACCAAGCAGAGTTGTAAAATCTCTTTACTTGTAAAAAGACTTTGCGATATAAAACTGTATGCAAAAAAGTAAGAACACAAAGTTGTAAGCTGAACATAAAAAGTTTATTCTGTGGATCAGTCACAGATTATCATAGACTGTGTCTACTCTCCAATCAAGCTCTTGCATAGTGTGTTCTTGGATATGATTTTGCCACCACAGATGACACATTTAAAGACTTCAAACACTGAGCGCTTCTCCCCTTTTGACAGTCTCAAAGTTACAACAGATAACTAGTTATGTGGTATGTTCCCTATTCCATATAAAACAGGGTTAGAGTACGTATGGATCAGATATTCTCTTAAGATGTCTGGGCCTTGTGCGTCAGTACCTGTAGTGCTCCTGACTGGCCTACTTAGTGAACACGCTGACAAGAAAACAGTTTTTACAGCATTTAGAGCTACTGCCAAGACTTTCTTTCACTTTTTATCCTGTAGTTAGGACGGTGGCTCTGTTCTGCATCCAGCAAACTCTGTTGTACGGTGTTTAAACCTGATGCTGTTTCCCAGCTTCCTGTGGCATCAATTCCTTGGATTCCTCTAGCAGTGAGGGCTCCCAAGTATCTGCCCAGTCAGGATGTGCTAGTTCAGGAGTATCTATTACAAAAGGATGCATTCAGTCAGTCAAGAGGAAAGACATATAGCATGTTTATATAGCGAGAGAGAGGACTTTGGATGTCTCTTTCCATTCCTTTAGAGGTGTTATTTTATATGTATCAAAAGGCTATGTGGGTCCTAAGCAAAGAAATATGTTGTCCTATATCTCATTCTGTGATTGTACTGAAGTAAAGCTTAATGCACTAGAAGTTGTGCCCTTCCAGAGGTAGCATAAGGATGGTGTTCAATACAATTTTATTGTGCAAGTGGCTGTGCACTGTAGTTGCTCAATTAGTTGTTCAAAATCAGTTGCACAATCTCTTACACATGGCTGACACAAAACTACTGTTGCAATTGCACTAGTGGTAATTATCCTGAGTCCCTCATTTGGAAGCTTACAGAGGATCATTCTCTTTAACTGGTATGCTTTGGGGGGGGAACAAATAAACAGGGAACGTTATGTTACCCATTAAACATTTTCTGTCATTGCTGTACCTCAGCTGTGTTGGAGGCTTATGTATCAATGTAATCCTCATGATGAAGGCATTTAACTGAAACAGATGACTGAACTGGCTTCTTTGACTAAAGGAATTCATTTACTAAAAACACAGTCTGAATCTAAAGGGTGTGGAAATGTGTCTTTTGCTCATAGAAAGCCAGTTTTTAACATCTTGGAGAGGGATCATTAACATCTTCCCTTACATGTTGAAACCTAAATACAATTCTATCTAAACAGAAGGATGAAAATAGATATACAGGCATACATCAGTTAACAAAGCCTCTGAAAAAGCTCTTTTTTACAAAGTGTTTTATGCCTGCCCATCCCACTTTTCTTTCTTGCCCTCTTTCTAGCTGGAAGGTCTTTTTTAGCTTCATCAGCACAGGGAGGGTGTTGAAGGAGAAGTGGAGAAACGCATACTTTCAGTGCTGTGTTGCAGCAGTGTGTCTGTAGGAAGCATAATACAACTTGAGCTGGGGAAGAATGGGATTCTTCTCTAACCAATCCAGCTGCAGCCATGTATGCCTGCTTACAACAGACAAAGTAGACAGCAGCTGCCTCCAGAATCCCTTACTGAACATGTGTGAACAACCAAACAGAAAGAATAGAGGAAAGCAGACAATTTTGTCTCAGCAGCTGCCACCAACATGTTTAAAAAACAGACCTGTAAGTCTGAATACACAAAATGCAAATCACAAGAAAAGTGAAAGCTGATGAAAAATCATCCCTGGATTCATTTTGGAAAAAGCATTCAGGTGGTCTGTAGAAGGTTTAAAATGTTTTTGTTTACTTATACGAGGCTCCCCGACTTGGGCCCTTTCCGCACAGTATTTCCCATGCGAAAGGGTGCCTGGAGCATCACGCAGTTGTGAGGAGCAATCTGCACGACACACTCACAATTGTGTGATACTCCAGGGGCCGGCAGGCGCTGATCACACACCTTTTCATTTTTGGCTGGAAGCCGAAAATGATGCACGATCACACATTGCACCCAGGCCCTGCATGCACTTACCTGGCATTCAGAGCCTCCGGAGCTGCACTAGTTCCGCTTCCTGCCCCAGCGCAGCCTGGGGAACTCCGAGGCTGCACTGCGGAAGGAAGAGGTGGGGTTCTCGCGCAAGCAGGCAGTTTGTGCAGAGCTGAAGCAGCAGGGACACGAGAGCCTCTCGCCAGAGGCTGCTCACGTGATCCCCGCACCTCAATGCTGGGAAAAGGTAAGGTGCGGAAAGGGCCTTGGTCGTTTCATTTCACATGTGCATATTCTTAGTTTTTAATAAAAGGGATGCTGAAACTGATTGAACTCCTCTTATTCTTTTTTTGTGGTGTAGGAACCTAACCCTATTCTTTCTATGTTAAACTACTTTGCTAACTGAAATATACCAGTAGAAGCTAATACTGCTTTAAAAGGTGCTGGTATAAGATTCTTGAAAAACAGTTCCTTCACTGCCTTTTTTATCTTCCAGCCCCAGGATCTTCCAATCCTATGTATTTTGTCTATGTGCATATGGGGAGTATTTATTATGTCCTTTGAGTGAAGGGTGGAATATTCTGTTGTGGTTTATATTGATTCCTTTCTATTCTTTGTTCACAACAGTTGGTTGGTATAATACTGTGTGTGGGAACAATACTATGTTTGTAGCCTAGTCCAGCCTATCTCCAAGTTCAAGAAAAAAATCTTCTACTTCCCAATTTTTTTCCCTCTTGCCTTTCTTCTCTCTTATCGGGACTATGTAGCCTTTGCTTTGTCTGCTAATTTCTGCTTCTGTCTTTCAGGACAGTCGACTGGTTTTCCTTAGCAAGTGTCATCTTTCTACTCCTATTTGCCCCATTCATTGTATATTATTTTATAATGGCATGTGATCAGTACAATTGCTCTCTGACTCACCCAGTCATTGACCTGCTCACGGGCAAAGCCAGCCTCTTTGACATCTGGGACAAAACGCCACCATTGACTTGGAAAGCTGCAACCCTCTATGCCAGCTGGGTGATTTTCCAGGTATGTGTCTTCAGGATTCTCTATCGAAATCTACCAGAATATATGAGTAATGTAACCTTTAGCTATATTCAAATCTCACAGTTAAGCGAGTTTTGCATTTCAGCCATTTGTGATTTTAAATCAGATAGGTCTCGTTTGATATCTTTCATAAAGTCTCTCATCTCGTCCATGAATTTCCTGTGATATTCTGGTGGTACATCTATAGAGTCCCTTCTCTGATTTTCCCTGATCTCATCTTGGACATAATATACCAAAATATAGATCCAATATTTAACAATGATTTGACTAAGTAAATTGACAAAGAACACTGTTGTCATATATTAAGGAGTTCTGTAAATTGGAAAACTATCCCCTCTTTCAATGTCAGCTATTATCTTCTTTTTATATCAATATCTATGTCAATATCAGATTTTAACAGTATCAGTTCATATCAGTTTGCATCAAATCTAGCACCTTTTTCTTTAGCAGCAATTAACTCATTTCTCTTGTATCTGCACCCATGTACCCTTTCTAATTGACTTAACTTAACTGCCTTATACACTTGTAACTTATACCTTGTCCACTTCGGAATTTGGTCATATACAATCAATCAGTTTTTAAATTCCTCTCACTGAAATTAATTCTACATGAATCAATTGGTAACCCACTTTATTATATAGTGTCTACAATACTTACTTATGCTCAGAAAGTCAAAATAGCAGCATAATTAATTAACTAGCTTCCAATATGGTGGACACTATTGTGCAGCCCTCTGTATAATTAAATGGAATAATTAATCATAAATATCAAATAATTAGTATAGTAGATAAACATTCCATAGATAAACATCAAGCAATTAATACAGTAGATTAACGTTCAATAAGTTCATTAAGTACAAAAAGTTCATTAATAATCAAATAAACAAACAATTAAGTATTCAGTAATTAATTGGGTTAATGTCAAATAATTATTTCATCTATAGCTTCAGTCAGTTAATTCATCATATGAGCTATTAGTCAATAATAAGTAGTCTGTAAATAATAACATTAGGTAATAGTCAATAGTTAATTACATAGGATTGACACTATAGGTGCTAATGACTTTGGCAGTAATATGTTGGAAGACGAATGGATAGCGCGTAGTTGAGATGGCGTGTAGTACAATAGGGCCTGGTAGTTTTTTAAACCTTAAACTGTAGTCCTTTCTTCTCTAGTCCTTTCTTCTCAGTCCTGATACTACAGGTGGGGTTACTTCCTTCCTTCTCCTTACGCATCGCAGTATAAGTGAGGTGTGAAGTAATATTAGTCTACTTGACTAATATTAGTTAGAATATGATGAACAGTGCTATTAAGGTCTCAACATTATATTGAAAAAAAAACAGAAGTGCCCCAACGAAGTTAGTTAATATCAAAACAATTACATTCACATAATCCAACAGTCAAAAATGACCAAACGCAAAACCCTGATTTTCTAACAAGCATTATACTACCAAAGTGGTTACCAAAATTAGACAAAGGGGGAAATAAAAAAAAAGAATAGGAGAGCTAACGCTCTAAACTTTGAGAGTTAGGAAGAAGAAGAAAAAATAGCCACAGTTGGTAGAACAAGTACAGTCAATCAAAAAATTGCTGAAAAGCAGACCAGTTTCTTTAGCTCATCTGCCTCTTCCGCCTCGCAGGAGATAAAAAAGAAAAGAAAACAAACCACCACACAAAAAAGCTGCTTGCCCTGGGTAGAAGTTTCTGAGCTCTGCAGAGTCCTTCCCATTGACAATATTCACAAGGAAGATGCCAAGCTCGCAACATAAACATAAACTCATAACATGAAGTAAATATTCCAAGAAAAAAGACAAGGCAGTGACCTTGCGTTGCAATTTCTATTCAGCAACTTAGAAAGAGATTCGGCAGTGGGAATTATAGCGGGAGTACTCCTCCCATTGCACACCAGGTGAAAATCAAGGTGGTGAATACCCAACCAGCCACTTCTTCCCCTGGTGCTAGGTATGTACACCCGAAAAAGTGACTAGTTGGGCAAAGTTGTGAGCCTCAATCTTGCTGCTTCCCCTGGCTCCTGGCATGCAGAGCAAACCAACTGAGCCCTGTGTCAGTCAGTAGCCTGTTGTGGCGGTGACCTCCCAGCAGAGTGCTTGGAGACCATGCCTTCTTCACTCATGCTGGAACTGGAACAGGAAGCAGAACTCACATGATCAAGTAAAAAAGATGTTGTAAATAGAAAGGATATTGAACTAAATAAGGGAATCCAAGAAATAAGACAGAAATCAGAATCATCCTCTGTGATGATGGAAAGATAGATAGATTAGCGCTTATTGAACAGAAACAAATGGACTTGTGGATTTGTGGCTGGAGTTTGGAGGAAGTGAACAATGAAAATATCAAAAAGAGAATGGTAAACTTAATAGCTGAATTTATGGATTTAGAGGAAGATACTGTGGATAATGAAATTGGCTCAGTGTACAGAGTTCAATCAGCCTTAGCTAAAAACACAAAGCTGCCCAGAGATATAGTTGTGCAATTTACAAAGAAATCCCCAAAGGACAAAATAATAGAAAAACATAACCATTAACTGATCAAGGTAAAGAACTCTCTGTCATGCGGGAAATTCCTACCAGAATCCTAAGAAAAAGGAAGGATTATGAATTTTTAATCTCTAGATTGAAGGCCAATCAAATACCATTCAGGTGGGATCACTTGGAGGGAGTCATATCCAACTATCATTTGTCTGAACTCAATAGAGAAAGCTCAAGACTTTCTCAGGAGATATGGTTCTAATTTGAGTAGGTCAAGCACAACATTTAGGAAAGAAGATCATGACCCAAAAGGAGAAAGTAACACAACACCGGCTAAAAGGCTGGAACACCTAGATCAAATAGTGGCTGATGAAAAAAGGAAACTGCTAGACAAGGACCCAAGCAAAACTAAAAACGGAGCGGATGTAAGTCTGTTTGATTTGGAAATGGACAACCTGGCCATTACAAAAAATAAGGAAAAATGAAGTGTAAAATCTTGCTTTGGAATGTGAATGAAATGAACTCCT